>JAUMHE010000079.1:6853721-6909109 GCA_032359235.1 Enteromius mattozi
TATATATATATATATATATATATATATATATATATATAACAGATAGTCTCCAAAAAAAATATATGCCCCATTGTTCCAGACTCCCTCAAAACGGTATTGTCAAGGGACGCTGGCCAAGGCGTAATACATACTGCCACACAAATCCATTATTTAAACAGCTGACAATGTGACGGTCAATGAACAAAGGACTCCTCGCAGTGGCCCTCAAAAAGAACAACACAATATGGATGATTTTCAATGGGTCGCCAGCTGACTGTTTTAATGTTATTTCTTTTTTACTCTACACTTTCTTCTCCATCTCTGCTGCAAGTCTGATCTCAGAAAGTCGTAACAAGAACATCTCTGAGGAAAACAGTACTTTGTTAAAAGGCAGCGAACAAGTTGTAACCATTCAAAAATAGGCACAGACCTGTCATTGCCTTCATCTGGGGAATCAGATGCATATAATAATATGATGCTTGGGGAAAATTATGTTGAAATACAATCTGTGCTCTGATTACTGGTTTTCTCCAGAGCAACTTATGAGTATTAATATACAAAACGAGTCAAGTTTTCTTTAAATATAGTGCATATTTCAAATACAATATCATCAAAACAAGGGTATTTGATCTCTAAAACCTGGTTTTCGATGGGGGTCCATGGACCCCTGGGGGTCTGTGACACTGCAGGGGGTCTGTGAACAGATATAAAACATATGGACATTTCTTGAACAATGTCCATGTGTAATTTTCCATATATATGACTCCAATGAATCCAATGAATCCAAAACACAGAAAGTAAATAGCATGAAGTAAGTTGTCATACATTTTTAATAAAATAAAAGAGAAAAAATTTAAATAACAGAAAGTTAACATTTTAATGATTTGAATCTTTATTTATTTATAAATATTATGTGTGGGGAAAAAATAGAAATACATGAAAATAAAAATACAAAACAATAAAATTAAGAAAAACAAAATGTAACAATATAATAAAATATTAATCTAAATAAAGCAAATCCAAATCTGACAATGTGAAATTGAAAATAAAGTATAAAATAAAATACATATATAAGATAAAAAATTTAAATAACGTAAAATAAATTAAAAGCCATTTTCATAAGCTGATTTAGTTGATTAGCTTTTAGCAACATGTTTTTATTTAAATGTAGCTAAAATAAATCGATTGCAACCACTTATTTAAAAAAAAAAATAGTAAATTCAATTAATATTTTTTTCAGTGTATTAAATAAACGTTAATGACAAAAACAAGAAAAAACACAAAACAAAATGCAAAAATAAAACACACACACACACACAAAAAAAAAAAATTCATATAAGCACAGCCCAGAGATTGCTGGTTGTCTGGATTTGGGGTCCCTGGATTTATTTAAAAAAGAAAATTGAGCTTGAATACTTGTCTGCAGAGTTTGTAGAGACTTTGAACTGTAGACATTCCCGATTGATTGTAAATCCATTAATTTCCCCTCTAATCCATTTATCCACTGTCGACAGTGTCAGGAATGAACGAATTTACAGTTCCACAGCCTTACGTTTCTCTAAAGCCACTAGTATTATAGCGTTGACTTGACTCTGGCGTGGGGCCAGGCCTACCGCACAGCTCTTTGACCCAGAAACCACTGACATAAGCACTTAACGGTGGTCGCCCATCTCATCTTGGTCACTTGCCATCAGCTCGAGGGGGAGGGTTGGGGGAACAAAGCTTGGTAATGATGCCGCGTTGGCTGCCTGGTTAAAGACCTTTATGAAAGCCACGGAGAAGCCACGGAGCGTGGAGAAAAGAAGAGTGTCAGCACAAGATCCTAATGAGAATGAAATGAAGCTGCTTGGATGGGGGGCCCAGCTGATCCATAATTGATGAGGGTGAAATGTGGAGCCTCGTCGGGTGTAAATGATAAACACACTACAGCGGTGAGAAATTACGGCTTGCCTTTGGCTTGCATTTTGGATGATTCTGCATGTGAGATGTGTCTATTGGATTTTTAATTGTGTACCTATATAGACCACTTGTGATTGCGCTCCGTTGTGGGCTGCTAAGAGAAATCTACAGCCGAACATATTAAAAATTCCCCGTAACACATTAATGGGGCATTGTAAATGAAAATATGCCCAATGTGAAGGGGTTTAATCTCAAAAGACATACAACTTATTACCATTCTGGCTAATTAGCAATTACACAGGCTCCAAAGCAGGTAAGTATATGTAATAATGTGTCAGTCATGCAAATCTAAATTTGGATGCATTAAGGATGCAACAACATAAAAAATGATTTTATGAAGCTGTGAATAAGATTATAGGAGTAGGTTTTATGAGAAAGTGCTATTTTAGTATTTCTACTTCAATATGTTTAATTTAATGTGTAAAATAATATTTAAAAAATTACTTGCAATGTCTGAATGAAAACTGTTTCGAAGTAAACCCTATACCATTTTTTTTCAGAGAACCATGGAGAAGAAATAAAATAATTAAAAATGTTGATTTGTTGATTTTTGTTTATTATGCCATATATCAGAAACATTGAGAAATATTAATATAAAAAAAAAAATAGAAGAAAAAAAAATAGGAGATAAAAGGAAAAAATAGAAAAAGATGAACAACACTGACATAATGAAAGCAGTGCCAGATGATAAAATAATATAAATAAAGAATTATTTTTCTGTTACTACTATTTATTATTTTACTATTTTTATTTTATTTATTGTTATTATTATTTTGTTGTTTTTAATTTATTTTCATACCATACAGGAATAGTTTCATAAAATTAAACCCACTGCTTTCTTGCAAAATGTTTATATTTACATGAACATCTTGAAAGTTTATTTATTCTAATTCCGAATTATGTTACAACAAAACAAAGCAATGCAAAAAGCAAAGGGAAGCAAAGCTAAACAAAACAAAACAAAAAGCAAAGCAAAACAAAGCTAAACAAAGCAAAGTAAAACAACGAAACAAAACAAAAAACGAAGCAAAGCAAAACAACAAAACAAAACAAAAAACAAAGCAAAGCAAAACAACAAAACAAAAGCTGGGGAAAAAGTGTGATATAAACTTGTGAATTTGTGAAAAAAGTTTCACTTTTACTTTTAAATTCAGCTCTGGAAATAGTCTTGCATATTTTAAATAAAGCTCATTTAAAATGTCACAATTTATATTGTACTCAACTTGTAGGAATTAAAAATCCAGCTAAAGTATTATTACAGCTAACTAAATGTCATGTTTAACTGTATTGTCCCTCACCGGTCCTCTGATTCAGCATATTACATTTATCAACTCCATAGCTGACAGTCTTCATAAAAATAGATGAAGCAAAAACAGCAGCGGAATGGGATCTGTCTGATGTCATCATCACTGTTGTTTTAGTCAGTCAGTCTATAATAATCATTGTGTCAGTCTATAATTCAGGTAAGCACACATGATCAAAAAGAAGTATTGCTGGTTTGAGAACAACCTCCGAAAATATATTTAACTGTCATCGCTACACAAATAGCTGAGTGACAGTATCCCCCAGCGCAAACATTAAAAATAAATAAACAACAGAAACAAAACCAGGCATGATACGCTCTCGGTGTTAACCTTGCCAATACGTTGCCCTTTATCAAAGCTGTATTGTGTTATTGAAGTACGTATGAGTATTGCTTTATGTCTGTCCCCTATATATAGAACATGAATAGCGACTGGTATTAGATTTTACGACTTCAAACATGGCGTATAAGAATGAGTTATGAGACACAACAACAACAACAACAATAACCTGGAATGACTCATATTGGTGTGCAAATGAGATTTGAGAAGATTCCTATGGAATAAATACTGCGGTAATGGCTGTAAAATGTGCTTGTATCATACTGATGTTATGGCTAATAACCGTTAAATGGCTGATATTAAAGTTATGTACTATTTTGCCTAAATCAATTCATTTTAAAACGCTAAAATCTAAGATTTCACATGTAATAAGTGAATTTATGCATTGAAACAAATACACTATTGTTTTTAAATCGAACGATAACAAGATCAAAGTTCATCCGTAGCATTTTGCATTTTGGTAGGAAAGGATGAGGAATATGAAAAAATGGAAAACACATGCAAAAATTGCAAAAGTGCGTGCACTTAATATCTCTAGTGTGCGACACCACTATGTTAGCTTTTAGCTTAGCTTCATTCATTCCTTAGGATCCAAACAGGGATGAATTTAGACACTTCCATGTTTTCTCTATTTAAAGATGGTTACATGACTAGTTACACAAGTAAGTCTGTTGACAAAAAAAATGTGATTTTTTTTTAAGCGGATAAAAAAGATAACTATAATGTATGCAAGAAGAGCACTTTGCAGCACTTCGACCTCGGCGCAGTGATATCATCACTCCTTGGTTGTATTGACGGAACAGAGAGGGAGAGGGGGACTTTTCAGGATTGATGATATTACTGCGCTGAGGTTGAAGTGCCGCTAAATGCTAACATAGTGGCTCTGCACGCTAGTGCGATTAAATGCACGCACTAAGACAGGAGAGATATGTATCAACTCGTCTAAGTTGAGGGATGAACTTATTAGAATATGGAAAAACGGTGGAGTTTTCCTTTAAATTTCCAACGGCAGCCAATACAAAATTGAAAAAAAAAAAATCTATTCAAAATAGAACTACAATAAAACCTCAACAGTATCTCAGTGATACTAAAATACTGCTTGAAAGCTGCATGTTTTCATTGTTTGGAAATGGACAGTGTGAGAACATAAATGGAACAAACAAATAATTAATCATAGAGGTTAACAACAACTTGAGGGAGAGAAAATGACATAACTTTAAGAAATTATTGAAAAAGTGGTCAGGGCATAATAAACAATTATCTTTAACACTGACACAATGCATTGCACTGGATATATTATACAAAACACATTCAGGCCTTACAGCAGATGGAAAGTCAACTTGTGTGGGTAGATGTTGGCCTAAGAAATCATAATTGGCAGATATAACCCATCAGGCTGTGTAAACTCGCTTCCTTTCCTCCAGGCCGAGACAATGTCGGGATCAAAGAGTGTCCTTGGGCTGAGTTGTTTTACACACAGAGGGTAAAAGCTTAATTCCACCACCCATAAACACACATACACACTTTTTTGTGCTCTGACTGCGAGCGAAAACACAATTACAAATCATAGAAAGACTAAATATATGCCTACAGCTATTTACAAACACAAATACCCATCATAAAAATCCTCTCTAGCTTCATTACATTCTTCAGCTTGAGGGGTGAAAGCAGGGATGTAGTATATCCTGTAAGATGCAATAACAACATGCTCTGTGTCACACAGATGTGTTTCCATAAGGAGCACTGCAATCTGAAAAGAACATTAAATATGTCTCTTGTTATGGCTCCTTGATGGAGCTGCAACCAGATGTCCTATTGCTTTCTGCCCAGGGGAAAAATTGCTTATCTATAAAAAGACAGAACGAGATTTAATCTCAAATTATCCCTTCTTGTGTCATACTTGTTAAAGGAATCTTCCAGGTTCAAGTCAATCTCTAATGGCACAGATGTTGTTAATTACCAGAGAGAGAGAGAGAGAGAGAGAAAAAAAAGATTCATCTGTCGTTTTCTAAAAATAATATAAATTGTCTCTGTTTGAGGTAATGCATTTACACTGAAAGTCAATGGAGCAAAGAAGTGCACCAGGACAAAATACACATTGTTTAAAAACAATTGTATAAGAACATACAATACATCAGTACTATATGAAACAATATTTTAGATTATTTTAAATGAATTTAGCTTTTTTTTTCAGTTTTTAAATTTAGATAACCATTGACATCATTTAACGTTCACTAAAATTAAATCTTTAAAAACACTAATAATAATCATTTTAAATGTAACTGTTAACCGATATGAGCCGATATTTTAGATTAATTTATTGTGCATTACTTTTACCAATTTTTAAATTAAGATAACCTTTGCCATCATCTTAAATTCACTAAAATTTAATCTTTAGAAAAACTCATAATAACCATTTTTAATGTAATTGTTAGCCGATATTTTAGATTGCCGTCATCTAAGGTTGACTAAAATTTAATCTTTAAAAACACTAATAAATACAATGTTACATGTAATCGTTAGCAAATGTGTATTCATTTTAATACTGTATATTATAAACACTGTGATGTCTAAAATCAAGCTTTAAGGTTTTACCACTTTAATTTAATGTTATTTATATCAAATAATGTAGATTTAATATCTGCTTTAATTTAATTTAATTTTGCTTGTTTATGTCTCCCAGTGTTTTAAGATTTCTGCATCCCAAGTATTGATTTGAGAAAAGCATGATAAAAATCACTTACTAACTTGTCTATACACAGTTATAATCAATTTTGCAAACTCCTGTGACAAACATAAAGAGCCCAAAAAATAAATAATTTGTACAAGGACATTAGAAAAGAACTGTTGATATTAGAGAAAAAAAATACATTGGCAAACAACCAGATGTTGATTCACCTAGAAAGGGATCCAATTTCTTGCTTGTAGAAACAAACTGAGATTATTTGAAACTGTCTGTGGTGATCAAAGGCAAGCCACGGATGCTGTGGATAAAGCTTGACTTGTTTTAACCCTGATATACACCTTTAATCCAAGTAAACCAAACAGATGCCTCGCCATCTGAAAGGACTTTGGCAAATAAAAAGGAATTGAGGTAAGCAGCGACAGAACATCTGGAAAGAAATTTCCAGAGGTTCAGATTCTCAGACAAAACACATTGTTGACACCTGAGCAGCACCTGAGTGAGTGAGGATTTCACTGTTTACATTTATCATGCAATGAAAGCAATCCGACAACTGTCAGGATGATATTTCGCAAGAACAGGGCAGAAAAACACACCTAAAAAAAGCCCAAAGCCCCATTTCCACCGATTCACCCTATTATCTGTGAGGGAAAGCTCGGTGTTAATGGGAAACACTCTGTGATTCCGCACAACTGTGTCCTTTTCAGCCATGGAATGGACTTGGTAAGCAGCTTCTGTGAGAGCGGTAGTGCCCATTAAGCCAGCGAGGCTAGAAACTGTGAAAGCCGGGGGGATGGCCACAGCAATTCAGGCTGCTTGTCTCAGAGGAAACACTTCTGTCAGTTATGCTTGGCCAGAGCACAACAGCCTGAAAAAAAGCCCAAGTGCTTCGTTCTCCAAGAGCTTCTCTCCAAACTCTGGATTTGACCATTAAGTCTTGTGTAACATCACTAAAACAGGTTCAAACTAATAATATTGACAGCCAATCAGAATCAATCCTGCTGTCACAACTTAAGAATTTAAAGCGGCAGATGAGCTTCTGTGGATACAGTTATCTTTATAGTTATTGTTTCTGGTATGAACGGACCTTGCATCATTAGGTTTTTATTTGTTATAGTTTCTGTGCTGTTGCTAAGGAGTTGCTATGCTTTTGTTTGTGTTCTGTTGGGTCTTTAAAGTAATATTTATCAGTATTCTTTAATGCAGTATCTACAGTAATATATCAACAACTGCCTAATTTGTTTTTTGTTGTTTTTTTTAGTCATAGTTTTCTTTACCCACCTTTAGGATTTCCCTCGGAACATTATAGCAACTATCTAACAAATATCCTGGCAACCATCTGCAAGTGTCGGTGAGTTTTGCGAAGGAAAATAGAAAGAAAATGTACAAATGTTCTTCAGTCACAGTCACAGGCTTTGTATAATACAACACAGAACTGAGAAGTAGAGAAGAATTTTGCTCTTATTTTCGTTTCACTAGAAAAGTGTTTTTGTCGAAGGGTACTAAAGTACATAAAGGGCTGTTGAAGTTGTTTCCACTTCACACCCAATATGTTCTCTTCTCTAAAAAGGCATTGTTCACCTAAAATGGAAGGTTTTGTCATATTGTTTTTTTTTTACCTTCCTTGCTTTTGCTGATGTTTAGATCAGAATGTCCTCTTCTTTATCTTCTCCATTCAATGAAAATGAATAATGATCATCAATCAAGATCTGACTTAGGATTTAGCCTATGAAATTATCATGCAGCTTTTAAAAATAGTCATAATGAAGTGATTCATTCTTCAGGAGCTTCTCTGTTAGCACCAGCAAGTCTTAAAAAGTGTTCCTTTTGTGTAACATTACTAAAAGTACATAAAAATTGTGATTCTTACCCAGCTTATAACTTCATAGCAACTAACTAGCAATGCATTTACAACAACAAAGTCCTGGTAAACCAGCTGCAACACCCTAGCAATATCTTCAGAAAATGTAATGCAAATCTAATTTTTATGTACAAGCTTAAGTGATTTACTCGTATGTTCAGGTTTGTTTTAAAACCCACCAAATTCGTCAAGTATTTTGCTCTTATTTTCATTTCCCTAGCCCTTTATGCACTTCAGAAATGCTGTTGAGGTTGTTTCCACTTGATGTTCTTTAGTCTTAAAGGGATCGCTCACTTAAAATTTGGTCATACTTTGTCATACGAACATTTTGTTATACTTTTGACGTTGTGCAAGTGATGTTTATAGCATGACGTCCAAGCTGCTCTTCTTCATTCAGCAAATGTAAATAGTGACAGATGGTTGGCCAAGGTCTGGTCCACACTTATACAGCTATTTTTACTCCATTGTTTGGAAAAAAAAAATACGTGTCCATGTGAATATACATGCTATGAAGCGCTTTCAAGAGCATGCCAAACCAACAGGTGGCGATAACTGTAAAGCTATGTTGGCCAATCAGAAGCCTGAAAAAAGTGCGCCAGTTTCACCAGCTACAAAACTCTGCAACCAGAGTTTCTAAAAATCTTCACCCTAGCAAAATTTTCATTTTCAGTGACCTGATACTGCGTTTGCATGTGGACAACTGGCCAAAGTGCATAAAAATAGCTGCGGTCTAAGAAATACCTTTTATTGTGTGGAGAGGGCCCAAGATTCAGTAAATAACAACTTAAATTTAAGTCTGTTCCTCACACAGAACTATCATACACCCTTGTTGTGTGTGAACTTAAAAACCCTTGGTTGCATTGAAGAAAGAAGTTCAGACATTGTTCAGAACTTCTCCATTAGCGTTCTATGGAAGCTCATACAAGTTTGGAATGACAAAAGGGTTGATAAACAATGACAGAACTCTCCCTTTGGGGTGAATTATCCCTAAAAGCACAGGGTAAAAAGCACAAACAGACACATAGCAGCTTAGTCAATACAGGCTACGTGTATCTTCTGGAATATGAAGGTACCATGATGTTGTTGCCCTCATAGATAGAGCACGGTGAATTTGAGAGGTACTCTAGGGCTTTCGATGCCATAACAATAAGATCCGTCACATCACATGTCCAAAACACCCCCTAAAGACAATTCTCTTTTCAAAGCCATGACAGTGCGATTGTTCCCCCTTTTTTCCTCGTTTCAATTTGACGGCTTTGTTAACCTGAGCGCTCATTTGAATCACCCTTTCATCTACAAAGCAGTAAGCTAATTGGCACTGTCCCTACACAACCCATTAGGACATTCCTAAATTCACACAGTAAAAAAATGTAATGATTGACTACGCTGCAACACATACTTGTTTAAAACGAACATGATAAAAGACAAAAATACAGGTTGAAAGCCAAGGGAAAACTAATTTTTGCATTTAATAATGTGTTCTACAGGATTCATCTGTCTGTTTTTGTCTGCCATAGCTGTTTGATGTTAACTTTCCCTCTGCTATTATAACTCATTGATTTAACACGTATCTTCATAAGTCAGTAAGTAAGTGCTTCATTGTTATCTTATTTAGTTGAATAGTATTTTCACAACTAATTGTAGGAATATTTTAATTTAACGATCAACCTCCATTTGACAAAACAATGGAGCACACTGCTTTGCTTGTACTTTCCCCGAACGAGGTACTATAACCCAGAAGATGCTTTCTGTCATGTGTATAGCCTGCTTTCCCCCCAGTCAAAAGGTAGTTCCAATGGCCCGAGGGGAGATTTATTTAGTCTTTAATGGTGTGAGAGAGACACTCTATGCATCTCGGCGCTTTGTGTAGGGCCTAAATTGCGTCTCCGAAGGACAACTCATCATATCAAAGGCAACAGAACGAGCCTCGAGTGTTAATGAGTGTGCTGGGTTGAATCGGTTCTTAAACCCAATCCTGGTGTCAAACTTATTTATCCTCTTCACTGAACAATAATGTTTTCAACTCTGATCCTCTATCAGTCTATGGATTCTAGAATACTTGTGAGCATTCGCCTTGAGAATGAGAAGTTGTCAGAGGTGGAAGGATGAAAAAAAAAAAAACAGACACGATCCAACAGAGTTCCAAGGCGTTCGTAACTATAAGTGACGATGAGTATCAAAAGCAGAGAGAAGATACTGAGTGTGTGACGATCCGTCAGAAATGCAAACCGGGATCTGATAAGCCTGGAGAAGCCGTTTGTGACTTTCCGGATCACAGAACAGCAGAGATTGCTATGGTTGCTTAGTAAACCCATCAAAAGATTAAAGCTCACCTCTATCTTTAAAGGAACAGTTTACCCAGAAATGGAAATTCTGTTTACTCACCCTCACGTCGTCCCAAACCCGTATGACTTCCTTGCTTCCAGGGAGATGTTTAGCTCATGAAGTATCCCTGCTCTTGCCCCGAATGAGCCTGTTTTTACTAGATCCCAAACTTTCAAGGGCATGCACAGCTTCTTACCTTTGACAGCCAAGCATTCCTTTCACCGTAACAAAGTAGTTTCAAGAAGATCCCAACACGATAACAGCAAGCAGGTGTAATACATGATGTCTGAGTGTGTGTCTGGCCCCTCTAGATAAAGACACGAGTTTCACCACACTCAATGATGGGAAAAGGATTTAAACGATATCAACCTTGATGGAACATAATGTGCGCTCCATTCTTTCCGAAACAAGATAAGACGTATTTGACACCACACAACAAATGAAGCCCTCCTCCGCATGGAGAATAGCCTCAAATAGTCACGGTGCAACATTTGTCGTAGCAAAAGAAAGGAAGCCGTGCTCTCTCATAACAAATTAACTTGTTCTTTGTTGGCAGAATAGCCCTTGAACATTTCTCTTTGAAGAATTCACTGGTGAAAAGAACTTTCTGTGACTTTGGGATCCTGGAGGTTTATTACACACCTGTCTGTTCACTTTAATCTGATCTGTGAACTGCATTCCCATGAAATGCCGCAGAGTCAGTTGGTTTGTCTGTCTCCAAATCTTGCTTCAAAAGTGTGGCTACCGAGAAGTCATAAGGATATTGTTTATATATATACATATATATATATATATAAAGGGCAAATCAATTTCTTGCCTTAATCCAGTTCCAAGCCATAAGATTTGTAGGCCATGGATTGTCACACCATAATCCTATTAAAATTCAGTCTGAAATAGGACATAATTGGATGAAAATATGTTTACAGTAACAAGGCAGCAATTCCATTTGATTCGGTGTCGGTTTTAAAACTAATTTAAGTCAGCACTTATTTACACATTGCTTCCCAAAATTCAATTCCGATATTAGGGATTCTTTCAAGATGAGACTGCTCTGTATCACAAATATAGTCTGACAAACCTTTCTCCTGAATGCTGAAAACCTTCAAATTCATCTAAAATGTTAAGCAAACACTCTTCCGACTCCACTCAAATTGTTTTCCCTTCAGCACACAATATTTTTAACAGACGAGAAGCACTCAGACGAGCTAACTATGTGTGAACATCAGGATTCAACGTCTTTGTGTTATGTAAATTCACCTAAAACAATGTTTACATATCTGCATCTGAAGACTCGAAAGATGTTCAGCATGTTGCTAAGCTACCAGGAACGAGCGAGGCATTCTTCTGGTCTTTGGTTCAACAAGGGGGTTACCGTCCTGCTTCCAGGAAATTGCTCAGCGTGACTCAGATCTATAAGACTCTAAGAATAAGGAACAGACTTGTGAATAATTTCCTCCTCTGTCATATACAATCTTCCATCCAGTGACATTTCCAAACCATTGATCCGCTGACTCGCCACCCAAATGCCAGTGCTATGTTAAATGGCTGGGTTAACTCAGTGACGTGGTAAGATCAAAAGAATTCAACCATTCAACTTGAGCTGCATATAAAGGGAGACAGAGCAATTTGAGCTATTCTATGATTAAAGTCCCAATGTGCTGGAAGTAGCAACAGATCTTGTCTCGCATATTGTGACGTACATCCACATGAACTGGATTATGGAACATTTTTAAAAATGTAGGGCAGGGTCTTAGTTCAAGCCGTCTGCACACCTGAATGCAAGCTTGCAGTCTATTGGAAGAAAGGGTAGGAAGATGGGTTTCGTTTATGCAGACAAAATTGAGAAGTCTAGAATACGCTATCTGAGAGGATTCTGTCAGTCCACTTTTTGAGTAAAGTTTGGGTCAATATTCATTTCGACTTTAATAGTAGCTTTAGTTGGTGATTTTAAGAAAGAAGTCTATGGAACAAAACAGTCAAAATTAGGGCTGTGTATCTTTTAAAAAATTATATGGATACCAATTCCTTGACAGCATACAACAGCGCTTTAGAGCAAAGTTAAAAACTTAAAAAAGAAAAAAACAAAGATTACAAGATGAAACTTGTAGATTTAAATATTTTGAGAATAAAGTTGAAATGACAAGAATAAAAGTTGAAATATTAAGTATAAAGTTGAAATTCTGAGAATAAATTTTAAATATTTTGAGAATAAAGCTGAAATTACAAGAATAAAATTAAAATATTTTGACAATAAAGTTGAAATTACAAGAATAAAGTTGAAATATTTTGAGAATAAAGTTAATTTAAATATAGGCTATACTCTCAAAATATTCTAACTTCAATCTTGCAATTGCTACAAGTTAATTATTATGTGTTACTTTTTTCTTAAAATATTTAGACTTTTTTCAAATAATGTCAATGTTATTCTAAAAAAAGTAGACTTTATTCTCGTAATTTTGACTTTTTAACTTGACACTAAAATGCCATCGTAGAGATCAGTATCGATTCCTGAACAATACTTTTTCTGACACCAAATTTGTGATAACATTACACATTACCTGAAAAAAAATTGCTTTTACTTTTTCAGCTTGAAAAAAACAAGACATTTTTCAATAATTCAGTCAGTGCCTCGATACCCAACTCTAGTCAAAATATTCATGAATGTCAATATTTCTACCCAGCCATTTTTAATGTTTAATATGCCTTGTAGACCAGGTACCCATCGAAAGCACTCTCAAATGTGATTCCCTCACATGTAAATGTGAGATATTGCATTGCAATGGACAGAAATATCACAGGGCTTGCACAATGCAGTGGATCTTAATCACAGGGGGCTTACTCATGGCTAGAAACACTAGCATTGTTCCCATAGCCAGACGAAGTCAGTCACAGACTGAGTCCAAGTGTCTGGAGGGTTCATCATTCTTATTTGAGGAGCTGCAATGAGAGCGTAGACACGTCTATTATGTGGGGATGAGCTGAAGAAATTGGATATAAAGTGAAAGAGTTTGAATGGAGTTTGCATGGAAATTGGATCATTTATGAGGTGAAATTGGTGCCATTGAGAGCGAAATCAATTGGATTGGACAATATTGGAGCTTGAATTGAACTAGCAGCTACTGAATTGACCCAGACATGATGAAGTCCCTTCTGGCAGCTGTTGGACTTCAAGACCACCACCTCTCTGAACCCCTGCACCTATACAGTCTCGCAATGAGCCGGTGGCTCCCTAGATGCAGTGGACTCTTCGCATGAGTACATTTATGGTATTATCAGGTTCTCACACTAACATTTCATGCAGAGAGCATGCTGAGCCACCCAGGTGTTAGCTGCTATCATGCTATGTGTATGTCTAGGTTAATGAGATGGAATCCTCCTAATTCGAGGTGTTACTTTGTGAGAACAGCAGTAAAAGCAATTTGCAGGGTTAAATTGAAGTGCAAGTAAAAGGCAAACTAGCAAGGATTCACACCTTTGTCTCTCACGGATGTAGGCGACCGTGAGAGGCAGCTGTTTTCATTCAGGGCAATAAGAAAGAAAACACTGTGGGGAGAAACGAGTAATTGAAAACAACGTAGGGCCTTAAAAGCACACAAAAGGACATTCAAAAAGAACACGGCGGTCAATTTGTTCATATAGCGACATGACCTTCGAATTTAGTGTATTCGGCAAATGATGTGTCTTTTATGTGGAAAGGGCTTTTTGAGTAAAAGAGCCTTGATGACGTTTTAAACAGCACTTTGAAATGGCACTCATATTAATTTAATTTGCACTCTAGATGTTTATTTTCCATTTGATCTGCAACACATTACTTACTCTCATGCACCCTGTGAGGGTTTAACAACACGCAAATTGAATCACCATGACAACAAATGACCTCTTATGTCCTAGTCGGTAACTTCCATGAATTCTAAAATAACTAAAGGCATGAGAGCTCGCCGAAGCTTTGTTCCAAACTCAGTGAACCGTGTTGCTGTCTACAGCCCAGGTACGCAACTACCTTCCAAGGCAGCATACTAACTAAAATCCTCATAAGCAGTTGATTCGAAACACTCTATAGTTAGCAGTTAATGACACAATATTGTAATAAGCATAAAAGTTGCATAGCAAGTGCATGACTAGATGTAACTATCTGATCACTATTTTTCCGTAATAAATGAAAATTTACTATAAATTACTTTTTGCGTCAAGAGGATATGGAAAATTGTTTCTGGCAAGGAATTAAAAAAATTTGAATGTTCACAAAAACTTCTGTTCTTAACTGTAATTTAAACTTATTTATAAACTTTTTCCAATTATAAAAAAAAAAAAATTATAAACTTTATTTTTTATTCCATGGTGAGTAAAAAAAGAGATAAAAATCCACAGGGAAATAAAATTTAATTGCATAAAGTAAGAATTGTGAGAAATTAACTCACAGTTCTTATAAATGTGATATTAACTCAGAATAGCAAGATATAAACTATAAAAGTCATAATTTTTTTATTATGTGGTGCAAAACAAAAAATGTAAATTAAAAAAAAAAGTAAAAGTTGAGAGAATTCAGAAATTCCGAATATCAAGATATAAACTCGCCATTAGCTTTTTTTTATTTAAATTTTTTATTCCATGGTGGGGAAAAAAAGAGATGTAAACTCAAAAACCTAAAGAAAAAAATCCAAAAGATGTAAGATATAACCTCAAATTTCAATTGTGAGAAGTCAGAATTGTGAGAAAAAGAAACTCACAATTGTTAGAAATCGTATATTAACTCAGAATAGCAAGTTATAATCTATAAAATAATACTTTTTTTATTATGTGGCGAAAAACAACAACAACAACAACAAATAACTGTGAACAAAAATTAAAATTTGTAAGAATTGTAAAATTCTGAATTTCTAAATATAAATTTGCAATTAACTATTTTATTTATTTATTTATTTCTGCTTCTTCATGGTGCCTTAAAATCCTGTCTAGGTAGACATCTCAAATCACAGTGGTAACTTGGCACTAGTCCCAAATGGAGCATTGAAAAAATTTCCACTATAGCAGGGGCTTCTTCTACTAGCCCTTTGGCGATTTAGGTCGAGCGCCAGTGGAGTATTTAAAGCAAAGTGGGCACACTTCACAAACCCTGCTGATGCAGGTTGTTTTTACAGTAGAACCAATAGCCAAGGGGATTTACTGCTCTGTTCACAAGGCACCATGACAAAGTGCTATGGCCTGACAACAGGACAACGCTGCTGAGGTCTGTCATTTGCCAATAGGTGATAGTAAGCCCTGCAGTTATGCTGCAGAGATGAAGCTGACATTGCTCCAGTTGTGCAATAGATTTCTCTTCTGGGTTCAAGCTACATGTAAGATTAAAAACAGAGAAATTGGAGATTTAAAGACATATTCCGGGTTTTCTTTAAAAAAAATGCATCTATAGTGTCGAACTTACAATGGAAGTGAATAGAGCCAATTTGTGAACCTTAAAGTCATTTTAAATGGTATAGCCACAAGATATAGAAAAATAAGTCATATAACTTTAGTGGAAAAAAATATTCTGTGTAAAGTTGTAGACATTCATACAACTGTGTAGCCATGACAGCACAGAAAACCATAAAACCACTTCTTTATGGCTCAAACAATAAACACTTTTTAATAGAAGAACTAATGTAAGTGCATAGAGCTTCATATTTCAGGTTTTATATTCTCCAAAACTTGTCCCCATTCACTTCCCCTGGAAATCCCTCACTGCAACCTTGATTTTAGCGATATATAAAGACAACAACAAACAAAATCCGATCGAAGTTAGCATTAGCCCACAAATGCTGCTGTCGATTGAGCCCAACTTGTATTGAACCCAAAATACTCCTCCAATTAGTCTCATTCCAGCATAAAAGAAACAAAAAAAGAGGTGTCAACAAAATCTCACCTGTGATTTTTCCCTCCAATGGGACGAAAACGGCTTCAGCGTTTGAATTATGACGAATATGCACCTACTAAGCACAAAGCTATCACATTTTAAAGCCGATTTCCCTTTAACATCACCATTACAAAGACTGAAACAGCCATTAGCATCTGAAAGCGTTCTATTTAACAAACAATAGGCCATTAGAGCACATGCTGAATATTTCCTTGTCTTGTCAATCTTCTTTCCTCCGTACATCAATCTTTCCTCTAATTTAGTGCTGGCAGGAGCACGTATGCTCACCTTGAATAATGACTCTCTACGACTGAAAGAGAGACAATAATCAAAATCTTTTGCTTGCAGTTGTAAGCGAATAAAGCATGAGCGACTACACTTTGCGTCGGAAGCAGCCGAGCGTATTGTGCAAACGCTTCGCTCCTAAAGGGTTTAATTATGAGTCGCGCTAATACTGAAGCAGAAAATTCTGGTGCCGGGGACAAGTACGAGGCTTGCCAAAAACCATGGAACGGCTCAGACACAACTAATTGCTCCAGAGCAAACAGATGTGTCTTCTATTTGGAGGCATTTTCAGCTTATTAAAGCACAGAGTGCCTTGTGGCACATCAAATGGCATTCAGAAAAATTGATTGGCTGTGAATATCGTATCAACCTACGGCATGCAAAAAGAAATCCCATTCATATATCATCTTTTGTGTGGTGACTGTCAGAACGGAGCAATGATTGAAAATTAGCAGCAATAAAGAAAAGATGGTGTGGCTGCTTAATGCTTAATTTTACTGTAAAATGGCCATATGTAAACAGGGTTGCCAGGTTTAACAGAAAATCCTCCCAATTGCTACTCAAAATAGCCTTTTCTGGGGAAAAGCAAGTTCTTTTTTGATACAAGTCGCATTCCAGGGGCTAAATATCACATTATTTGGATCGCTTCAACCAGTGGGCATAAAAAACATCCCACAGAAAGAGTATTAAAGTAGCCCAATTCTGCGTGAAAACCCCTTACTTGGCAACACTGTACATGACTGCAACCTTATCAAACAGAACTATAAGCTTTACTAACCAATGCTGTACTGGAATCAACAGAATCTTTTGCATTTGCTGTGAATTTTCAATGAAATCTTGACCTGTCAACACACAAAAATAATACAGATGACCTTTAGTTAAACCCAGCCTCCATTGGGTATGGTTGCTCACTCAGAAAAGTGTAAAAAAAAAACATCCTATTAGAAAGAATTAGAGTTCCTCATAAAGTTTTTGCTAATAAAGTGGTAAAAACTGAATGGGCATTAGTCGTACATGAGCTGGAATGAAGTGTGACATTGCAAGCATATTATTTTTCTTGAAAGAACTTGTTAAATCAACCAGTAACGTGATTAAAAACTGCAAGGGCTGCAAATCGGAATCAATGCAGTTGACTGAAACAAAAGCAATTACAAGTGACAACTTTAAAGTGTAAGTTAAAAAAAAACTTTTATAAAATGTATTTAATATAACGTACCCTAAGAATAAGTAGAACTCTTAAGGTAATCGGTTTTAGATATTGATTTTCTTCTACACGAACAAATTAATCGCATGTGACTTGAAATATTGAACAATTTGATTGTGCTGTGATTGTCGTTTCTAGCTACTCTACCCTTGGGTGACCTGAACCAATACCTGAAGTCTACCCGAATTAAATTTTAACATTAAATTAATTATTTTTGTAACAAATTTAAAATATTCATTAGGAAATGATGGCTGATATATAGCGTAAATAAATGCATGTTTGTGTTTTTTGGATATTTTCCATAAAGATTCTCTACTAACTTCAGTTAGGATTAGTCAGTAACTAAAACTAAAGAGAGAATACAATATTTTCAGCCATTTTACAGTATCTGTGTATATAACATACTGATTAGCAAGGGTTTATGTAGTCTAGTGATTATAGAGATTAACTTTTGCCTTTATTAAGCACAGCTGGAAGTTTAGTTTAGTTAAAAAAATCAAGCTGAAATTGATTGTAATGCATTTCAACCCTCTCATTGGGCCAATCTGCTCAAGAGCCCACAGACTGTAAATCTCGGTACCAAGCTTATTTATAACGTCGTCAATCACTCTCACTCCGATCTTGATCCTCTTTACAGGCAGAACAAACATTTATTCCCAAAATAGCCAAATCCTCAGTTTTAGATAAAAGCTGCAAGACGAGACAAAAGAGATGACATTCTGTCTCAAAAACACACAAAAGCATTTTAAAAGGAACTAAATAATTAAAAAACAGGCCTGAAGTTTCAGTTTTTTTAGCACAGCACAGTACCAAAACTATGTATGTAATAAAAACTTAATACTGTGAGTTTAGATGCACAGACTTTGACATCAGCAACAAAATATACCTTCTCCATTTTAAACAATGATAGGCTTACCCTGTGTCTAAACACCCATTTACGGTTTAGGAAAAAAATGTAAGAAATATTGTATTTCCTTCTAATTCTAGATTGTTACCGCGGAATAGAGCCCAAAATGCACACTGCGGTTACTCTGTGGATGATTCCACCCATTTTGATAGATGATATGTAGGTTTCATGCACCATGAACAAGTAGGTCTAGCAATTAAAGAGTGACATCTAGCGGTAGAGAATCGATTCACACGCTGCCCTTACTGTCGTGAAATCAGGCATGCCTCCATCTGCCCACAGTTGAAAGGTCGGTTTGAAGATGGCAGAGTCATTGATTTGTAACAACACGCAAAGCAGGTAGAAAAACGTGGGGTTTTACTATTAAATGCTAACGTATTCGTGTTCGTATGAACTGTATGTGCTGTAAAACACACTGTTGGCTGTTATACTATAACCATGCAGTAGGTTCAATAGAGTTTCTGTCGTACAGGGTGAGTTCTGTGCTGAACAGAGATGTCAAGCAGTTCGGAAAGAAGTTCATGTTTGATTCTAATGAGGAGACCTGCTGGAATTCCGACCAGGTTAATATGGCCGAGGTGGTGCTAACGTTACGTTTCGGGCGGTTTTCTCATCCTCGTAACCCATTTTACCGACTTATTTTAAAACAGGGTGAATCCCAGTGGGTGGTCTTGGAGTTCCCACAGCCTGTGAAAGTGTCAGAGATGAGGCTACAGTTCCAAGGAGGGTTTTCTGGGAAGTCTTGCAAATTACAAGGTCAGTCGACACGAATAATATTAGCTTTTGCGGTAAAACTTTACAAGATAGACTCACCATGAGCTCGGAAGTTGTGTATGTGAATGTAGATGGAATAATTTACTATCGTTTTAAAGTTGTGCCGAAAATGATTCAAGTAGCGATTGTACTTTCCGTTGACGTTAGTCGCTGTTGCCATGGAAACCCGAAACCGCTGCAAAATGGCTCGCGTTTACCGCCCACTCCCATGAAGCATTGCGAATATTTCCGTGAACTTATTTTATATGATATTTAGTTTTATTTTTGTTGTAATTTTGCCATATTCGCTGTCTTAATACATATTCCTGGCCTTACGAACAATTATTGTAAATCTAAATTTAGATTGACCAACAGTTCAGTGGCTTTTTAGTGAGCCATTTGAGCAATATTTAACAGATTCAGGTTCAAAACGCCGATTCATTCAGGTACAAAGCAAGTGACTGCATTAATGTGTGACCCTGATAGCACACATACATCTAGGAGACGTCTATTTGACGTCTCCATTTACATCTGCTAGACGTATCATTTAGGTTGTTTGCTCATCTGCAATACGTCTATTGGACGTCTTCTTTTTGATGTCTGTCAGATGTCTTTAAGATGTTTATGATTTAGAATGTATGTAAAACTGACATCTGAAAGACGTTTGTAGACAGCAGATGCTTTCCAGATCAAGAGATCTTTAACGGACATCTTGCAGACGTACGTGTGCCATCTGGGGAGTCATTGAATCATTCAATGACTGATTCATGGATTAACTATGACTTTATTCACCACTGAAGTATCACCGAGTTAAACTGGAACCCAAGGCCTTGTATCTACCACTGACTAACAATTTTCATTAAAAAAAGAGAGAAAAGTAAATAATAGCAATTGAACATGTTTGTTTTCTACAGGTTCTGCCAAAGAAGAGGATCTCAAACATATTGTAGACTTCTATCCAGAGGACAACAACTGTCTACAAATATCCTTCCAGACGGTGCAATATTACTCTTCAATCCCCACCTTTCGTTATTTTTGCATCTGCTTAGATAAATGCATGTTTCACCATATTCTCTCTTTTCGGTCAGTGTTTTTCGGTCTTTTGTAGTACAGTAACCTACTACAACTTTAGTTTTCTCTCAGTTCCTGGCCAATGGCCAAATTGCCCGTATCTTCAATTTATCCCAAGCTTTTATCAAATCCTTGATTCTTCACCCACAGTTTTCCCATTCAAGATGCCCCTTCGGTTCAGAGGCTAAAAATAGTATTTGAAAACAGTGCTGACTTTTTTGGAAGAATAATTGTTTACACATTGGATATCCTGGGGGGGAAGGTTTTGTAATGTTTTGAGAAAAGGACAAAGATGAAGTATGAAGAGGCCCCCCCCCCCCTCCCCTTTTCACCTCTGGATGTGGAATTTATTTCCACCTACTCACAGGAAAAACATAAACTGATGTTACTTTTGACCTCATTTCCTTTGTTTCTACAGAGACTAAATTCACATCAACACACATTTGTAAAAAAAAAAGTTTTTTTAATTAAAAATGATACAAAACAGATTGTTCATTACATCTCCTGTGTCAAAATAAAGCTATAAAATATGCAGGATTATAGTATAATGTCCCGTAAGAGCAGTCCTCTTTCTCATGTGTTTTCAGGCACTGAAACTGGTTCCCGAAAGAGCTTCAAAATGTGATCTTCAAGCAGTTTTTGCACTGCAGACAAGTTGGAAGACTTTATTAATTAATCCAATCAAAATGTGTTATTTATTATATTAATACACTGTAGTGTAAGAAATGACTTGCCTTTTTTGTGGCCCAATGCAACCGCGAGAGCAACAGGACTGTAGCCAGAGTCTGCCTCAAACGTGATATCTGCACCACATTCTAAACACAAACCTGCTTTAGTTCATCGTAACACTTGATAAACTGCGTGAATATTTTGAAGACTTACTTAAGAGAGCCTCAACACATTTTGTGTGATTCCCACGAACTGCATACAGAAGAGGGGTCCCACCATTCTGTTAGAAAGTAAACGTTTTTAGATCTGGAAAACGTTCCTGCGGTATTGAATGGTTGTGTTTGTGAATCTGCACATACCCAGTCATAGGAATCAATATCAACGCCATGTTGTAGGAGAATATTAACAATATCAGCAAATCCTCCTGCGCTGGCCAAAGACAAGGCACTTTCTCGTTCTCTAGCGAGTGTTTTTGGATCTGCTCCCTGATATAATATAATATAAAAAAAATGTAAAAAGTATATATAGTCCAGACTTAGTGGCTAAAAAAAAAAAGTGTATTTCTCACCTTCTGAAGGAGGAACTCCACCATCATTATCTCTCCAAAAGCAGCAGCCCACATTAGTGGTGTGAAACCTCGCTCATCTTGACTGTTAAGTAGAGAAGCGTCTGCAAGATTACCCATATAAATACATAATTACTCCTTCATTCATTTGGTCATTTATTAATGTATGGGCTGGATTTGCTTATTTATTTCAGCAAGTATTTATTGATACCTTTGGATAAATGTAATTCCAGTTGTGGAATCTCTCCATGGGCGGCCAGCTGATGAATTGAGAGGTCTACAAGACATGATTAAATGCCATTAATTACATTAAAAATGACTATGAACTGTCAGCATTTGAAAGCTACCTGTCTCTATAGAAGGTGGAGGCAGACTCACTGTCTAAGGTGGCGGGTCGGACTGTGACTTCATTCCCCCGCTGTTTATTTGTCAGAGTTGTCGAGTGGTTTACAGCATTCTCATCATTTCGGTTTTCCATAATCGGCACACCTGCTTTCAATGCACGCAGTGTAGAAAGTATACAGAAATAACAAATAAACAAGACTAGCGGCAATTATTATGTGTAAGTGGTTTATAACACTCTTAGAAAATGACAAAATATGACTTACCTGTGATTGTTTACATGTTCTTAAACTTTACAGGTTGGTATGATCGTATATAGCTGCTTTTGTTTCCTGATTCGGTTGCAAAACTGAAACTGAAATAGAAGTCTTGCAAGTGCGTTGAACTCGCGCACATTCAGAGTCTATTGTGATATCCGTACTTTTCTCATAATAAATATCTTACTTCAGGCTGCAGAATTAATCGCATCTTTTTTTAACAATTACAGTTAGAACAGTAGCTTGAAGTGGGTTTCGTGAACGAGTCGGGGGATTCGAACGAATCGATTCAGTTCACTTTCATTTACTGACTCCTTGAGGCTCGTGACTGTTTTACTGCCTTCGAAGACGGAGCCAATAGCATTTGAGTGCGAGCTGGGAAAGGGTGTTTTATTGGTTTGATCTACTTATCAATACGCCCTCCTTCATTAATTAGATGTTTTGTCCGTCTTTCTGTCTGTCTGCATTTAATTATTAATGTTTGTTGTATTTTTCAGCTTCCTAGATAGTGAAATATTAGGGTGAAATGTTTATTTTAAATGCTTATTAAATGCTTTCCTGTTATTACTTAGTAGGCTTTAAAAAAAAACAAGCTGTTTACTAGTTCAATAGTCATGAACGGCTCGGCTTCGTTCAGTGACTCGCTCTGCGTAAACATCTCCACTAAACGATTCAGTGAATACTAATTGATGATCCGATTCAAATGAATCGATTCACTTAGATGAATCAAAATCTCTAGAACTAGTGGCTAGGAACTAGTTATTGGCCTGATGTTACTCCGGATGATGTTTTGGGAGCACACTTATAGGGAAACAGCAGCTCCTGGATAATACAGAAGGAAGTTTATATCATACGTTAATATTTAATAAAAAAATGGAGGATCAAGAAATGCAGTTGAAAGTGAAAAGAGGTATATTGGATATATTTAGAGTTACAGTGTCTACTGATTCATGTTTTATAATCGACGCAGTGTAGTTGTGTTTACATGATCTTTAACACTTAATTTGCGATGTTGAATTTATTAGACGCCTTATTTAAGCGTGTCAGTAGTCTGAGATTACACATACTTTGATATGAGCCTGATGAAGAGATACTGATTACATGTTTTGTTTATTTCTGCTGCAGTTACTGATAAATTCACAGAGAGTATGTATGTTTTGGCCAATGAGCCGTCGATAGCGCTTTATAGGTTACAAGAGCACGTGAGGAGATCCCTACCAGAGCTCGTGCAACACAAGGTACCTTGTTTGATGTGTTGCAAAGCCTATATTACACTGATACAGACAGGACATTTGCCTAAACACTGTAATTTGGTTATTTGCCTGAGTGATTAACATTTGACTTGCTGTATTAGAATCTCACTTTACATTATAAATGATAATAGTAAATTATTAATTTTTTTGTTATTATATTAGCAAATTGACTGAAGTGCTGTGATGGATTGTAATTTGTAGACAGACATGCAGAGTTGGGAGGAACAAAGTCAAGGAGCGATCTACACTGTTGAATATGCATGCAGGTAAGAGATGCATTACACAAATTGGTTATTTATATTATGTAGTACTTTATTTAATGTTCTTCATGTCTGTTTTTTTGTGTGTGTGTGTCTTTTTTAGTGCGGTTAAAAGCATGACAAATAGTAGTCTCTATTTCAAGAACATAGACGGTTTGCTCCGGCAAGCCATTTCACTGAAGGAACAGATGAGCAGCTCGCAGGGACGAAGGTTGTAGTTACTATCCATTTTAATGCATTTACGTTATCATTTTATTTCTTTTTGGTTTCATATATCACTTCAGTGTTAAATGTGGCATTGGCTTCCTGTAATTTTTCTTTGCTTGTTTGCTTCACTTTTAATTTGCTCACTTTTTCTGTTTTTAAATGTACATGTCACTTCAGTGATGTGAAACCTGCAATTAATCCAAACGATACACCCACACACACCTCAGTCACACCACCTTGACTCACGGAAATCTTTCTCCAAGGTTAGTTTTACTTCATTTTATGTTTCTTTTCTACATCACTCATGCAGTGTTAGTGCTAATCTGACGGTTCATGTACAAAATTGAAATAAACAAATGTAATAGTGTTTCAGTTTTATTAAGACAGAAATTTTAAACATCGATTCAGATCAGCTTAAGTTATTCAATTATGCTTTTCTTAACTTGTATAGTTGTATTGTTTTGTTGCGAAATATTGTTCTGTTCCAAAAGTCTTTTTTTAATGAAAAAGAGAACAATTCGCTATCTTACATCTACACAAATTCTCAAGTATTTCAGTAGTAATTTCACATTATTATTTTACATTTCAACAATTAGAGTGATCTAACACCTGCAAGCTGATATTAGGTGTACCAAAAAACATGGATTTTCACATATTTTGCTTTAAATGTCACATAAATAATTTAAGCTGCAGTAATTTGATGAAAAAGCAGCGCTATTGTGAAATATTATCGCAATTTAAAGTAACTATTTTCTATTTTATTCATATTCCTGTAATGCAATGCTGAATTTTCAGCAACATTACTCTGGTCCTCAGTGTCACGTAATCTTTCAGAAAACATCATTTAAACCGCAATAATATTTCCCAATATTAATGTTTTTAACATGTAAATGTTTTTTATCAAATAAATGCAGGCTTACAGAGCATAAGAGACTTATTTCAAAAATAAAAATCAATCATTTCAAACTTTTTGCCACAACTGTCTACGCGTATATATTAAATGAGGCCTGTTATATAAAGCCACATCATGTATTATATAATGCCCATCTTAAAGAGTTAGTTCACCCAAAAGTAAAAATTCTGTCATTAAATTACTCACCCTCGTGTCGTTCAAAACCTGGAAGACCTTTTGATCATCTTCAGATCACAAATGAAGATATTTTGATTAAATCTGAGAGCTCTCTGACCCTCCATAGACAGCAAAGGAACTACCACGTTCCAGGCTCAGAAACGTAGCAAGGACATCGATAAAATAGTCCATGTGACATCAGTGGTTCAATGTAATTTTTTTCGAACGGTATGAGAAAAATGCGCAAAGAAAACTATTCTGTAACACTTTATTTCGATAGTCTACTTTAGACATTCTACTAACAGTAAGTAAGTTTGCAACTACATGTCAACTAGCAGTCATTAGAGTATTAGTAGACGGTCTGCTTAATATCTTCTAACACAGGGGTCATCAAACTTGGTCCTGGAGGCCCGGTGTCCTGCAGAGTTTACTTCCAACGTCCTTCAACACACCTGCCTGGAAGTTTCCAGTATACCTAGTAAGACCTTGATTAGCTGCTTCAGGTGTGTTTGAAAAATGCATTGGAGCTAAACTTCGCGGGACACCGGCCCTCCACGACAGAACTTGGCGACCCCTGTTCTTTATTCTGATGGGTCCACAAGCATACTATCAGAAACTTTGCAAGTACGTGTCAACTTGTTCTAAACCTAAAGCTACCCTAAAAGTCTACTCTGAGAGTTAGTAGACATGTAGTTGCAAATTAAAGAGAATTAGTTGACATGTTGTTGACATGTAGTTACAAAGTTACTTATAGTTAGCAGAATGTGTTAAAGGGAACTATCACAAGAAAGTGTAACCATACCATTTTGTAGAGTACCCCAGAATGTAATCAACATAATAAGTGTTGTTTATGTTTAGCATGCTCGCGATGTCTATTAAACATAAACGGTGCTGATTACGTTCTGGGCTATTCTCCAAAATGGTGGAGGATGGTAACTCAGGGACAAGAATTGTTGAATAAATTATGTTGTTATTGTTTTCATTGCGCAAAAAAAATTTTTTTGTGGTTTCGTAAAATTAAACCACTGATGTCACATGGACTATTTTACCAATGTCCTTGCTACGTTTCTGGACCTGGAGGGTCTACAGAGGGACAGAGAGCTCTCAAAATTCATCAAAAATATCCTAATTTGTGTTCAGAAGATAAACGAAGGTCCTACAGGTTAGCAACGACATGAAGGTGAGTAATTAATGACAGAATTGTAATTTTTGGGGCGAACTATCTCTTTAACACTGAACTGGATGTGATACCAATCATACTAAAGTTGAGTCCTTGGTTGTGGCTTTTCTAGCAAGTACAGATCTCATCTCGCTGTTGACCCCGTTCCAGGGTTTGGCCTGTGCTTGAAACAGGCCGGATTCTGTGGAAAGTGTCCTGTGCGTCCGTCCGCTCCCGCCGCTGTAGCCGTCCTTATCGCTGCGAGGGCCGTTAGATGCAGAGTACTGTGATTTCGGATCGATGTGAGCGGGGTTGATGAAATAGCTGTGCAGGTTGGCCAAGCTGTGCTGCCTCCGTGGCTTTTCCGCGATGCTTAGGTTCGACGTACGGATTCCAGCCATGTTTTCAGGGTTGCTGTGGAAGTGTTTGGCTGTGTGTGCGGCCCGTATTAGGGAGTGAATAACGATGAGTAACAGGACGAGGACACCGGAGGAAAGCACGCACATGCTAGCTATGCCCGTCTCAACTTCAAACACCAGTAACATGTAAATAGACATGGCTGTGAGGGGAAAAAATGAAATATTTATGTCAAATCACTCCATGCTGTGTCATCCGGATGATGAATATAAATTAATGCATTGCTGTTTTCCACAGGAAAAGAGCTTTGGATCCTGGCATGCTAAAGGATGGAGGAGAAAAGCACAGCTCTGGGATATAAACTGATGAAGATCTGGATAAAACCGTATACCATATTCACTTGGTGCCGCCACGTCATATTAATGATGATTGCTACTCTAAAGTATGGAAGCCTATTTTCACATTAAAAATATGGAAGCCTATTTTCACATTAAAGTTTCAAAATAAAATTAAAATAAGAAATAAACATATTGAGAGATATGAAGTCACAACTAGCTAAATATATATTGCAGCTCCAAGATTTAATGTCACAATTTGCAAATTGTGAGCTGAAGCAAGTTGCACAAAAAAAAAAATAATGCATTTGCAAGATTTAATGTAGCATTGTAACATTGTTACATAAAAAAAATTAAATACACAATTATGAAATTTAATGTCTCAGTTGGAGAAAAAATGTTTCAACTCCCAAGGAAAAAAATTCTAAATATTGCAGTTGGAAGGAAAATATTGTCATTGCGAGATTTAATGTTGCATTGCAAAATAAATTAAAATGTTGAGCTATAAATTCCAAATTGTTAGATTTGAATTGCAAGATATTAAGTCGTGATTGCCATTTTTTCTGAAATGGGCTTCCTTAACTAAAACAAAGTAAATCTTTTGTTACGTAAAGATGGACATGATATTTATAAGCTGCTTTAGGTGTCTTGTTTATTCACATTTTGCACATTAATTCTTCACTTGTTGTTATAAGGTCAATGTAACTTTTCTGTAAATGTATATATACTGAACTTAATGATTAAAGTTTTTAATTATAATTCATGACGAGACTTCCATGTGGTTTTTGTGTAGCACTTACCAGCTAAGTAAACTGAAACTCCAAGGCAAAACAGTCCAATAGTTACATGCCGAACAACCCTGCTGTCCAATAGAAACCAGTCGGCCCTGTGGGATATAAGCAAAACCTGAGATCATTTCTTGCTGTATGGATGAGTAGCCTATAGCAGGGCTTCAATTTGCAAAACAAACAGACGTAATAGACAGAATAGGTCATGCTGTTCTTTGATTTAGAAGTGATTTTAAAATGTTAATACCTGGGTAATCTCAAAATTAAAAAGTCCATTAATAAAAAAAATTTTTCTTTCTTTAAATGTCATTCAAGGTTATCTTTAGTTGATGAATAAAGACATTCTCAAGTTGTCAGATGTGTGATTCATCACATTTATTCTATGAATATGTTTCACTAACGTTTACCAACCAAAAACTTGTTTTTGTATTAAGAGTTTTACAACTCTTAAAATCTTGTTGAGGGGTGGTTTGCTTGAAAAGTGTCCTTGTATTATCATTCTTTCAAATTTGGGTGTCTACATAAGCAAGTTTCTCCATTACCTTTGTGTATCTGGGTCTCCTCGGCATATTTCAGTAGCAAAATAGCTGTGAAGCAAACACACAACAACTGAGCTCAAGTTGAGTGTCAGAGACAAGGCTGAAAGGACCGTGGACACGGGCATTAACACAGCTGTGATCTCACTCGACCCGAAAGCAGACGAATCCTTTATAACAGCCTGTTGCGTTTGGAGCTGGAAGATCAAAATGACGGACAGGACGGACATTATTGCGGACAAAGTCCCTAAAAACGCGAGGACCACGAGAGAACGCTGACTGTAGGAATGCGTCATGTCCGACAGTGAATAAATGCCCGCTTTACTGAGTAAACAAACCGCCAACTGCACGAAAGTCCATCAGAAATGATGTTTTCCCACTTGTCCTTGATGTCGTTGCACTGTGTTTTCTGTTCGCGGGTTTCTTGAGAAGGAAAACAAACGATGCTTGAGAGGCTGCTGTGGAATGCGCGTGCTCTCGTGCCGCTGTTGTTCAGTCAGAGCATGTGA
Source organism: Enteromius mattozi (assembly GCA_032359235.1). Lineage (NCBI taxonomy): Eukaryota > Metazoa > Chordata > Actinopteri > Cypriniformes > Cyprinidae > Enteromius > Enteromius mattozi. The sequence goes on from JAUMHE010000079.1 coordinate 6,882,588, forward strand.
TCCACTTTAAATCCCCAGATTAAAAACTTTTACATGCAACAATGGAGTTTTATTTGGATTCATTCGCTTATTTGGCTTCTCTCCAGAAGAATGCACTTGTTTGTTGTGTGCAGTGCATGCAACAGGTGTAGAACACTATATATATTTTTAATTAGTCTTCTTATTGTATATCTTTTTAACTTTTATATTTATATAAATTATATATATATATATATATATATATAGTTATTATAAAGCAGTCGCTTTTAAAGCACGTCTGCTATAAAACTTGATCTGGAAAGCATCTAATGTGTGCAAACATCGACACATATGTCTGTAAGAGGTCAGTTTTACACATATTCTCAATCATAAACATCCTAAAAACAGCTTAAAATCGTCTAGGAAACGTCCTATGGATGTATTGCAGATGAGCAAGCACTCTAAATAAATATGTTTTTGCAAATAGATGTTTCTCTAACAAGGAACATAAGGTGGCAATAATCTGATAAGTGCTAGCAAAGGTTTCAAACATAGTACAAACTAGAAAAAAGAAGAGATGTAAGAATATAAGTTAATACAGTAGTATTATTTATAGTGCTGTCAAATGATTAATCGCGTTACAAAATAAAAGCTTTTGTCTGCATGGTATATGTGTGTGTGTGCTCTGTGTGTATTTATTATTTTTATATAAACACACACACATACAGTATATATATTTTGAAAATATATTTATATTTTGTATTCATATAATTTACATTATAAATAGATTTCATATAAAAAATAACATTTTTATTAAATATATGCATACATATCTTTGTATTTAATAAATACACAGCACATATATTATGTAAACAAAAGCTTGTTTTAATGTGATTAATTGCGCTAAATCATTTGACATCACTAATTATTTATTATTAGTGTGTTATTCACCTTATTTGCAACGCAGATATATTTTCTTTGAATGTGCTAGATTGCTAAAAATGCTTTGTTTTGGTGGGTTTGAGTGAAATGGGCCTACGCTTGCATGACAAGATCATTAAAACAGTGCACATTTATAGTGTCATTCACAAAAATATGTATTGGCTTTTAAAAATTTTGCACAACAGTTGAACTACACAACAAGAAAGACTTATAGACCTGGAGGAACGGAGCAGGGTTTGAGAGCACTAAGGTGACTGCATTGCCTCCTTTGTGCATTTTTTTAAAACTGATAAAGCTTTGCTCCGTTGCCATAGAGACAAGCATTGCACTCCGGAGAACTCAGTTAAGGCAATGGAAAGCTTTTTGAAAAGTAGCCCACATCCAACTAGTGCTTGATTATAAATTACTCTAGAATATATGACATTTTATACAAGCATCCTGATGAAAAATCCTGATTTTTGTATATGTTTTAGGTGCAGAAGCAGTGCTAAAGATATAAAGAGCATCAAGCCTATGGTAGGCCTTTATCAGGAACATTTCTGAATGAATTTTATAAGCATTTATATAAGCTTATTTATATAAAGGTGAAATGTTGCTTGTTACCTGTTAACCCTGAACTCGCAGGTGGGGGGTTTTTTCTCAGAATGGGCTGATGGGAACTAAAGGTCTGCCGCTGTGCTGAACGCGATAAGCCAGACACTAAAAAAACATCGCCTGAAGAATCGCCTAAACATGAACACTGACCAGAGAGGCTATTTCTGAATCCGAGAGACTCACCACATGTACAAAAACTTCAGGCCGCTGATGTTGTCAAAAGCAGAAGTGAGAAGTTTCAGGGAAAAAAAAAATAAGTTGACACTTGACACTTTCCAGACTTTCCTTTATTCTATATGAGACGTGGTTATGAAGAGTTTTAATTATATTTACTGCTATAAATGTATACATTTATTATAAACTTGACTTTACATAAAGGTTCCAGTTAACTTGGGAAGGTTTTACACTCTTAAAAAGAAAGGTTCTAAAATGGAACAACCATTCTTAAAGTTCTCAAAATAACAATATTTTTAATAGTATGAAGAACTTTTTTTTTATGAGAAACTTTTGTGTAATGAAAAGGTTCCATGGATATTAAATGTTCTTAATAGAACCATTAACGCCAATAAAGAATTTTTAGAACTTGAACCTTTAGAGTGCAAACTTTAGTACAGGAGTAGAACATTATTTATGCGTATACTGAAGCTTTGAAAAACAGAGAAATTAATATTGTCTTAATATGATTATGATTCTGTATGACTATTTAAGTTTCTCACCTAGGCCTATTGTATTTGTGGATAGAGTTCGGTTATATTTAATTATATTCACTGACATAAAATAATAAGCAGGCTTTTATTCATTTAATTTAATTTAATTTAATTTAATTTTTAATTTTTAATTTTTAATTTTTAATTTTTAATTTTTAATTTTTAATTTTTTTAATTTTTAATTTTTAATTTTTAATTTTAAAATGCTCCAACCCTAAATTAAATCTTTATGTTCTTCATAAATTATACTGAATATTCAGTATGCCTTTTTTAGGGAAGACACAGCATTTTGCTTTCATAATGTTTATTCTTTCAGACTAGTGAAAAAAAAACATCCAAGATACACAGCTAAGTATTTCTATAATACTTTCACAAATAATGATATACGTCAAATATTTTTTTTCTATCTGTTGACGGTATTTTTTAATTCATGAAGTGATAAAAGAATATAAAAAAACCTTGTCAACAAAATGTTGAAGTTGGCTTTATACAGTGCTTATTTGTTTTCTTCTGGAATAAATGCAAGTGCATATTTAATTACAGAATTCCTCATGTAACTCGCTTAAATTTAACATTTCTGAAAACTTTTAATGCAAAACATTTGTCTTAATGTACTGTGATGAATCAACTGGAATGATGTCTGCTAGTTAAAATTCATATTTTGACCCTTTCACCTGGCGCTTTCCTTAAAATCAATGTTTATATTTGTTCCTTCCAGACTGGAGAGAGCTTCCTTCAGGAGGGATGCTGAGGGACTTTCGGGAGCATGACATGAGGTTGCTGTTTCTTGCATCAGATGACATGCAGATTAAACTCTCAAAGGGGAACTAAACACTGTGTTCACGAGTGAGAGATATTGGTAACTTCTTTACAGCATGTGAAGTAGATTTCTCTTGTGCATCTCATTGTCACGGTTTATAGGAAGTAGTCTGTGGGTTCATAAGGGCCTGCTAAGATAAATTACAAAAATGGAAACTCGCTAAAATGACCTCTGAATGAATTTCTGTGCCCTGTATGAAATTGTGAATTTATTATTATTTTTATAGTGATTTAAATACATATTTTGAGGTGGGTACCCTGTTGTAAACAATAATTATAGTGAATAGGAAAAAGTAAAATGTAAAACTTTATGCATGGATATTTTAATTTCATTTTTTAAAAGAATAATAATAAAAAAATATTGTAAAGATATGGACATAAAATGTGCAGCCTACCTATATGTTGAAAGTTTATATATAGCCTATATATATATATATATATTCATCATTTATTTACCATTTTCCCCTTAAAATTTGAAGCTGTTTAAAAATGCATCTGTATACTGTAATTACATATAACTTTTTTACGATACTTTCTGCTTCTCTATATAATCCTTTTGTTGTTGTTGTTTTTTTAATTAACAGTATTATAAAGTTTTGTTTAGGAAATTTAGCTTTAGATCCTAAAGGCTAAAACTCCTGCCAGCATGCAACACAGTTATGTTACATTGCCTTACATGAATAAAAACTAAAACATTATATTTATATATATATATATATATTTTATTTTGCTTCATTATATAGGCTATATATATATATATATATATATATATATATATATATGTATTCTTTCATTACTTTTTAACTCAGAATATAAATGCTTTTTCTGTTCAGTTTAATCCTGGTTTAATATTGGCATGTCTCTATTGCGTTATTAATTTTAATAGCTGAATAAACTGGTTTAATAGCGTCATCACGTTTTTACAGTGTTTAATGTGCTTAACGTAAAAATACGACAATGTTCTTAATCTTTCTTTTTTCGCTGTTCCCTTTAACTGCATCATTAGCCTAAACTATAACCCTGTACGCTGAATAGCAAAGTGTGGCCTATGTAAAGTATCTGAGGAGATTTCTATTAAATGCATGACAGATAATAAAAGTAATGGCGTTTTTTGCAGCCAATAAAGCTCTGCAGAGACGGGCGCAAAACTCTAAAGTAGGCGACTGCTGCTGACGGCGTGAACAGGCGCAGATGATTGGCGTCTCTTTCAGCCAATAGGAACGCGTCAGGGGCGTGGCATTTTCCGTCTGATGCAGCTGCTGTGGGAACAGCTGGAGACGATTGGCGTCGATTTCAGCCAATGGGAAGGCTTCAGGGGCGTGGTTTCTCTGAGTGATGCTGCTACAGTATGAACAGCTGGAGATGCGCTGTTGTCAAAAGAAGCTCGACGATCATCAGGTGATGTGAACTCAACCAACTCCTCCATTCAGCTGATTCATCTTCTTTTGCAGACTGCTGACACTCTTCTTAACGACTCAGCCGACTGCTTAATAGTCAAAACCAGGTAAGTTCTGTTTATTTATTAGCATAAAACTGTTTCCCCCAGCTATATAGTTAAATTAAATTACACATGATCAGTATAGGCGTAACATAAGAAAATGCACATCCAAATCAATGCGATGTGACCACTAGATGGTTAATTTAGGCTGCTAATTTAAAGGTATTGGGTTTATGGGTTTATATATATATATATATATATATATATATATATATAGTATTTTGAACAAATAGGACATAACATTTCTCTCTCTCTCTCTCTCTCTCTATATATATGTGTATATATTATGTGTGTACACAAATGAAAAATAATTGGGTGTTGTAAAATAATATCACTCTATATACATATTACTACATGTTAATTTCAATAATGTAATGTATAATAATCATAATAATCATAGTAATGTGATTATTAATTCACAATTTATAAATATATATAATATATTGCAATTAATATTTATACATAATAAGAAGAATAAATAAAATATAAAAATATTCTTAGAAATATTATAAATATCAAAACAAAATATAAACCTATTGCAGAACATTATAATAGTTTGATAAATATGTATATACAATTAACGATTTGAAGCATAGAGAATTAGGCCTTTCGTTCGCTCGCTAGTTTTAATCAAGCCACCATCAAAGTGTTACCTTGAGAACATGAGAAACAAATGCATACCACTTTATTTAAGTGTTGTTAACGCTTTTTACAGGTTTAGTGTAGATTTACAGTTTCCAAAACTGTAAACCTGATTTACAATATGATTATAGCAGGGTTACCCAATTACATCTATTGAGTTTGCAAATTCTTTTTTTTTATTTATGGTCCAAATCTGCGAATATTGCATTCTAAATGTACATTTTTGCAATATACGCACTCCCAGCTTTGCTTTCCCACTTAAACAGTTAACAAAGGTCAACTAAAGGGTGACAAATCCACCACAAACACATTTCTGCAACCTAACAGACGTTCTTACACCAGGATTTAAATGCATACCCCAGGGACCATGTTGCATTTTGCAAAATACAGAAACCATGCATCCAGTTCATGTATTGACATTTACCTACCTGATGTGCAATTACTGCACCATAAACAAATGATAATATTGTGCCATAATCATTTCGAAAGCATGCATATGTGGCCTTTCTTTTGCTTCTTGTGCATCTAAGACCGTTTGCTCTTGTTATTTGGTATGCAAATACAAATCTTACTTGCTATTTTTGGCGAACGCAGGTTTCTCATCCCACCGATACACGCACACACCAACCATTAGCTTCAGCCACCAACAGCTGAACTGTCTGTACTCTACAGGTGCCAGTTGCATATGGTTTTGAAACAGTTTGGACGGCCATTAGCAAATTATTATTTGCTCTAGCGTTCTAAAGCTCATTTATTTTCATTCCCCTGCCCAAACAGCTTCGACTAGTCTCGACAAAGGTGTTTGTTGTTGGAGCTCTGATAGTTTTGGCCCCGTGAGGGACCCAGCAATTAGTCCCCTCCGGCCCAAGAGTGAGTGCTGCTCTGCGGGAGCCTGTCAGCGTACCATTGCCACTGTTTGTGTGTATTCTTTTCCACTGTCTGGCCTCTGGGAGAATCTCACAGGAAGCTGAACGTACACCGAGGGCAGACAGGATCCAGAGGTGCAATAGTTGCATTATTACATACTACATCTTTCATTTTTGAACACTTAATCACTATTTAATTTGGTGCAAGCTATTTAAATATGTAAAATAAATTGGTTTTCTGTTTTGAAATTATTTGCATATATATATACACACACATGATTTTTAGAAAAGGTCCAGCTCTCAAACAAACACAAGCCGATCAACAAAAATGTAAAAATGTTATCGAAAGCGATAAATTTTATGTGATCCAACTGAAGCAGTTACGAAATGACACTTTCGTTCTGTATGTATTAACTAATATAAATGAAGTAAGTTGAACAGCATCATTTTTGAACATTTTATCACTATTTAATTGTGTGCAAGCTATGTAAATTTGTAAAATAAAATCGTTTTCCTGTTCCTGTAAATAATTATTTTTTTTGGCGCAAATGTAGTATTACTTAAACCCAAGTAAATTTTACCTTTGTTAAAATACACACTTACACAAATAGCATATATATATACATACGATTAAAGTTTAAACTATTAGTATACTATAATAGTAGACTATTTATATAGTATGTATATATATATATATATATAAGCATAATTATTTTAAGTTTTGTCAAATTGGTGGTGGGTTCGAATTAATTTTTGAATTCACGGGAAAATATAAGATTTTTAGAAAAGGTCCACCTTTAAAATTAACCGTCAGTGTGGCATTAGTCGATCAATATTTATTTTTTCTTTATCTGTGGAAAAACTTTTGTTCACTTCAGAGTTCTAATCAACTGTGTTACAAGCGAGATCATACAAATTTGCCAGAAATAAATAATTGTTATGAAATGCTGAATGTATTGGGCATGTTGTTTCTGTCTGTGGTTGTGTCTGCTATTGCATCACAAATCAGTTTGTTGATTTGTCTCCCAAAAAACCAACTTGCAGCTCAAAACAACAACAAAACATTGTAACGATGCTTATAGTCGCATTGGTTTACGAGCAAAAGCATTCGCAAATTTGAGGAACTTTAAACTTAGCCCAACACGTTGTTTAGTGATAGCGATCTTGTCACAAATGCTTCTCACTTCCTCGCATTACATTTATATCTCATGAACAACTGCCCAACAGTGATGCAGGCCACCTGTCAAAGCCTTTTAGGTGTGTGTGTGTGTGTGTGTATGGAGAATATCATACTGGTATTCTCTTTATATGGTTATAATGGCAGAAAACAAGGATTCCTCCACTTGTCCATCTGTGTGCCAAGGGGTGGGTGGGTGTGAGGGCAATGGGCACTCGTGGATCGTGGGAACAGCATCACTCTCTCCGTAAACCATTGGCTTTGAGATGTTAAAAATAGATGAGGTTACACATGCCTAATATGAGAGAGAAAAGCATAGCTGAAGTCCCAGGGCTTTTAGATTAGCGGTTAGCCATTATGCTAACAGCAGCAGTAGGTCTGAATGATATTTCCCAGTGGGACTGATAGCTAATACTTCAGCAAAATCTAAATTATGATTGTATTTGACTGATTTATAGGCCTAAGATGGAATGTAGCGTACAGATTAGTCTTGATTTTCTGCCTTTTTTGAAGTGAATTGTAGGTATGAAAACTCATTTCTTTCACCACTGTTTGACTTCATCCTAAATGTAAAACGTCAATTGGATAAAGCCATCAGCAAAATTAATAATGTAAATGTAATGTAATGTATTATCAGCATCGAATCAGTGTCATTTTGTTTAGAAACATATTTTCTACTTAAGGTTTTTTGCTTTTTGTGTCAGCTACTAGAATCTTAGTGTTGTCAAATGCAACATGGTATGTTTTGAAGCTGGGATGCTGGTTTAAGCTGGTCCTTTGCTGGTTTATGCTAGTCCTTTGTTGGTGTAACCTGGTTCAACCAGTTTAAACCAGCAAAGGTCCAGCTTAAACCAGCATCCCAGCTTCAAAACATACCTAACCAACACATGCTGGGTTTTTTTAACAGTGCGATACAATGTTAGTGACCAAAATCTTAGCTACTAGCATTTTAGCTTTTAAAAATAGTCATTCTAGTGTGACTTCAATATCAAATGTGTGCGAAAATAGCAAAGCTGATTGACTGAGTGGAGAATTTTAATGTTATTTGAAGCCAAAATAAAATAGTTAGCTTTAGCCATTAGCATTCCACTAGATCTGTGAAATACATCACTCATGTTCTCCATATGGTTAAAACCTTTCAGTTTCCAATGTCCCTCAACCAGGAAACTTTACATTTGCTCATGGGAGAACAGGGGGTGGACAGGAACTTTCCCTTCATCCAAACGCACTGTTATTCTAAGTGCGGTTGTAACGCTAATGCTAACTTTACTCTACCTTTAAATGGAGATGACATATTTTTAACCCGTGCCCTGTGGAAATGCTCATGTTTGTGTTGGGATAACCCAGACTGCGGGGGTGTTAGCCTGTGCGCCCGGGCTAACTTTACTCCCAGCTGACCCTCTGGAGGGTATAAGTACACAAACGTCTGTAATGCGTGGTTGGGAAGTTGGGCTGTTAGTTGGTATTGGCTGAACACATCACACATGAGCAGTTCCCACTATATTGACAAAAGCAATACCAATGTTACTGGAGCAATATGACGTGTTATGCGCATAGACACAGGCCTACAATATTTCATTAAATGTATATTGTAATAAATTAAATGTGTGTTATATTAAATTATATAATAAGTGTTAGTTGTTATTTTTAATGTTATATGATGCTGTAATAAGTGCACACATTCTACTACTAAATTAAATTTTTCCTTCTGCTGTTTTAGGTAAAACCTGCTCCGAACACAAAGCATCATGGGGCGGAAGAAAATACAGATCTCTCGGATTCTTGACCAGCGAAATCGACAGGTTTGCACTCTTTTATTTCATACTGTTGACTCAAGTGTTGACTGACTTTATGGTAAATCTTTAGAATAGTTAACACTTATTTACTATTAACTATGACTTTTTCCTCAATTAATTCTTAATTTGCTGCTTATTAATAGCTAGGTAGTTGTTAAGTTTAGGTATTGGGTAGGATTAGGGACGTAGAATAAGGTCAGGTAGAATAAGGCATTAATATGTGCTTAATTACTATTAATAAATGGCTAATATTTAAGTAATATGCATGCTAATAAGCAACAAGTTAAGAGACCCTTAAATAAAGTGTTACCTATATTTTTTGTTCTAAACTGAATATATAGCAAGTAATGTAATCTGCGAGTTTGATTTTTAACAATTAGGATTTGATTGGTGGATGTTATCCTGTATTATTATGTACAGAAACAATATTTAAAATAATATTTAATTTTGAACACTTTAGTGTAGGGACCAATTCTCCCTATTAACTATTATTAACATATTATCTGTTTATTAGTAAAGCACATATTCTGTGCACAACTACCCTACTAACTATTAATAAGCAGCAAAATAGTTTATTGAGTTAATGAGTTTATTGGGTCAATTAATGGTTTATTAATAGCGAGAATTTGACCTTGAAATAAAGTGTGACTGTTTTTTTATATATAACATTACGAAAACAGCTTTTTTCAGCTGCTCTGATCAGTTTTTGCGTATGAAAACCAAGGCCGTTTCCACCGTATATTAATCTGTATATCTTTATTGTTCATTTATCTGACCCCAAAAATGGGGCTTGCTTACTTTTCACTTTTTTGTAACATTTTTACTTTTTATGTAACGTTTTCACACTTTCACCATTCTCAAACGAAAGTCAGTGGCAGACGGTAAATGTTTGCTCTACATCAGAATGTGATATTTTAATCCAGGGCAAAAGACCTCGAGGTGAGAAACACGGGCTTTGCTGTGGGGTGAGGAAAACGTATGTCCAAAAAAAGACGCCGAAACGATACACAGCGTGAGAAGTCAAACCATTATAGCTTTGTGGCATCTATCAGAAGCTTCTGTAACAATAGTCCTGTGGTTTGTTGTTTTCTTCAAGGTGACATTTACCAAGCGCAAATTTGGTCTGATGAAAAAGGCCTACGAGCTGAGCGTGTTGTGCGACTGCGAGATCGCTCTCATCATCTTCAACAGCACTAACCGTCTTTTCCAGTACGCCAGCACCGATATGGACAAAGTGCTGCTGAAGTACACCGAATACAGCGAACCTCACGAGAGCCGCACAAACACTGACATACTGGAGGTACATGCCAAATCTCGCCCTTCTCAAGTGTGCTCATTATTAGTAGTTTACCAAATCAGATGAGCTACCGCTACGGTTTTACTCTGCTTGATATAATTGTAACATAACCAAACAAAGTCCCACAATTAGTTCGTAATTGCAAAGGAAGCTGGAGGTATATTGCCCTGAACATCAAAGCCTTTTTATTTAGAAAAGACCTTGATGCTTTATTTTGCATGTTTTCGTTTAATAATTGTAATATTTAGGAATTATTTTATTTGTATGAAATTGGTTTAATCAGTAATAGATGCTTTAAACTGATCAAAAGTGAGAGTAAAGGCATTTAAAAGGTCACAAAGATTTCTATTTCAAAGTAAATGCTGTTGTTTTGAACTTTCTGTTCATCAAAGAATTCTGAAAAAAAAAACAGAGAGCATTTTGCACAAAAATATTAAACAGCATAACTGTTTTCAACATTGATGATGAAGATAATTATAATAATAAAATCATCAAATCAGCATTTTTGAATAATTTCTGAAGGATCAGATAATAAAAGTAATGATGCTGACATTTTAAAATATATTAAAAATATTCAAATATATTAGAAAGGAAAACACTTATTTCACAATACTGTTTTTTTTATATATGTATTTGTGTGTGTACTGTACATTTATTATGTAAATTTTGTATTTAGTAGAATTATGTAAAAACACAATGCACATCTAAAATATGTTTATATTGTAAATATTTTTGTAAATAATATGAATTATATGAATATACATATATGCATGTAAATGCGTGTAGCCTAAATATTGTCAAAATACATACATGCATGTTTATGTATTTATATATATATATAAAAATACACAGTACACACACATATAATATGTAAACAATAACTTTTATTTTGGATGCGAATAATCATTTGACAGCACTTTTTTGTAAAATTGGAAATAGTTTTATTAGAGAACTGAGTATTATATCATATTGAGTTGTGGTGCTCATATGAGAGATGGAGTTTCAAATTCAATCGATATCATGTCCTGATCCAATTTTCCCTCCTACACACCAAATTCTCTCGTTTCTCTTCTCCTCTTTCTCTCTGCGTGCGCCAGACTTTGAGAAGGAAAGGTCTGGGCCTGGACAATGCAGAGCTCGATCATGAGGACAGTGTGACGATGGGAACGGAGAAATACCATGACGGCATGGACCTCTCCATCCCTCGCCAACGCTATTATGTAAGTAGAATCGAAACAAATGCGTGTGTTTATCTGACAGGAACACCTAAAGTAACATCATAAATCCTCTCACAGGGTCCTTCACTCCTGCCTTCGGAAATGATGGGTGCAAGTACAGAAAATGGCTACAGCAACTCCTCCAATCCAAACCTAGTTTCCCATCGGACTCCATCCTACAAACCTTTGTGTACCAGACCGGGCTCAACCGGTTCTGTCAGCTCCAACTCCCATCCGGCTCTCATGGGACCGCATGCAGGTAAGATCCATGAGATTAAAAATGACCAAGACATTTCCAAATATTGTTAACATGACAAGACTTATCCCTCACTATTAAAATAAAAGCTATATTTAAAGCTACACTATGTAACATTTACGTTTTAAACATAGTATGTAACATAGTAGGTAACACCCTTTAGATGTGGAAAAATTAAAACAAAAGTTATTTGGAAAGGAAAATTGTTGTGATAATTACTGTAAGTGCTATATTTTTCATATTGTTGTCATTACATTCATGTTTTTGTTATTATTAAACAATGTGTTGTGAACCTAGTCAGTACAAAGCAGGTGTGATGCTATGCAAACTATGTCGTGATTTATTATGGGTACTGTTGCTTTATTTTTGCTCGCAAACCCTTTTTAGTTCATTGTTTAGTTGTTGTGGTTTCAAGCTAATTTCACTGCGAATAGCAATATGGAAGGCAGACAGAGCTGAAAGTTTTTAAACGCACTGTGTGAAATTCGACCGTGTCTACATACACTGTTCGTCTGCATTAATGTGGCAATTTTTAACTTTTTTTTTGTATGTGTATTTTGTACAACACTCACATTCTTGCCCTATTAAGGCATCAGCATAGTGTTGAGACCGCACTTGTAAAGATATCAAATGGTTTATTACTAGCTGCCGATTCTGGACTTTTATCGATTCTTATACTTCTTGATCTTAGCACAGCATTTGATACTGTCTCACACCATACTATTAAACAGATTGGAATCTGTTGGAATTACTGGTGCAGCCCTTTCTTGGTTTCGTTCCTATTTTACAGACTGCGCACAATTTGTACAACAGTTTCAATCAACCGCTACTCCAGTTGTCACTGGTGTTCCACAGGGCTCTGTTTTGGGACCTCTTTTAATTCTTATTTATCTTCTTCCAATAAGCACCATCTATGACACCCAACTTTATCTCTCCTCTAAACCTTCTTTAACGTCTCTCCCTTCTGCTCTTGTTGAGTGCCTAGAAGAATTAAAGGTTTGGTTTTCAAGTTATTTTCTCAAACTGAATAATAGTAAAACAGAAATTCTTCTTGTTGGTACAAAAACTATGTTAGGTAAATCAAATATTTCTTCTGTTTTAATTGATAATTTTAATGTTCCATTGTCCAACCAGATTAAAAGTTTGGGAGTCATTTTTGATCAAACGTTGTCTTTTGAAGCTCATATTAATAGCAAGAATTGATTACTGCAATGCTTCCTTCAAAAGCACTCCATAAATTACAGTTGGTACGAAATGCCGCTGCTCGGGTTATATCCAAAACTTCCATTTCTCAGCATATCACTCCTGTCTTACAAAATTTGCACTGGCTCCCTGTTAAATTCTGTGTAAATTTTAAAATATCACTTTACCTATAAAGCACTCAATAACTTGGCACCTCCATATCTTCTGGATCTTCTCCATATACATATTCCGTCGCGTAACTGCTTCAGCATTTACTCTTGTACTTCCACGTACACGGACAGCTTCCGTGGGGTCACAAGCTTTTGGTTATGCGGCACCTTTTTTATGGAACGGACTTCCTGTTCGCAACAGTTCAAGTCTCCCAGTTTTTAAATCTCATCTAAAAACATGTTTGTTTAGGCAGGCCTTTATGTGATTTTATGTTGTTTGTTGTATTGTTTTTGTCTGTTTTTTGCTTTATTAACTAATGTAGTTGTTTTATTTCTGATTTGTAAGGTGTCATTGAGTGCCATGAAGGGCGCCTTTAAATAAAACGTATTATTAGTATTATAATTATCAGTTTTTGCTGTATTTCTGTGTAAAGACGCACAGTTTTTACTGTGTTGAGATGATAAATTTTAAAGTGTCTCTCAGCACGCACAGATTCTGGCGGTGTTCAACGGTGTAATACTTTTTAAAACAGATTTACCTTTAGATTTAATCACATATTCATGCTTTTTTTTAGTTTATTGCATCATTGCTTTAATGATATCTATTGAACTAGAGACAGAAAGACCCGAAAGACCTTCGTTCATCTTCAAAATTAGGATATTTTAGATCTGATAGCTTTCTGACCCTCTATAGACAGCAACACAGCTAACACGTTCAAGGACCAGAAAGGTAGTACAGAAATCGTTAAAAGTTTATGTGATATCAGTGGTTCAACCTTAGTTTTTTAAAGCTAAGAGAATACTTTTTTGCAAAAAGAAAACACAAAATAATGACTATTCAACAATATTTTCTCTTCTGTGTCAGTCTTTGACATGAGTTCATGACAGTGACAGTATTTTCTTAGCTTTATAACATTGTGGTTGAACCACTGATGTCATATGGACTAATTTTACAATGCCCTTACTACCTTTGCTGGTCTTTGTTGTGTTGATGAAAGCTCTCGAATTTCATCAAAAATACCTTAATTTGTATTCTGAAGGTGAACAGAGGTCTTACGGGTTTGGAAGAACACGAGGGTGATTAATCATTGACAGAATGATCATTTTTGGGTGAACTATACCTTTAATTTAAAAATATAAATTAAGAATTTTCTACCTGAAATAGATTGTTGAACTAAACAACTAAAATAAATAACGAGACTGAAAAATTTTGAGCTAAATTAGTTGTAGTGTTTTCAGTGATCAACATTTAGCTCTCTAACCTTCGACAGATGAACATAACATTTATAACAATGTCAGATGTTTTTTTTTTTTGTTTTTTTTTGATCGGACAAACATTGTCCGTAATATAGCCTAACAGGGTGGAACTTTAAGATTGGAACAAGCAGGAGAACATTTAAAAAACCTAAAAGGGAGTGAGAGATGACATTTACCTCCATGTGTACAATTAAATTCCAGCCAAATAAAAAAATAAACAAAATCACTTCTTTAAAATGGTCTCAGTGGAATTGTAGTCTATTTTGGAAGGTGAGGAAGTACATCCTAACAGGGTGGAAAATGAGTTTAGGGACACGGTAAATGAAGAAAATTGTAAAAATGATTTATATGTATGAGTAGATGAAGTTTAGCCTAGTCCATAATATAATTTTAAAATATTTTGAGGTTTTATAATTTAATGGTTTATATTTTTAGTCAGTGGAAATTGATCATTTTGCACTGAGCACATGTAAAATTTGAACACATATATCAATTAAAAGTTTGTAAAAAACAAAATAATATTTTTAATGTCTATTATCTCCGTTTGAATATATATATATTCAGCAATATGTGAAAAGTATTAGAGAAAATATGAGTAGGGACAGAAAAGTCACTGTATAACAGGAATGACCCAGGTTTCGTTAAAAGACTTTTGTCCCTGTCCACCTTCCATACAGCAATCACCTGAACTTTTTGCCTTTATTTAGTAATATGTAATATAGTAAACACGCACAGACTAGTGATAAAAATATGGCAGAACGTTTCTTGCGAAATCCACTCCGATAGCTATTAATATTAATAATTATTATTGGCCTACTATAGTGCTTTAGTTTACGATGTACTTGCAATTTCAGTAATTGCGAAAAACAAAAAAAAGGTAAAATAGTGTGGCTTTAACTACATAAACTACTGTATATGTGCCGCTAAAACCATATTTCTGTTGCGCTTGTGGAGTCAACCACTAAAACTGTTTACCATACCGTACTTATTATAGCCATTATCAAATGGGGTTAGAGAAAGGCAGTGGGGAACGCTCCCCGAGTGGAGTATTTTAGTACTTGCGCACAGGAAGTTCTCATGTGTGAAACAGCCCACCCTCTCAACCACGCACACACACACACGAAACAGTAGCTGAAGACAGAGCTGTGGTTTCTGAGCAGAATGTCACACCTGCTGGACTTTTTGATGCTGTGCCTCTTCATCTCCATATTAGTATTAGCAGTGCTGCATGGGAATGTTCTGCTGAGAGCGGCCTGTGGTCAGAATCCAGCGCTATTGAAGCAAGTGTCACTGCATCAGAATTGTGAGGGTGGTCATGAAAACTAATAGAAATAGTTTGATGCCCAGGCAGACGTCCAGGTTTTTTTGATGTGTGAGGATGTTTCTACAATTATAGGCAGTTTTATATCACAGGGCTTGATTTTTAGCAATTTACATTAACTTCATTTATATTTCTTGCTCAGAGGTCAAGGATTTTTTTGTTTTACCATGATTTCAATGCTATTTATTTATTTACTTGATTGCTTACATTTATTTATTCAGAAAAATAAATGAAATTCCCTAAAGAAAAGATGACTTTATTTTTATATATCTCAATATTTTGTGAACATTACTGTCTGTAATATAATTTTAATTTATAATATTAATAATAATTAATTTGTAATATTATAATATTAATATAATATTAAAACATTTTAATAATATACATTTTATAATAATATAATATATAATATAATTTTTTACCAAGCTTTCATTTATTTTGTGTACTTTTCAAAATGCTATTTATTTTATTTACTTACATGCATTTATTTATTCAGACAAAAATGAAATTCCACAAAAATATTTAAATAAAAACTGTTATAATGTAGATGAAAAGTGACAATAAATAATAATTTCCATATTTTTTTAGTGAAAATTACTGTCTTGTCAGCTGTGACAATATATAACATTTTTTAAAAAGTGTATTTGAAAACTTAATTAAATTTTTATATATATATTATTCATTGATAAAATTATATTATTACATTTTTAAAAACTGGAAGTTTAGATAATTTTTTTAAAATCATTCATTTATTTTATTCTTCTTTGTTCTTTTATTATTATTATATTTACCGTTATGATTATTATTATTATTAATGTCTATCATTTGCAAAATACTGGCTAGAAAAACAAGGAAATCAAGGAACTTGAGAAGCTTTTTTCATTTCCGGCCAACCCGTAATAGTGTTAAATTATGCAGTATGTTTAAAAATATGATTTAATTGTGTGTGTAAAGGACATGAAATACTTTCTTTGAAAGTAGCCTTATCAAGACATTCAGAGCCATCACATCATGACAAGTTCACATTTATCAGCAAAATGTGTTTCCAGGTGTCAAGCTAGATAGTGAATAAACAGCATCTGAGGAGGAAAACTTCTCCTTTCAGTGAACGACAGAGAGAGAGTGTGGCAGAGAGAAACTGAGAAAATCTTTTCAACCACATCTTGTTTTTCACTTCCCATATGACTGTGAAGGTCTGGGCTACTCGATGTTCTCTCATGGCAACCTGAGCAGGGCGTTGGAGATGAAGACCCCGCCGCCTCTGAACATGGCCAGCGATGGACGGCGCATGGAGGCTCACAGCGGACTGTGTGGGACCCGCAGCAATTTGGCCAATGCTGTGAGAGAGTCCACAAAAGTACTCACTCGGACACTGAAATGACTCTTTTGTCACTAAACAGAACTTATCTTTAGCAGAGAGGAAGAGGCAGCTTTACCTTTATTTCCTGCTAGCGCTTATATTAGAGTTTTATTAATATATCATTGACAGTCACTATTAAATTCATAAGAGAGCGGTCATTCAAGTGCAGTTATCGCTGAAAATATATGATAGAAAGTTTTATAACATTTCAAAATATAGACATTTTGAATGTAATTAATCACAGTTAAGTTTGACGACACTAATTATATTATATTATATTAGCTACATTATCATTAGTTCATAAAAATATGATGTCTATTTATAATATTGAGATTTTTTGAAGTGTCCAGTAACTAATAGTGTGATTTATAATGTAGCTATATATTCTAACTTTGTCATTATATTATATTAAACTATTAATTTGTTAAATTATCTTATAGCAATTTATTATATTCATTTTTGTCATATCCCTTGTATATTATATAATAATTCTTTAAAGTACATACTATAACATAATATGAATTTATAACATTAATATTTTGCTTATCGATTTTATAAATGGTTGTATTTATGAAAATATACCTTATATATATATTTTTTAATAAAAATATATATAAAAATATATTACAAATATAGACATATAGTAATTTCATAATATTACATAATGTATTACATAATTAATTTATATTATTAAATTTCTGTTGTATCAATTTTCTAAATAATTATATATTTATTTTGTAAATAATATATTATTATAATATATATTTATTATACTGATAATTTTGTTATTATTTATGTGTTTTTTCCCCTTTGTCTCCCATCTAGAGAGCACTGTATCAGAGTATGCATGCTGGGGGCCACATGATGACGATGGGGAAGACAGGCTTACTGGGACACAGTCTGGGAAACTACGGGGCCTCAGGTGGGGGCCCGGTCCTTATTCAGAGCACTTTCTCCAAAATGATAATCCAGGAACAAAAATACTATCATGCAACATTGAGCTATTGATATATTTTCTGCTTAAAAAGGAAGCCCTAACAGTCTGTTTCTGTTTTAGAATACAGCCACCCCAGTTACTCCTTGGGATTTCAGCGCAATTCTATGAATACCTGGCAACCTTTGTCTCATCAGGACTCCCACCAGTCCATGATCAGCCCTGGGTGAGAAACCTTTAAAGATTATATAATACATCAGTATATGAAAATAGACTATTTATTAGATTATTTCTGGCACTCATATGTATGTTCATGTTACTGTCCACAGGATGGCATCAGGAGGAAACTGTTCGTACCCGTCCCAGTGTTCCTCCCCCTCCTCGCCGCCACACCCCTCCCTCAACTTGAGCATCAAATCAGAGCGCACCTCTCCCGAGCACATGCTCTCAGCCACGCCCCCCAGCCATCACATGCTGCAGCACTCACCGATGGAGCAGCCCAAAGCCACCGGCTGCCCTCTGTCAGAGGAATACTCAGCTATGGAGAGGGACGAGGTACAGAAGAGTTACTCCGGCCAGCATGGCCCAAACAGAGAACCTGGAGAGGGGAAGAACCACCAGCCTCTGAAGCAGCCTGATGGCAGTAATGGATGGATACGATAATGCCACAACCTTTTATTTTAATGTCTTAAAGGAATAGTTCACCCAGAAATTTTAATTTGCTGAAAATTTACTCACCCTCAGACCATGTAAGATGCAGATGAGTGTGTTTCTTGATCAGAACAGATTTGGAGAAATTTAGCATTACATCACTCGCTCATTAATGGAACCATTGCAGTGAATGGGTGCCGTCAGAATGAGAGTCCAAACAGCTAATAAAAATAACCCACAAGCAGTCCACATGACTTAAGCTTATCAAATAACATCTTGCGAAGTGAAAAATAAATAAATAATATATTTAAAACACTGCTTCTGGTAATAACGCTTCCTCCAGTGGAAAAAGTCGGTAACACTTAGGTAACACTTGTTAACTATTAACTACAACTTTTCCTTCCATAAATTCTTATTTTTGCTGCTTATTAATAGTTCGTAAGTTTAGGTATTGGGTAGGATTAGGGATGTAGAATAAGGTCATGTGGACCTTATATGCAATATTTTGGTTAGAGGAACCGGTGTTTCAGCCAGAATCAATGTTTTGAATTTAAAAACGTCTTGTTGGATTTGTTTAGAAACATGCAGCTTTTCACTTCACAAGACATTAATTGCTGGACTGGAGTGGTGTGGATGACTTGTGATGTTTTTATCAGCTGTTTGGACTCTCATGCCGACGGCACCCATTCACTGTAAGAGGATCTACTGGTGAGCTAAATTTGTTTTTAATTTTTTCCTTTGATTAGGTTGGTATCTCTATTTTTCAAACAGAAGCATGCATCATATTCCTCATTAAGACAAAATTCTTCACATTTAAACACACACAAAACATATTCTTGTTTTTATTAATCATAATCTAATTTAATAAGAACCAGTGCATTTTTATTAATACTATCACTTCACCAGAGCAGCATCAGTGCTGACCCTGTTTAGAAATGTGATTTCTGTTTTTCCTCATATAGTGTAAATTACTGTAGAGTCATAAATGATTTTCATGTAAATGATCTTCACTCAGGACAGACGGCTTTTCTACTTTTAAACAAAAGGGGTTTTTTATGAGAAAACAAAAAAGAGAAAGCAATGTTGTCTTGATAATATGTAAAATCAATTTGCATTATTTTTAGCATTAGGCTACCTATATATTATGTAATATTTTCTTTTCTTTTCTTATGTTTTTCACTTGTGCTTGCGTTATCAGTTTTTGTGAGTGATGCATATTATTATGTACCTTCCTGAAGTATTGTCAGTTGAAGTTTATTATAATGGCCACAAGAGGGCTGCACAAAAACATATCATGCATCTGAACGCTTCTTGATGACACGTCATGTTGTAGCCTAACGTTTATTTTATAATAAATAAATAATTGCATTTGTACATCTTTAGTAGTGTGCCAATTTTGCTGGTGTATAAGGGCATCATTTGCCAATAAAGTGGTTGTCAACCATACACTGTTGTCTCACTAGATGGCCTCGGCGAGCTTTCTTATTTACTTATGCTAAAGTGACGACGTATTATAAAAGGTAGTTAGAATAACAATAAAATGTTAAAACTATGTACACGACTAGAGAGCTTCATTGACCAATTAGCATTTGTTTTATTAGTTTTATGCAATAAGGTAGCCTAATATTGGGAGTATAAAAAGAAATAAGGATCATCTATTTCAATAAGTTTCACTAAAACGTGTTAGCATGTTTCCCGCCAAAAGGTACTTTCCCGGGTGAAGTAGCCTACTCTACGTACTTTGAAGTAGCAGGCAATTTTGTGGTATGTATCGAAGTATCATGGTACAGGTTGGGTTATACTTGCAATAACTTGACATAAATGAAAACGAGGTGAGTCAGCATTTTGTGTGTTCATGAAAAAGTTAAATCTTCTCAAAAATATGTTTTCTACAGTATTACCTAAGTAAAGAAAGTATTTTTAGCATCTTTGACACAACAAATTCAAAGTAAAACTGTTCAAAACAGTCTGGAAAGATAGACTAAAAAGGTATTTTAGTGTTTAATTGAATTTTGAAAATGGCTTTTTAACGTTAATCTTCGCTTTCAAATTAAACAATTAAATTTTTTATTTATTTGTTTTTTAAGATGTACACATCATCTGAAATAATAAGCTTTCCATTGATGTATGGTTTTGACAGGACAATATTTGGCTGAAATAGTCTACTACTATTTAAATAAATGAAATCTGAGGGAACAAGTTGCCTGTGAAGATGTCCAAATGAAGTTCTTGGCAGTGCATATTATATCAGAAATTAAGTTTTGGTATATTAACGGTAGGATATTTACAAAACATCTAATGATTTTTGGCATTAAAGAAAAATTGCTCATTTTGACCCATACAATGTATTGTTGGCTATTGCTACAAATATACCCCAGTGATTTAAGACTGGTTTTGTGCTCCAGACTCATATAGTAGCACCATTTTAAACGACTTTTAAGCATAATGTCCTAAATAGTTCGACATATAATAACAATAAGTGAACATCATCTCCACAATGCTAAGGCTGAGTGTGTTATCAGATATTCCAGCAGATCTTGTGTCTGTCGGATCGCTCCTGTTACACTACTGATTATAATCATCATACGGTAATACAAATAAAAATGATAAAAAACACTTCCGCTACGTCTGCACTCAATTATATTCAAATCCCATTTCTCAGGCACCCATCCACACCATCTTGAACCCCTTGAGCTATTAAAAAGCAGAAATTGGCTGGAATTACCCATCTCTCCAGCTCGTCAGCACACCCTACCATACCACGGTTGAAAAGAGGGCTGCAGAGGTCACGTCTGGGCAGGTCTCGGGGGGCCGATGGGGCGAGTCTGCGGGGCATGTCTGAATGGTCCTCGGTCCAGTCCCTATAGCAACAGTCGGGTCTCAGACTGGGCCTCCTGACAGATGCACATAATTAATGTGATTATATAGATATGTCAACCCCGTCACCCTCCACTTCATTAAGCCAGACACGGCCTCCAGACGTGTCATCAGCCGGCCTGACGTGGGAAAAAATATCCGTCTGAGTTATTGGGTGATGAGACGTTATTGGGACAGCACGGTTCTGGTGGCGAGACAGAAGATATAGACACAAATGCACCAGGCGATTAATGAATATACTCCTACAGTGCCTCAAATATCCCCCTAATAGCAATATACATTAGTATATAAGGAAATTACAATCTAAAATGGTTTATACGGGACGTGCTCACATTTTGTAAAAAATTTTCTTTTGATGTACCATGATAAAATAATTTAAAGAAGAAATATCTTTCCATAAGGCTGAAATAAGAGCACATAAATGACTTAAACCAGACATATTCCTATACATACCAGCTAATAAACTAGTCAGGCATATGACCATCTGACCCTTTGAATGGGACGTTGTCGTTTCTGACTGTGGAAGTCACATTTTATCAGCCATTAATCATGTCATCTTTCAGACACAACACTAAAAGCCTGAGTGAAGCAATGGAGGGATATGGGCTTTGATATTAGCGGGAGAAATGTACATTCTGTATGTATTTGTCATTATGACATAGTCTGCCTTTTATTCATTACCATATGCAATATGGAAAAAAAAAACAAAAGTTACATTGTTTTGCATTTATAACATTTTGCAAGTGAATATCAACAATTTAAGAAATATTTTAGGTATTAACAATGCAGAAATAGTTGTGATGGAGAAATATGTATCGACTACTCTAATTAAACCAGCAATTTTTGGCCATTTTGAAATAAACAGCATTGTGTAATAACTTGGAATACATATATTCAGGCATATAGAGGCAAGGCAAGTGTATTTATATAGCACATTTCATACACAATTCAAAGTGCTTTACATAAAAGGAAATAAAATAATCCTAAAATAAAATAAAAATAATGACAATAATCAAGCAAAGAATTAAAAAACAGAAAATAGAGTGCAGTCAGTTTGGACGTAGCACAGAGCTCATTCAGTAAATTCACAGCCAAACAGATGAGTTTTTAGTCTGGATTTAAATGTTTTAGCACGTCTGATCTCTTCTGGAAGCTGGTTCCAACTACGGGTGGCATAACAGCTAACTCCCCTTGTTTTGTGTATTTCTAAATGACTCAATTCTAATGATTTGAGTGCTCTGTTAGGTTGTTATTCACTGAGCATATCTGCAATGTATTTTAGGCCCTATGCCATTAAATGATTTATAAACTTTAAAATCAATCCTAAATGTAACTGGAAGCCTGTGTAAGGACCTGAGGACTGGTGTGATGTGCTCAGACTTCCTGGATTAGTCAGAATCCTGGCAGCAGCGTTCTGGACGAGCTGCAGCTGTCTAATGGTCTTCTTGGGAAGGCTGGTGAGGTGTTCACTGAAGATAAGAGATCTGCTTCTAAACAGTTTAACACACTTTTGAAAAAAGATGTGGGAAGTGTGTCAAGGTCGCAAGTTGACGATTTAAGGTGCTGTACTATTCCTTCAAAAATGTAGCTATCGCTTGCTTGAAAAACAGACATAGGAACTGTTTTCTGACCTCTGCATAACTTGAGGATCACCTTTCTAATTTTACTAGGAAGCAAACTAATTTGATGTCGGAGAGCATTTCAGTGGGAATCTGACTTGGGGGGGGGGGGGGGGGTGTCAGTCTCTCAACAGTAGCAAAAAGAGTGCGAGTGTTGTTTAAGCTACTATTTATAAGGTTGGAGAAGAAGGTCTTTCTAGCTGTGGCTAGTTCCACATTGAAAGCATGAAGGCTGCCTTTCATAGATGCTAAAGGTGAGTTTCGAGTTTCGTTTTCCGCTACATCTGCTCAGCTTTTCATATTCTGAACTGCTGTTGATTTTCCTCATGCCCATTTTTCTGACTTTTGCCGGAGCAATATCATCAACTTAACTTTTAAGTTAAAGGAATCGAGGAGAAGATTCTGCAGAAATGCTTGGTGTTAAAGAGAGCCTCCATAAATAGCGCGCTGGTGTTCTCATTAAAGCATCTCTTTCTGACAGAGACAGATCTAGATTCAATGGTAACGGGGATCAATATATCAAAGAAAATACAGAAGTGATCAGATAGTGCTACGTCCTTAATAACAATAGATCAGAAGTTTAGACCCTTACTGATGAGTAAATCTAGAGTGTGTCCACGATTATGTGTAGGCCCGTGCACATGCTGAATCAGGTCAAAAGTGTTTAAAACACTTAGCATTTCTTTTGTAGTATTGATTTCTGCATTATCAGTGTGAATATTAAAGCCCCCTGCTATAGCAAAACTCTGAGAAAGTCATTGATAACAGTTCTGTGAACTCTTCAACAAAGGCCGGAGGCCTGTGAATAATAATAAACAGAATGTGTGGAGCACTTTTCAGCACAATCCCTAAATATTCAAAAGAGAAGTACTGACCAAATGACACTTGCACTGATAGACATCTTTAAAAAGAGCAGCTACGCCTCCACCTCTCCTAAAAGTTCCGCAGACACTCATAAAAGTAAAGTTTCACTCAGGACTGTTGCACTGAAGCTGTCTTCTAGCCATGTTTCATTTAAAAACATAAAATCTGAGTTGTTTGTGGTGATCATGTTTTTGGGGAGCGAATGTTTAAAAATGCTAACTTGATGGCATTATTTTGTGTCTCTACAGCAATCTTACTTCGATGCATAATAGCCTAGCATATATATATGGTTAAGTCTATTCCTGGATTCTGATTGGTCAGCAGCTGTGTTTTAATCATGATACAGCACGGAACGCTTCACTCAAGGGTTCTGTGTATTGCTGAGCAACTCCCTTAGCAACATAATCAATAATACAGCATGAAACTGTTCCGTGTATTATGTATTTTGGCTAAATGTGTGTTATTTATTTAATGAAGCATGAGTGACCCCTCCTGGCGTTATGTTGCATCTTTTATCTTTAATTTTGAGACCACTCCCTTCCCGGTAATAAAAATTTCTCATGCCGATGTGCGCGCATCTTTGTGAAAGACTGCAGTTTCCAACGCTTGGAGGGAATATTACTGTATCCATTAGTCTTCTGTTTCTGGTAAGATTATATATGTCCATAAGTTTACACTGTAATGACGCTTTAAATCTGGCGCTACGCCGCGAATCAGTCAGTTTTAAAACTAAAAGACGGAAAACAGATGTTTTGTCATGCTGAGAGATAAGCAGATGTATGCGTGAGAAAATATCATATATGGGTTTAAAAAATAAATGATGCAGCAGATAAGCAATTTTTTGCTTATTTGTTTTTATTTAACCATTAGATGAAAGACATGTTCGGAACATTGCCAAACACAACAGTCTTATGTTTAATTTTTTTTTAAATGATCAGTTTATTGTTTTGAATCAAACGAAAGCTGGTTGACATTAGAAAATGAATAAATAAATTGTTTCAATGTTAAATTATTAGCTTGCCTTAAGCCTACCATCTTAAATGATATTAATTCCTGGATGACTTCTTCTGATGCTATGACTGAAGACAGTAGTTCAAAAACAGGCAAAAAAAAAAATCATATGATTATTCATGAAACATATGAGCGAAGGATTAGGACATCAGCCATATAGCAAACACAGCATTTAAAATACACCATAACCTTCTGTTAAAAAATTCATTCAAGGCAACAGTACAAAATGAAATAATTTCATTTTTGAACAACCAAGTCCATGAACGACAGCGCTGAACCGTTATGACAGGTTTTGCACTTGACAATATTGTGCTGGTGGAAGAAACACTATTTCGGAGCACATCCCTGAGTTACCAGGCCCTTACGATTGCATTTCAATGAAATGATCACCACAAATGGGGACTGAAAACTTCTGAGATAAAAAAACAAATGGTGTTTTGATGAGCTTACTGATGATCTGATGGAAACCAAAACAGCTTATGCATACAGTTAACTAGCATCTTGGCTTTGATTGTACCAAACAAAAGTTTCCAGCAGGTACCTGCAAAATACAATGGGTTTAGATGAGCGTTTGTTCCGAAGAGCCAGCCTTCATCGTGTTGGACGCGTCAGAAGTGTTTGCATGACTGTTCGTGTTGATGTTGAAGAACTGGATTCAGCACAAAGAGCTTCACTTCAGGGCACTTTTCAGTTGTGCATCAGGTACTGGTGGAAGTAGATCCCGAACAGGCTGCTGATGAGCTGACAGGCAGCGACCCACCATGTGAGAAAGGCCAAGATGCCCCTGAAGAAAATGGGCGTGAGGACCCCGCGTAAGGCAGCGAACAGTTCGGTCAGGTGGGCTACGGTGGCCTGGATGTCCTCCTCCATGTCTTCTACATCCTCGTCGTCTTCCAGTCTGGGGGCGGGCGGAGGGGAGGTGGGAATTACAGGAGCAGGGGTTACACCCGGAGTCTCTGCTCCAAGGCCCCATGAAAAGTCACCTGATGGGTACATCGTCATTTTTAAAGAATATTGTATTATTGTTGTTGTTTTATTTATTTATTTTTTTAAACATTAAATAGCCTTTTAACAACGGTTTAATAATAACATAATAATAAAATTCTAATAAATAATATATATTAAGTAATGATATAAAATAAATTAAGATGTTAATTTAAATTATTAGTAATTTCAATAATTAATATTAAAAATTTATTAGAAAGAAATATTAAAATCTAAAATAAAAATAGTCAGTGCTTAAAACAATAATTTATACTAGTGCTGTTTATACTAGTGTATATATACAGTGGGTACGGAAAGTATTCAGACCCCCTTAAATTTTTCACTCTTTGTTATTTTGCAGGCATTTGCTAAAATCATTTAAGTTCATTTTTTCCCTCATTAATGTACACACAGCTCCCCATATTGACAGAAAAACACAATTGTAGACATTTTTGCAGATTTATTAAAAAAGAAAAACTGAAATATCACATGGTCCTAAGTATTCAGACCCTTTGTTGTGACA
>JAUMHE010000079.1:6909209-6921501 GCA_032359235.1 Enteromius mattozi
TGTCAGAGCAAATGAGAATCATGAGGTCAAAGGAACTGCCTGAAGAGCTCAGAGACAGAATTGTGGCAAGGCACAGACCTGGCCAAGGTTACAAAATATTTCTGCTACACTTAAGGTTCCTAAGAGCACAGTGGTCACCATAATCCTTAAATGGAAGATGTTTGGGACGACCAGAACCCTTCCTTGAGCTGGCCGTCCGGCCAAACTGGCCGGTTACAGTCTGAATACTTTCCGTACCCACTGTACATAATATAGTATACACATGTTACATAAATGCTTATTTTGGATGCGACTGATCACAATTAATCATTTTACAGCACTAATTTATACAAAAAAAAAAAATAATTCTATTAAAATTTACATATAATTTTATGGGTTTTTTTAATATAATTTTTTACATATAATTACATACATTTTTTGTTTTTTGATACATTTTTCAAAGCTTTTTTATTCTTATTATTTAAAATAAATAATAAATGCATTTATAATTTTTTTAGAAAGTACTGGAAATAAAAACATTCACTATTATTATTATTATTATTATTATTATTATATTAATATAATATTATTATAATAATAATAATAATAATAATAATATGTAAGAAATTATATAAATTACATTAAGATAAAATTATCTTAATTTAAAATTAAGTTCATTTTAATCTTTAGCATTTTATTCATTAATCATTCAATTTAACTTAATGTTACAAATATTTAGAAAAAAATATATAATAAATATAAATTATTAAAATTTTGATATCAAATTTTCATAAGCTGTTATTTAATAGTCAGTAAAAGTGTAGTGACCCACCTAAAGCTTTGAGTGCCAAAGTTGAGAAAAGCACAAGCAGAATGGGTATAAGATACTGAAGGGTGACCACAGTCAAGTAGCAGAAAACTCGTGTCACCTGCATAAAGGAGTTTAAAAACCTTATAAACCACTGTATTTGTGACATTATTAAAGAGAATTTGTTGTAAACCGTAACACTCTGCACTTTGTGTCGCATTTCAGCCCCACCTTCCTCTGGATGTCAATGGCAGCGATACGCCCCGCCTCTTTCTTCATTTGCTCCACCCACTTCTGTGCCAAATTGAGATAGGCCTGCAGGTGATAGCGGGTGAGCAGCAGCCGCAAAACACACAGCACCACGATCATCCAAAGACGCACTGAGTTAAAGGCAGAACTAGAAAGTCTGGAAAAACAGAAAGAAGTTATAATCAAATATTAACATTTTAAATAACTGATATAAACAAATAAATACAATAAAAATCAAAAACTATGTAATTTAAAAATACTAAAATAATTAACATATACATACATACATACATACATACATACATATATATATATACATATATATTCCTTTGTTGTTGTTGTTTTTTCCAAATATGCAAATACATTTTGCAAACATGCAGATAAGTTTATGTATTAAATTAAATCAACTTACAAGGTAACTGAGGTCTTTCCCATGGGGGCATTCCCTAGGAAGTCTCTAGCAATGGGTTTAATCCACATTACAAGAATAACCACTGGAGATAGAAAACTAATGTGCAAAAGGATCCTAAAAGGCAAAAATAAATTAATTAATTGTTGTGGCATATCAAATCAAACTCTACATGCAATGCATATTACAATGCAATATTGTCATTTCAGTTCATGTTTAATCCTAATGCAACAAAATCTCGAGTGTCCTACTGAATGATTGGACGATCTGCGTTCATCTGAACAGCATCTAGGTGAGTTTGGGCCAATCGCAGTCCGGGGAAAACAAGGAGAGCTCCAATAAAGGCACAAATGACAGCCAGCCCCAATTTGACTGATAGTTTGGTGAAGGGAACGCTGTTAAAAAGTTCAAATAATATGGATGTTTTGATGACAGAAGAATATACTGCTTGTCTATTGTTGTCTAAGCATTGATGAATTATTACTTACGACCATTCGTAGCCTTGCTTTTTGGCAAAGACCTCGAAATTGTCGAAAAGACTGCTAAATCCTGCAAAATAAAATATAGGCAATTTGTCAAGCAATTCAAACATTCACAGCACTGCAGTAAAAATGCCCCTTCGTTCTTAGAATACAGGTCAGATAACCACATACCGGGCTCAAGGCCAAACTCCAGGTAGTCTTCTCTCACTACAAGGACCAGCATTGCAATAAGAAGAGATAAGAAGCCAAAAACCAGACACACAGAGCGCTCGCCACCCTCCTCAGAGCGAAAGTAGTGGCTCGTAAGAAGATACAACGTCCTCCTGAAAACTTGAGTCAAGGAAAACAAGACAAGCCTACAAGAACGTACTTATTTACAACACAAAGTTAGAATTCTGTCACTTTTCTTGTTTTTAGGATGAGGTGAGTCACATCTGAATTTCTCAGGTGGCATCAGCCCTGTTAAGCCCAATGGATACAAGCAGAAGAAAACAGATAGCACACACCAGATGGAAGCAATATTGACTTCCCTGCTGGCATCCACTACACTGTAGTAGCCTTCGGTGAAGAGGTAGATTCCCGTGGCATAGACGGCGAAGTCGATCAGCCACTGGTACTCCACAAAGAACCGCAAAACTGAGGAGCAGTAAAAAAACAAAAGTTTTCTCAAGACCAAACTTATTTACAGCTGTATTTGGTGAAAGAACTTACCAAGCGCGTCCAAGACATTTACAGGCGCGCTCTCCAGGTGAAGATCGATGTCTTTCGGGACTGTGAGCGGCTTGGATTCTCCGTGCCCATTTTGTCTCCTGGAAGCAACGAGAGGTCAAGCATAAGTCGCTGAATTCCCCCACAGAAAAGCAACAGTTGCATTGACGCAAGCTCACACCTGTCTCGCCTGCTGGTTTTAGGAATCTGTTTCCCTGCAAGGGCACACAACTCGCCTTCAGATGGATGTTTGAACCTAAAAAGGCTGAGAAAACCAGTATACGGTATTAGAAAGACCCATGTTTAGTATGTTTACATCCAAAAGTAGTGCGAGCTTACCTGCCGTTACATAAGAGCCAGCGCGCAAAGGAGAGGTGCGGGGCCATTCTTTGCATTATGCTGACCGCCAGCAAGCTCACCACCAACTGAACTCCCATTAGAGCCTTAAAATAGACAAGCGTATACAGCATGTCTATTAATACATAAAATAATGTCGACTTATACATAACAGACCAAATTCGCTTTCATAGTAATGACTACCCTGCCTATGCTGGTTAGGTATGTTTTGAAGCTTTGCTGATTTAAACTGGTCCTTAGCTGGTCCTAAACTGCTCCAATCAGCTTAAGACCAGCATAAACCAGTAAAAGACCAGCTTAAAAACATGCCTAACCAGCATATGCTGTTTTTTCAGCAGGATACGGAGCTTTCTGAAGAGTTTTGAAGTTATAAATGTGTGCTTTTTTGTTAAAGCAGTGATATTATCTATACAAGATATGTTATTAAAACTGTAACTGTCTAAACCACACATGTATTGGTGGAACTATTGCTAGGCGGATGGATTTTTTCCCTATGTAAACAATCCTCTTCCGGTATTCTTGCGCACGTCGCGGGAAAGTGGCCGCATTTATCGGTTTAACTGCCCATGAGAGGAGCTGAAAATTAAATGTAAGTTGCATTGACACGAAGATACGTATGACATTAGTCTAGCTTAAACATCTATAATGTCCAAGTTTCGTGGTTATCTTCCAAATATGTTGTTTATTTAACGTTTATCCCGGAGACATGCCTTGCCCCATAGAGCTCCATGGCAAAAGCAACACACAAACGTGACTTTTGTTGTTTTACAAACTAAAAAAAACGAGTCAAAGTTACGTTTTGTGCTAGTAAACAGCATGTCATGGGAGCTTAACTTGTTTTGAACCCCTCAAAAATGCCTTTAGTATTTGTACAGTACTCCACTACCAAAGCTACTTGATTGTAGGCCTGTGCCAGTCACTCAAGATAGAGTCATGCTGTCAAAATGAGCAGGTGGTCCAACTGCAAACCCCCAAGACATGGTGAGGCATGGGTAGTTAGCTAACATGCTACAGCTAACCGCCTATAAAGCACTGAAAAGCTACTACTGAGGTCTAAAAAAACAGAAAGGGTGCAACTGCAATGCCACAGTCAAATACACAAACAGGACAAAGCACTAATAATACTACTAATTTAACTAGTCTGCAAGCTATCATTAATGCTAACATGATATCAACACAGAAGCTACAAACAACAATCGACCGTGTAAAAGAGAAAATGCACGAGTCGATTTAACGGCAAAATAAGTAAACATACTAACCATCTTCGTTTGGTGATTTTAATGAATGAGTTTATGTCCCATGTAGCAGCTCTCGTGGTGACACTTGAGTGTTTGAACAGCTGAAGGAGTATTTTGATGACGTGTACTTCAATCGCTCGCTCTGATTGGACCATCTCGAAGCCGCGTGAGAGCTGCGATTCTATTGGTCTAACTGGCAACGCATCGGCGGTTTGATTGGTCCTCGTGGTGAAACCGTGAATGTCGCTAGCTTTTCTTCAAGGACGGAAATAAAACTGGGAGGGCCAAGATGTGCAACGACAAATGGAGAGGTGTTGTGGCAACACAAACTGGCAAACGGCAAACTCAGGCTTTTCTGAACGTTTTGTAGTAGGCCCTATTACTTTACAATGCGGTTATTCGGTGATGACAGTCAAAATTAATTTGGTAAACTTTAATTCTTTCTTCAGATGTTCATATTTTGTGGGATCAGAATGTTTCCATACTAAAAAAAACAATAGAAGCCCAATGAAAACCATCACGGAAATTAAAATGAAAATACCGTTATGAACCATTAGCTTTTTTCCAGTTAAACCATTACAAAATTCCTTTTTGTGTTGTGTTTTGGGAATTTTTCCAATAGGATTTAACGTCCCATCAATACAATCCATCACATACCAGTAGAAACCATTATACTTCCCATTAAACCCGATATAATTCCCATTATAACTCTTTGATCCATTACATTTTCTATTGTTTTTTTTTTGAGCAGGGTTCCCCCAAATGGGAAAGGTTCTTTTCAACCCAAATGTTGGTAAATTTATAAACATCCAGTCTATTATTGCCAACATTTGTGACTTTTAATTGTGATTTTAACTGCAATATTTATGGTTTGGTGATTTTAAAATGGGCCTACAGTTGATTTGATGTTTTCTGCAGCTCTGGTGATGTTTGATATGAACCACTGTTAAGCCTACGCTCGTGGGACTGAATCTTGCTCTCAGCTGTTTTCCTGTTTTTTTTTTCTTCTCAAAAAAGCAGCTGCTCACTGCTGCCAAGTTGCTAAACCCTATAACATGCTGTAAAGTGTTTACATGTATTTTTAAGGACCCTCTTATTGTCAAGAATCATGAGGTTTAAATGGTTTGTGAGTTGCCAAAATATGTTTTTTTTTGTAGATGAAGTTCTTTGTTACATTGCAAACTCTTCAGTAGTGCTTTCCAATAAGCAGTGTATGCCTATAAGCAGATCATTGGCACCAGTGGTCTCTTATCTGCTAGGCAAACTTAACTGAGGGCCAAAAGTGTTATCATAATATTTAAAAATTTACTATTGTAATAAAACAAAAAATCAATGCAAAAACACAACTTAAAGTGTTAAAACACAAATTTAAATTAGAAATGAAGATACGCTCCAATGGGATGTTTTATTATGGCATGGCGGGCCAAATCAAAGGTCATCATGAACCAATTTTGGCACGCAGGCCCTAGTTTGGCATCTCTGTACTAGGTGTATGATGCTTTTAAACATTCCAATCTGAACCAAAAACAAAGGTGAAAACCTACTTGCTTTTCCCTCCCCTTATAAAACCATCTATGTGGGGCTTAAAGAACCCAGAAACTGAACTGGGCTGTGTTTCCCAAAAGCATTGTAAGCCTAAATTGATCGTAGCTCCATTGGTTTCAATGGGTCTACGATGTGCTTAAGCTTACGATGCTTTTGGGAAACGCAGCCCTGGGGTGTGTTCCCCAAAATCATTGTCTTATATGGTCGCAAGTTCCATTTAACTCTATTGGCAAGGACCATAGTTGCTTTTGGGGAACGCACTGCAGAAGAAGCTATAAGACAACATCAAAACATTCTACAGGTAAAATTAGTCTTAAATACAAGATGTTTAAAAAGCTTTTCTTTGGGAAACAAATGCATTTGCTAAGAAATAGTGTCTGTGTTGGCAAAAGAAAGCAATCAAACAAAACCATATTGTCTAAACCAAATATCATCCTGAATAATTACGTAGTCATTTGTTTAACTGGAAGTAAATGTGATGTCATTAAATATCATTTGATTAACATGTTTTAATGTTTATATTTTAATGAAATAATGATTTGTTTTTCTGTCTTACCAACACTTTTAAAATGCATTTTCACTCAACAAAATGCATTTCACATTGAACAAAAAAGTTCAATCACTAAACGCTATTAAATGAAGGATCCAAGCAGTTGAACTGTTTTCAGCTAAGCGCACCCTGTATGGCGCTGCAGACACACATGGCTTTCACGCGACTTGCATGATAATTGGCCACACGCATTGAGAGAACCGAGATATGCGCTTGAACTTGACCTTCTGAATTGCCTAGCTAAAAGACATGAGTATGCCCCTTGCACTCTTCTTATATGTGCCAATCACTCGTTAAGACTGATGTTCAATGCTCATTTCCATAAAATCCAGTCCGGCTCCAATTAAAGGACTGTGACGTTCCCAGGCTAGACTTTTCCCACGAAACAGCCACTGTGGAAACATCTCTCCACAACGACAACAACTTTGGGTATGTATAACTCGTGGAAACTCTTTTGAACTTGTGCCGAGTTGGAGGAGTGTTTGTAATTTACTGAAATTCGCTAAATGTTTTGCTTTAATTGGGACAGTGTTTGTGCTACAGAAATCCTTATATTTAATCTGATTACATAAAAAACGACTAATATATTAAGTTTAAGACTTTTGTCTTTTTCCGACGTTCTTTTTAGATTTTTTATTTTTTTTTTTTTGCCTCCAGTTTCTTTTTTTAATGTTTTTTTTCTTTTTTGCGTAAGAAACAACGCGTTGAACGTGAAGCATATAATGTTTTTGCTTGAAATTTCCTTAATTGTTCTGCTTTTAAAAAAAGAACCTTCCATCCTACCACAAGTGCATCTAATTTGTCTGCAGAAAAATCTGTCTAAACTTTATTCGTAGACTTTTAACAATGATCGCGGGCAATCATTCAGCCCAAAGGTTTTTGCTCAGATTTGGTGTTTGACCTCTGACCTGGGGTCCAACAGAAACGTGTATAATTTGAGCAAAGGGTCAAGTGCAACCTGTGAAGCATGCCTACACAGGGATGCGTGTTTTGTTTTGTTTTGTTTCTTAAACTGTACCATAGACAAAGTTATGTTTTGTAAGAGTGGGACAAAAGCGTCTATTTTTATTTGTTTTTAAATGACAGATCTGGCAACTGTTTTACCATTATTGAACGTCTGAAAGATTTTCCCAAATAGGCTGAGCAACGCCTTAATGTTTCAAAACCATTTCGTTCCCACTATAATTTCAATACAAATATAGACTAATTAGGAAATGCTGGTAGTGATTGTTTTTAAATCTCAGCCTCATTTCACGATGTTACCGTGACCCTTAAATATGTTGTAATAAATTATTTTATTTTTTACGAAACATATGATCGCAATTTTGATGTTTTTTTTTAATGTTTTTTTAACCTCAATTTACGTTGTCCACAACACTTCAGCTATGTGGTTATATCAGAGCTAATATATAGCCTACACTCTTAAAAATAAAGGTTCCAGTGGGTTTTCACAACGATGACATAGAAGAACTAGCTTTGGTTCCTCAAAGAACATTTCATTAAACAGTTCTTAAAAGAAACATTTGAATAATCTAAAGAACCCATTTTCCACTGTAAAAGAACCTTTTGTGGAATGAACGGTAAAGATCCATGGATGGTAAAGGTTCTTTTTGGAGCCACTGATGGCAATAAAGAACCTTTTATTTTTAAGAGTGTAGATTGTTTTAAATATCACGGTGAAGCAAAAGATAAATGTATTTTGAGTAAGCATTGGGTTATATAGCCTATTCTACTGCACGGTATATATATATATATATATATATATAGGCTATATTTTTTTTTAATTAAGATGCATTTTAGAGGAATCGTGCACAGCCATGTTTATTTTTTATTATTATAGGGGTTTATCAAAAAACGGCGCTTTACTTGTTTTAGCCTTTTACCTTTTTAAAATCTCCTTATTTTAAAGTCGCTCGAATATTTTAATAGTCTTTCGCGTTTAATAATCTGATATTCAGTCGCATCTTGTTTTTCTTTATTGATATTGCAAAATGTGACCCAACACCACAATATCAGTTATTTACATTAATTTGAATATTATCCTGAAAGATTACAGGAAAGCATCATTTATACGCGATGATCTATCTTGCCTTGTTTCTGACGTTAATTTAGCCCGTTGCGTAGGCGCTAGAAAATAAAAGCCTTTAAAATAAAAAAGTGAAGGCTAAATTAATTTTTAATGATGACGTTGTACAGTTTAGTGCTTTGACAACAGGCTTAATTGTTATTTGAAACAAGCTCCAGATTTATAGCAGCTATGAAATCCTGCTACAAACGGTTGTGCAGTTCATTAATATTGTTGTTATTATCATTATAAATTGTAATAGGTCTATTTGTATTTAAGTGTTGGCTGTACGTGGACGCAGTCTTAAGAAATCTGCTTTAGCCTATTTGGTTAAAATCTGTTTTCAAAAAGGAGCTCATTTGTTTTAAATGATTTTTACAAAATGTATAATATAATATGGATTATTTGGAGATTTTATGCTTTACACAAATTGTCTCGTGACACGTAAACATGCGTTACTGATAGGCCTACAACGGAAGGCTTCGTCTTTTCACGATGATCATCTTATGTCCATATCGCAGTGTCCTACCGATAGGTGTCGCTGTTTCCTAGTTGTTTCAGTGACGACGTGTCAATAATAGGCCGAGATGGCATGAAAATACAGTTGAATGGAGTTTTTCTTTCCTCTGGCATGGAAATTAAATCAACTCAAAATAACAGTGTTGCGTTGTATTATGCAAAGAGTTTAGTTTCTTTTTTTTCTGAATCCGATTTATTTTATTTTTCACTTTGAGTGGAGTCGTTAATTTTTTTACATTTGATTTTACCAAGTAGAAAAATGTGCCTATATCTATCCAAACTATAAAAATAGTTGATCATTGATCATGTCACTATGTTGTAATAAATTAAAGTAGGGATACAGAAGTCGGCCTAGGCCTAATGTAATTATTTGCTTTTTGTTCTTCAGTGTTTAGTCTTTCCATTTTTGCAGATGTTAAACTCAGCGAAGATTATATGTTTTGATTCTATCATAAATACAGGTTTAAGCCAGACTGAGTGATATTAGCCTATGCAATGATTTCACATGTCGACTTTTTAAAAATAACCTACTAATTTCCAATTATCTTGAAGCTGTTAGCTGACTGTGACCTAAAAGACGATAGTAAAATGCTTAAAACACTACACTAAATTCTCATGGTATATTCGAAGTGCTAAAGATGTAGGCCTACTTGTGTTTTGTCAAATTCTGATACAGGTCCTGGCGCGCCAGAGACGTACTGTTGCTATGGTTACCTCCTCACGCAAACGCGATTTCTTTTCGTAAGTGTTTTTTTTTTTTGCGCATTCTGTCGGCCTGCGCTGCACACTCGCACTTCCTAGTTTGTGGATGTGCGTGTGCTGTCAGCTCAGGCATCTAAAGGTGTATCATGAGCACCCGTCTCTACCTAAATTCTGAGTTGATTATGTGGCTAAGTTGCGCTTATTTTTTCGCGGACAGAACGAAACAGACCGGCTTTCTTTTTAGTCTGCCCATATGTGCCAATCCAAACCAGCGAGAGAAATAAGATGGGCGTAACTCTAAATGGATCACGCGCGCAGACTTTGGAACAATAACTCATCAATTCACGACGGGACGCCGTTTAAGCGCGAGCTGCTTGAGTGTCTGCACACGTCCACGCGTGGGGACCAGCGACAGACTCGATCATAGCAGTCCTCGGAGTAGTAGCACTGGATACTTGGCAGGAATCTGGAGAACAAGTTGTGCACTTGAGCGTCAGGTCACTCAAGCCGAACGCCAATGGCTGTTTGCGACTAATTGGCATCAGTACTTTTTCGTGACGTAGTTGCAAGTTAACGCGGTTCTCGGGAATATTTCGGGTTTTGAACAAATGCATTGCTGCAAAGACCTCTTGATATTTGCTTGTGGATTAGATACTATGGTGATCACCTCAAGTTTGGTAAGTGAATACGTATTTGTACTGACAAATCACTTATTTGCTCACTGTAAAAATGCTAGTAATTTCAACGCAAAATAATGTAAACATTCTACAGTATACCCTGTTACTTGGTTGATTATAAGTATACTTCTCCTATATAGGCCTACCGTTAAATGTGTGCTTAAAATACTTAGTTAAAAGTTAGTTTTTCCTCGTTTTTGTGTTGCATAATGTTTATTGCATCTTTACCGTCAAGCGTGTTACTCTTATTGTTTCGCTAATAATGTGCTCTGTATTATTTCATTGGCTAAATTTGAATCATGTGTCCTTGCTGTGTTGTTTTAGTAGCCTACTGTACCTTAAATATGCATATTTAGACTACTACTTTTATATAGGCTAATTTAACTGTAGCCTAACAAAATGGCAGCCAAAAGGTTTTACTGTATTTTAAACAGTAAAGTTAAGGCAGTTACACATGCCTGTAAATTAAACAAACAATCCACCTTGTAGTTTTGCTAAAATAGCTAAAGCAAGTTTGTGGTCCAAATAAATGTGTGCGAATTTCAGGTTTAACAGAGTCTAATTCTCACGCCGTTTTTGTTAAAGGACGTTTCCATTTGTCAGAGTTAATGTGGCGTATTTTAACTAAATCATCTTTTGAGCGTTGTATGAAGTGATCATTAGGCGAGCCCGGGGAGCAAACAGTTGTGCGATTGTTAGAGGAGCCTGGGAAAATGTTCCGGGGCCCGGGAGGTGGAGTGTATTGACGCCAGACCCTCTTGTTAAGGGGACTTCTGTGCTCCCAGACGTTATTGTCATGATAATGAGCAGCCCGCGCGTTGTTGAACTTGATGTTGACTTCTTTCTTTAGGGCTGAATTTTTTTCGGTCACTTGTTTGTGGGAAAATCTTCTCCGGAGCTACAGTGTGAAATTAATTAATCAGGCCTTTGGAGCGGCCAACAATAGAGACCAAGAGGATCCCTGGAACCCCACAAAAGGCCCCAAACGTTTTTTTTTTTCTAAACTGTATTCGACCCAGCCACAACAGACTGAAAGATACTAGTTATATTTGAAGAGGGTTTTTTTCTTCCATTGTAGCCTACACGTTATTACTAGACATATAATAATATTAATGATTATTATTATGTTTTATACTTTTAAAAAAGTAACCTGTCTGGAAAAAACTGCTGCTTGGTCAGGCTTTTGGATCTAAAATGAGGCTGTAGTGTGTATTTATGTGTGTGTGTGTGTGTGTGTGAGAGAGAGAGAGAGAGAGAGAGAGAGAGAAAAGCACGTTGTTGTACTTTTTACAGACTGCTTTGTAAACTGCATATTGTAGTGTATATGCTCTATTTTCAGTGTCGTTATGACGCAGTATCAATTAAATAGCCTTATACTCGTTGTATTTTCATTTTACAGCCCTAGGTAGCCTACAGTAGTTCATTAATAATAGATTTACAAAAAGATCATTTAAACGACTTTAAGATCATTTAAATAAATGAACTGGAGAAGGACTCAACCATTGGCTGTTTGTTGATTTTCACTGTAACTTATATTTCTCCAGGCACTCAGAGATGAGAGGTCATCATTGTCCACTAAAAGGTAAGAGTTAAAACGATTTGACGGATAAAATATTTGTTTTTATTGAATTGTGGATGTTTAAAATGTCGTACGTTTTGGTTTTGTGAGTAAAGAGAATTAAATGTAATTGAAACTTTGGTTGTATTAGTGTCAAGCGGTAGAACTTTATACTTAATCGTGCAATATTAACTTTAAAATAGTAAAATAAACAAGTCCAGTCACGCTCTTTTTTTAAGAAAACATATTCTTTAAAGATATCAATATTACCGTTTACACTATATTGGACCGATTTTGATTTTGGAAGATACCAAGAGCAATTCGCCCATATAGAAATGATTTAAATTGTGTAAAACGACTTCGATTTTGTGTCTTTAAGTATTTTTAACGAAATGTTTATATAATATATGTAAATGTAATATATATACATTACCATTACTATATAT
>JAUMHE010000079.1:6936286-6958548 GCA_032359235.1 Enteromius mattozi
GGGTTAAATGCAGAGCACAAATTCCGAGTATGGGCCACCATACTTGGCCACATGTCACGTCCTTTCCTTCCTTTCCTTTATTTATAAGTTAATATTAAAATGAAAATTCATATTTAATCAAGTATGTTAACATTGAAGATATGACATACTTCAGCTTTAAGACAATTATTTTTTAGTCAGTGTAAAACCTGTTAGAATATGAATTATATAGAAATTCTAAAAACACATTTTTTGTGTGTGTGCATCCTTTTTAGTGTTTTGTTGAAACACCCATAAAATGCTTAGTAGTTTTAATTGCCTGTTTGTTTCCCTCTACTGTAGAGCTCAACCGTCTGAATACATGTTTATGGCCCATACATGCGGTCTATTAGCGAGTATGGACCCTGCGTCTCTCCCGGGTTCTTCTTCAATAGAAGGTGCCATCTTGTTAAAGGCGTATTACAAACTCCACCACTTTGTCACAGTCTTTCTGCCTCTCCCCACCCACCTTGTGCCGTTTACACTCCTTTATGGTACATTTGTCCTGCAATAAGCCCCATTCTTTTGATAAACAAGCACAGGCGCTGGCATCGCCTCTCTCCTCTTGCCTCCCTCTCCTATTCAGAGGCTCCTGGAGTACAGCAAGACAAAGAAGAGACTCACTTAATTAGCTGAGCGAGAAGATGCATTGGGGCAATCACCCAGCACAATAAGGGAAACGTACAGCATGTTAATTCGGCGTGGGGTTGTAGCGAGCTTCCCGGGGCCCAGAATAGCCTTTTGTTTAGCGCCTGGCCGGCGTAATAGATCAGATGCGCTTCAATTAAAACGAATGTGTTCCGAGCCTCCTTTCGAGAAGGTGCGGATGCATATTTTCTTTGTTTTGTTTAGGGAACCTATTCTAGCTGTTAGCCATGTTGTCGAGTCTTGAGCTGAAGCTGTTTGAGAAGCTTGCACATTTTGGTCTTTTTCTTGTGCATTTGTAATTTTAGTTATGTTTATGATTGTTTTCTGCAGACTGACAGACCAAGTCCCCATTTGCTTTAAATAGATGGAAAAGTGCAACTAGGATAGGACAGGATAGCAACTAGAAACTTTTATATTTCACAGAATTTTTTCTTAGTGATATTTTTTTTTTAATAGAAATTTCGGCAACTGACAATTTTCAGCCGAAATAGTACAGTTACTGAAATGTGTTTTATATTGCATGTGATTGCTCAATCAGTGTCAATAGAACTGCTTGTAAACAATATGACACATGTTACATTTACCTCATAAAAGCCATTCAGTGTCCATACACTCAATAAGCATGTTTCTAAATACATGCACTATACTTTCTTTTTTTTGTTTTTTTTGTAGGCTGCTTAACCTGTTATCTTTCTTATTTAATGCATGTTTGAATAAAACGTAATGAAACCAGTTTTTATTACAGTTTTTATTAAATGTTTATATTTCAAATACTGGAGTAGTAACATTATTGTATTAAAGACTGCCTTTTGTACTAATTAAATTTATTCATTAAATAACATTTATATTTGGATTTCGGTTTAAATTTTCAGCTAAGTTGCAACCTGAATTATGGTTTTCAGTTTCAGTCCAGAATGTTTATTTTGGTACATCACTAATATTTACATTAATATTTTATTTATACATATCAGGAGAAAGATCAGTCCACTGCATTCATTTTTACATAGTTTTACACAGTCACTATTCCTATTTCTGCGCAAATTAAAATTCACAATGCAAAAAAATATTTTTCAGTGATTATTTGAGTATGTTGTTATAAGAAAATACTATTTTTTTTCTACTTTAGAATTTCATGTTTAATGCAAAGCGTTACTATTTCTTTGTAATTAATTAAAAAAATACTAAAAAGCTCTGAGCGTGAATTGTTTCTTCACAGTTTTTTTTTTCAGTGTAGTCAGTATTTAGTCGTATACTTAAAATGGCATTGCAAAGTAGCAATTTTTAGTCAGTTAAAATAACAAATTACAGCAAATATTCAATATTGTCATGGAAATTCGCAATATGACTACGCAGTCTGACTGTTCACACCATTTTGCGCAGATATAAGCTGTAAGTAAATTTATGTTGTGTTTTAGGTAAATTTGTTTGAACAACCAACCAGTCTGCACATGGCAACACTGGCTCAATCAATGGTGTGATTTTGGGGGCATGGCTTCCTAATGACCAACCAATAGCAGTGTTTGTTTAAAATTTGGATTTTTTTCTTTTTTTTCCAATAAAATGTTTAATTATCATCCTGACCCGCATATCGCTGCCTGCCATAAACTTTCGATTTCCACTTTGTGACAATATTTTGAGCAATTAACGCTGCCTTTTTTTTGTGATGCAACCTTCCATGTACGGTGTAGTGTTGCGATCTGATGTCGCCTCGTTTCGTAAATCTATTTCTGTTGAATTGAGTGGGAGGTGTGATTGTGTTTGGGTGTGGGGGCTTATTCAGGTTGCTTCTGTTACAGTGGCACCCCGAGGCGGTTACTTTCATGAATACATATAAGCTCACCGTGAAAATCCCCCCCCCCCCCCTCTCTCTCTCTCTCTCTCTCTCTCTCTCTCTCTCTCTCTCTCTCTCTCCCTCTCTCCCTCTCTCTCTCTCTCTCTCTCTCTCTCTCCACCACCATGCCGCACGAGTACCACCCGAGCCTTCTCTTCCTCTTTCTGGAGAGTTCTTTAACCTTGATGAGTGAGATGAAGGGGTCAGAAAGGATAGACAAGTGACTGCGCTATGTTACAGTGTATGTATAGAAAAAAGCCCACCCCTCCTCCCTGTCAGGATCAATACGGCTAACAGAGAGCCGGGCTAGTCAGGCATTGAAGGTGGTGGGTGTAGGAAAGCTCTACTGAGGGCCATAAAGAGTCTTAAGTGCGCCTGGTATAGCGCCTCTGCTTTCGGCTGTCTTTACACATAGCGGTCACATAGTCTCGCCTGTTGATACCAGATTTGTGAGATTTAACATGCTCTGTGGTCAGAGCTTTATGTCTGTGTCTGTTTCATTTGGCTCTGCGCTACTTGAGAAGATCTGTTTTTGTGATCTGTTTTTTTGCGAGGGTGTGCCTCAAGGGTGTGTGTTCTTAACTTTTTTTTTTCTCTCTGAATTACAAATGTGTTGCAGACCTAACAGACGGCATAGTTTAAAGTATGAAACTGTTAAAGTTGCACTGATACTTTCATAAATTTGTTTCAGGAAATGTGAAACTGCATTAATTTCTTCACTGACACTCAGATCCAGGCCTTTTTGCTGTAGATAGAGACAATATGGTATTGTGACCATTTCTGACTAGTTGCTTATTAGCATGCCTTTTATTAACATATTGGTTGTTTATTAGTACTTATAAAGCACATATTCTTCATGACCATATTTTACATCCCTAATCCTGCCCAATACCTAAACTTAACAACTACCTTACTAACTATCAATATGCAGCAAATTAGGAATTTGTTGAGGAAAAAGTTTTAGTTAATGGTTTGTTAATAACTTAAGTAAATAAAGTGTGATAAATATTTAGTTTTTAAATAATATGAAATACTTTAATATTTTATTAAAAAATATTAGAAAGTCTCTTATTGCATTTTACATTAATCTTACACTGTGAAATCTAATTAGTTGACCTTACTCAAAAAAAAGCATGCAAACCGATAGCCTTGAAAAAACCAACTAAAGTCAAATAAGAATTGAAATTTGTACTTACAAAGGTTTATTTAGTGTTGTAAACTTACAAGTTCTGCTAACTCATGTAACAGTTCCTGCAACTTGGGATTTCTTAGTTGTATTTACTTAAACATCAGTCTAATTTACTTCCCAAAAGCATGCAAACCGATTGCCTTTAAAAAAGCAAGTAAGAGTTACTCAAGTAAACATCCATTACAAATGAATGATAACAATGTTCTTTATAACACACACATACAATTTCAAACAAATTTAAGGTAATGACAGTTCAAAGTTAAAGGTAATGATTTTCAATATAATTTTTACTTGTATTACAGGCATTTTGAAACAAAGCAAAAACCATCCGATTTGGGAAATGCTTGTAAACAGTGGAGATATGATGAGTTTAGTGTGGCACTGGGCTGGACACACAAGTTGTCAAGAGTTTTTTTTTCCTATCCTAAGTCAAGCATCACAGTATTGGGTAATCCAAATGTAGCAATAATCCAAATGTAGCAGTAATTCAAACATAGCACATGACAGTCCGTAAGCAACTGGTTGAGGCAGATTCTTTGCAGTACTTTCCTGAACAACGATGGCAGAAGACACAGGGTCAAGGCAGAGAAGATCGGGAGAAGTACTTCATCTTCAGTGATAGTCAGAACCCAAACAGACACTAGTGCCCAGACTGCATCAACATCAGACACCTGTATAGAACAAAATAAATACAATATTAGTAGGGAAATGTGGATGATCAATTTTCAGTGTTATCTACACCTATAATGCCATTTCATTAATTCACCCAAACTTTAAATTTACTCAACCATGACTTTTATTTTCTGAACACAAATGAAGACATTTAAAAAAAAGAAATTTCTATCCTTCAACTGAATGTCTGTTCACCCAAAACTTAAGACAGTTTATCATATAAAGCAATCATGTGTCTTCAGAAGACTTGAGCTGCTTTTCCACTGTTGGGACAAACCATTCTCAATGCTTAACCATTTTATTCCGGCCCAAGCTGACACGGATGTATTAAATTTTTTTCACTGTTGGACTGTTAACAGTATGTGCTGCTGTGATAACAAATGTGTTGCTTTGCAAGACTTAAGATGCGGCACCAGATGTAAATGAATGAAATATTTCTTTGAATTCTTCTTTTCTCTTTCCAATTACTGAAAGACAAAGAGTGATTAAGGCATCACATTGTTACAAAATTATAGCGGGAACACTGCAAAAGATTACTGTTGGCCTAAACAATTAACGTTAACCCTATTAGTAAAAATAAAATCTATCAGTGGCACCTTTTTTGCCTCCAAAAATGTTTCTGTTGTCTACATTGTATTGCTTTTATGTTATATGTATAATTGTATTTATTTAAATTTTTACTTGCATTTTGTAAAACTCTTTTTGTATTTAATGTTTATCTGCTGTCCAGCAAGGGTCTGAGAGTAACACAATTTCAATTCTCTGTATGTCCTGTACATATGGCAGAATTGACAAATAAAGCTGACTCTCTG
The DNA here is from genome assembly GCA_032359235.1 of Enteromius mattozi. Taxonomy (NCBI): domain Eukaryota; kingdom Metazoa; phylum Chordata; class Actinopteri; order Cypriniformes; family Cyprinidae; genus Enteromius; species Enteromius mattozi. The sequence continues at coordinate 6,941,457 of JAUMHE010000079.1, forward strand.
ACTCTAAATATTGACTTTAAAACCTGCTGAAAGCTCATCTTGGCGACTTTTGGCATGTTCTTGAATTATACACACGCACACATTTTTAAGCTTACCTTATTATTTTTGTGTAGAAAAAAATCAGTCTTCATCCAGTGGCAGTCGCTCTCCGGTTTCAGTAATTTCGGCGTCAGCGCGCAAATTCAAGACGTTGCTTGCTCGCATGCCTCCGTTACTACTTCTTCTGTTGTTTTGTTGCACATTATCAACACATTAGTGCACGGCTGCCTCCCACAGGTGAATTAATGTCATTAGTTTTGTTGTGGCGACCTGAATATTCTTAGTAAGGCTTACTCATAGCAGCAAGTCATTTTACTCGTCAAAAATGATGTGTAACTTAATGAATCCTAGTAAGTATAACAACTAAGTAAAGGTTACTAAGTATATATAAGTAAGGTATACTATTGGATTTTACAGTGTAGAATATAATATGATATTTTAAAAACTATCATTTTTTTATTATTACTGTTATTAATGTTATTTATTATTCATGTTATGTAGTTATATAGTGTAAAGTGGGGGCCAAAATTATTAGAAGATCTGACAGGTCTGAAAATACTGAGCTTTTTTGCCTCCAAAAATGTTTCATTTCATAATGTTCATGAATCATGCAGATGGTTGCTCTCAGCCAACAAATATCAGATAAAGTGAGTGGTACTGTTTTAATCCACTTTTAACTGTAATATTTGGTATGTCCACCTTTTGCAGCAATTACAGCAGCACGTCTCTCCGCCATAGTGTCAGTATATTTCCTGAGAACTTCAACACTAATGCTGTCCCATGCCTTCTTCAACTCAAGCCAAATGTTTTCCTTTGAATGTACAATAGCTCTGTCCAGTTTATTTTCCAACTCGTCCCAAATTTGCTCGATGGGGTTGAGGTCTTTGAATTGACCGGTCCATCATTTTCAATGTTCCAGCAGATTCCTTCCATCGCAAGTAGTTTCGGCAATAGTTTGTTTTATGGGTACTGTAATGGCCAACAAAAACAACTGAAACAGCTTAAATATCCCAAGTTTTCTAACAATTTTGTCCACCACTGTACAGTCAGCCCACCATTATCACTAAATTAACCTCTTCAGAATGATACTTTAGGGATATATGTGTCTTTTTCGACAATGACCGGCTAACTCTACATTATCCCTTACTAGCCTTCACTAATCCTGCAGTGATTTTACTCTCTCAGGTGGTTGAGACGTTCTCTTGCTCACGAGTTCTCCGCTCCCCTCTCAGCTTAGGTAATTGAGTTGAGTGAGAAGTTAACCACCCATCTCAATGGCAGGGAAGCCTGGTGCCCCTCCCTCTCAGGAGGGTCACATTGTCCAGCCCCTCTCCCACCGGTGTAATCCCTTCCACCGGGACAATGGACCTACCCACAGGCCACAGAGGTACATTAACCCACCAGCCAGCGAGCCCTCTGACCTAAGCGGCAGAGCCCCGTTCATCCAGCCCGGCTAACAGCTACCGGCACTCGGCACATCAAAGCCAAGGGCTGAGCTCGTGTGTGCGGTTACTTATTCATGCGGGCCTGGGAGACAGTCCGTGGAGATGAAACGGCAGTGGCGAGGAGACCCACTGATGTGCAGAGTGGAACAGCTCCCCTGTGGTCTCAGTAAGGAGTAAGAAAAGCCAGAGCCGACGCTGGTTGGTGCTGTGATCTATGTCGCAGCGCTGAGGGGATATCTGGCCCCTACATCAAACATCTTGTCCCAATAATGCGGCCTGTTATCAGAGCGAGTGATGCCCACAGCTTGGCTTTAGCCGACTGTGTACTGTACTGTGATCTGCTGTAGTTGAGCTGCAGCATTTGTGATGTGGAGATTATGTCAGACATAACGGCTACGCGAGAATCCAATACACTGTGGAGGCTGTGGAAGAAGGAAACTTCAGTGGTGTTGATCTACAAGCGCATAATGTTAAAAGGGAGTGTGCCATTTTGGTGCGAACAAACAGAATGATTGTTTTCAAACTGGTCTTCTGAACCACTCCCTTCATCTGCTATTGATTGGGTTAAACATGTAGCCACGCCCCCCAAAACTCACACCATTGGTTGAGCCAGTGTTGCTAAAAGAGCACCTTTTCAGGAGGGAATTATTCTACATTTCTACATTCTACTTTCAAATATTGTTTAATTTTACTTGTTACTTGCTGTTTTTTTTGTAATTACTTTGCGAAAATTACGTCAGCACCTTTTGTTTCAATGTATCTTCTTTTGCGTTCCACATGCAGATTAAAGTAAGTCGTACAGGTTTGGGATGTAATAAGTGATGACATAGTTTGTTTTTGGGTGAACTGTCACTTTAAGTCTCTCTCTGCATATTAAAGGGACAGTTCACCCAAAAATGAAAATTCTGTCATTAATTACTTACCCTCATGTCTTTCCAGACCCGCAAGACCTTCATTCATTTTCAGAACATAAATGAAGATATTTTTTGATGAAATAAGAGAGCTTTATGACCCTCCCTTAGACAGCAATGCAGCTGACACATTCAACAGACATCATTTTATGAAGCAGCGAGAATACTTTTTGTGTGAAAAGAAAGTGCTATTGAAAAGAAAGAAAGTGGTATTGTTGTGAATATAGGTCGAAGACTGTCTGTGTGCAAAAAATGTATTCTCATAGCTTCATAACAATTATGGTTGAAGATATGATGCCACATGGACTATTTTAAAAGTGTCTTCTTTACTACAATTCTGGCCCTTTAACGTGGTAGATCTATGCAGGGTCAGAGAGCTCTCAGATTTCATCAAAAAATACCTTAACTTGTGTTCTGAAGATGAACAAAGTCTTGCAAAGAGGTTTTGGAATGACATGAGGGCGAGTAATTAAAGACTGCATTTGTATTAACTGTCCCTTTAAGCTCAGTATTTTAAGTAGTTTTAAATTGTTAAATTGCAAACTGCAGTAAACACTCAGTTACATTCCAAGTGAATGCATTAAAGTAAAAAGTGTAATTCTCTAACCAGTACTGGTGCTAAATCACATAGTGTTTCTCCTTCATGGGCTGCAGTGAGATGCAGGGGGCGTGTCCTCAGCAGGGCCGCGCCCCCGCTGCCCCGCCATCAGTCAGAGACGGAAGAGGAGGTGAGGTTGCCATGGGAACAAATGCACTGTGTTAACCAGAAGGGAAACAAACAGTAGCGTTTCATAAAGTAACGTTCTTGAAAAGCAGGCTTGGTGCTGTGCGGAAGATGCCTTGAAACCCGAGATCTTTTGAAAAGTGTTTGTGTATACTTGCATTATTTGTGCAGGGGCAAACCTAGTGCCATTTAGCTGTGTGCACTGATGCTTTTTTCAGTTTCGTTTGAAGTTGTGTTGTAGCATGGAGAGTCTGATCATAGATTTTGAAGAGATCTTCTTAAACCTCTGCAGCATTGCAAAGGAACTCACAAGGGCAGATTGATTGGCCTTGCTGTTGTAAAAGTGAGGCAATGCTTTGCTATGTTTTTCTGTAGTAAAAATCGTTTTTGGCAAATACAGTCCTTGGATTCTTTTCGTTAGCATTCTACATCTGTAAAAAAATACAATTATTTATATGTATATATATGCTGAGTGTACTAATATTAGAGGAATAGTTTGAACACAAAATTATATTTCTGTCATTATTTACTTAATTTTGAAGAATATTTTTGATGCTCTTTTACATACAGCTAAACATAAAACCTGTCCAAAACTGACTTAAAGCTTCATAAAAGTAGTCCACATGATGTGCTATATTCCAGTCCTTTATAGTCACATTATTGCTTTGTATAATAAACAGACTAAAATTCAAATCATTATTCATTCATAATCTTTCCCTCCACTGTAGTCAAATCTCATTCATGCATGGGCATAATCAAATATGCTGCATTGCAACGTTAGACTAAGTTTGACATCAGTGATGAGTCTCAACAAATTATAATTTCAAATTATATATATATATGTAAAATTTTATATGCATCATAATACATATATTCCTCACATGATATGTATATAAAACACACAAATACATGTCTATTCCCATTGAAATATTTTATACATTTTAGTGAGTTCTACAAAGCCACTTCCTAGAATATCTGTGCAAAGAATTTGTTTTCATTAGGTGGAAACAAATGGAATTTTATGAGTATCAAAAACATATCAATCAACCTCTAATCCGAATTTGCTGTGTACAAGCTGCAATGTTTTGCACAGTTCGCCCCTCTCAAAAAAAATTTTCGCAGCGTCCCTCCTCCTTTCCTCCTTTCTGTCTCGCTCCCCACGTGGGCACAGAGGAAAGATGGGGGAAGCTGGCGAGATGTACATCTCGCGGTAGTTGGATATCAGCGGCGTACCTGATCTCGACCGTGAGGCGACTGCAGCAGCGCCCTCCCTCTTTCGCTCTCTCATATTCTCTCACGCTCTCCCTTGTAAGCTCCCTGAATAATTTTTTTTATCCATCCCCACACAGTTTCATTGTTCCCCTGTGCTTTGTAACTATGGCAGGCATGAAATGCACCTAAACGCAGAAAGCGGCTTCCCAGCCCCAACCTTCATACCCGTCCCCTCCGCCTCCCTTCCCCGTCTCCCCTTCAATAATATTTATAGTGCAATCTTTTTCTCACCCCCATCTTCTTTTTTAGGGATTTTTTTTTCTTTTTCTTATTCACAAGTCCAATGCCATGCCCCGGCCCCCTCCGATTCCCTCCTTTTTTCTGCCCCAGCCCTCTCCCTTCGAGCTGACAGATACACTGTTCTCTCTTTCTTCGCCTTTCACCTCCCTCCGCCCGTCCTGCCGGCCCGGCACAATGCCGACGCTTTCTCCCGCGGCCGGCCGAACGCTGCCCTGAACTAACAATATCAGCAAGGCTGTCTCAATGCCAGGGAGCCCCATTGTGTGCTGCCAGAGGGGTGTTAACACCCATGTCTGGACCCAATGAATAGTATTATTGTGTCTGAGACATGCAGCTCGCCCCTTCGGTTGCACCCTGCCCCCCAACTCCGAAGCGGTACCCCATTTTTCGGCACTTAACCCACTTTAAACCAACGTCATTTAGAAGTGAAAACTTTGCAACACGCAGAAGTATAGTTTAGAAATAATAGTTAAAGGTTTTGACCGGCGGGTAAATAGGAACATCGTGGGTTTACAAGGTTCCCACGGTTAAGAAAAGAAATCATAGAAATAATGATTTTCTGGCTATGGAAAGGAATATATTTGTGGAAATTAGTGAAATATCTAAACTTACGGATATCTATTAGTGAAGTTAGCCATTAATTTTGTTCACGCTTTAAATGCACTATGAGATCATAATCGAACGTCCTTTTGAACTAATTTGCATGACAACGGTTCATTCCGGAATCATTTAAATAATTCCAGAGAACGCCAAAGCGAAACAAAAACAAGAACACATTCTCCTCATCTGTGATCTGTGTTTACAAGTAGTGTAGCTTACTTAGCGCCTGTTTAAAGTCCTGGTTTTGTCCGCTGTACGGGGAAAGCATCAGCATAGGGGCTCTAAGTGCACTTGGCAGACAGTTTCTTTCAGCCTGACATCCTTAACTCAAAAAATCTCCTGCCTCAGCTTTTTTTATTCCAAGGTTAGAAAGTTCACATTACTAACTGAGAGCAGATGCCAAAACATACACCTTGCACATCTCCCTGATCAAAGCCGTGGATTGACATTTGCAATGGGCAAAATGCTGAAAGTTAAGCTGAACTTGTTTTCTCTCTCTCCCTCGCTGTTGTTTTGGCAGGAGTCGGAAGACGAGCGGAGAGTGGGAGTAGCGATAGTGGTGGAGGAGTGAACCCGGAGCAGGTGAACACAGCTGCGGACCGCCATGGGCTCTCTTCCATTGGTCCCGACTCTCCGTCTTCGGGTCTCTGAGAGACGGCAGGGGCCAGCCAGGGAGCGTCGGAGTGGGCAGGCGAGGCAGCTCGCTTTCCCCGCCGGCTACCGGCTCCTCGGCAGTGAGGAGGGAGAGAAATCAATACTGAGGAGAGATGCTGCCAGGGGTCGCCCAACGCTGCCTCCAGCCATGGAGCCATGGGAGCCCAAGTGTTCGGCTTTCTCTCTCTCACAGCCCAATCTCAGTCAACTCGCATCAGCTAAAGAGAGGGCCAACAGCCTTGACGCTCTTCATGCAACACCGAGTGTGTGTGTGCTTGCGTGTGTGGTTCTGCCAGAGGGCCTTTCCAGGCTCAGCATCACTTGATAAAACTTTGCCTGCTGGAGAACGAGTAGAAAAAGAATGTCAAAGGTCTTTCTTTCCCCCATCTTTGATTCCTTTTCCACCATGAGTGCACATTCCCCCTGACTGTTGTAATGAGTGCTTGATGGAGATCTCTTTTACGCTAAATCAAGAGGCCTTCTTTTTTTAGTGGTCCTCCTCCTAAGCATGCACGAAGTGCTGTACATCTGAGAGAGCAGTTTGAAACCTTTTTCCACCTGTTTTTTTTTTTGATGGACACCACTATTCGAGAGGCTCGGAAAAGGACTTGGCCTTGATTTGTAGGTGAAGCGTCTGGCGCTTACCCTTCCTGGGCACTTTGTAACCGCTTTCACCCTTGACCGTGGCACTTGATGGGTATTAATAATGGTGCGGACCAATCGAGGACAGTGCGAGATGGAGAAGTTCCAAAAAAGTTGTTCCCGCAAGGCTGCAGATCCATTGGGATGTGGACAACTGAAACATGGCCTGAACTAGATACTAACAATTCGGAAAGTGGAGTGCTGGTGGCAGTGGATAGTTCCTGTATCCTTGGATGCTCAACGGGAAATCGGATTTGGTAAGGAAAGATTTCAGTAATCTGTATGTGTGGGTTACATAACATCAGCTTTTGCACTTACTGGCTCTGATTTGTGTTATGTAAAACAAACAAAGTGCCAGACAATCATATAGATACCCGCCATCCGTCTCGTCTCCACTGGGCAGCGCCTTCGACAAAATGGCCGCTGATGCCTGCCAGCTGTCTCCCTGCCAAGATGGCGGCACCTTAAACGCTGCCCATCTGCCTTATCAAGGGCGACTATGTAAATTCCAGATAATTGCATTTGCATATGCTTATTTCCCTTGCTCGTTATTGGCCCAGCCAGTAATTCAGGCCGCCTTTGAAACACGCAGGGCATATGCGCCTGTTTCCTTGATCACTTGTATCCTTTTACAGTCTGTCTGTCTTTATGTTAAGCTGCGGTAGCGTTCTGTCATTCGAAATGGGAGAAAAATATGGCGCTAGCACACACAAAGCATCTGATGCCTGTGCCATCTGTGACATCTGCGACTGGGTAGTCTAGCTACGTAAATCCCTCACTCGCAGGGCCCGGTTCCAGACAGCCTCCCATAATGACCTCATTAGCATGCACAGCACTCCTCACCGTAGGCCCTGGTGCACTGCTGTGCCGTGGGACCCGACAATCCGCGCCCTTCACACAAACGCTCACTGGGCAACATTGTGTTCCTCCTTACAATACAAAACTTCACACTTGTTTTATTACAATCATGTCAGCGGAGCTGAAGATCTGAAAGGGGCTTAGGCAGTTAGCCTGCGTGCTCAGGGAGATGTCTGTGTACAATGTCTGTGGGGTTTTTTTGTAGCTGTGTCAATGAAGTGGTTGTCCGATTTTAACCATTATAACTTTTCTTTCAACAGACGTGCTGTATTTAAAAAAACACACAGACGTAAAAGTCCTAGCTTGAAATAGTTGCATCACTGTAGTCAAAACCAACTAGATCCGATTAGAATTCGTAATAATTCACAGTAGATTGTGAAATGGTAAGAAATTGTACAAGTTGGCTTTTACAAAAATGTACAAACCAAAGCCTAAACCTTGTAAATGTTTTAGCAAAAACAACCATAAAAAAGGATCACCTTGAGCCAAGTCATAGTAACTTGCGATTTTCGCCATCTCCTACAAAATATTACTATTCATCATCAGAGTTTTGACTAGATCTTGTCTCTAACAACTTTGTTTCATGGCAATTAAGAGTGTTAACATCTGACTCTGATCATATGGAAGTACAAATAGTATTCTCAAAGGTTGTGTTTACAATATTTGCATTGCATTACTTGCTCTAGCCAACCAGGCGTGTCAAAGTAGACACCAATGGGCTCGTCACTTATTGGCTTGCGCAACCATATGAATTTTCCACTCGAGTGGAAATTTTTCAACTTGCGCGGAAGATGTGCACATTTGCATCAGTCGCGCCACCCAATTTGCATCTTTGCATTCTCTTTTTCTATGTACTGTTAGGGATCGCAACTGTAAACAGCTTAACAGATTAATGTTCATATTTTGGCTTTTTTTAAAACATACCTGAGCTCATCCAGCTAGAATTTAGAGTGACGAGTTTTAGACTATTAGTTTGTATTGGTTTGACTCTCTTTTTCTCAATTTGGGTTAGCTTTTTTAAAAACATAGCATATTGGAGAATAGTAATGCCGTTAGCTGTCTAGAATAACAGTTTCTCATATTGGTCGTATTGTTTGTGGTTTGTAGGATATGTTATGTGGGTGGGGTGATTTGGTTTAAATTGAGAGGAGAGGGCAGTTAAATTTTAGGGGTGGGGGTGGCTTATGCGTCTGTCTGGACATGTTGATGTCTAAAACGCATATTAGCAGCAGAGTGGTACGCCTGGGTCAGTCACTCTGTTTTTGTTCCATATTTGCATATTTACAACAGCTGGGGAGCCCATATGTTTTAGCCTGAGCCAGACAAAATTATATATAGCCTGACACGCTAGCAAGGCTACCGCACCCCATGGCCCCCCTAAACAAACACACACACGCACACACAGCAAATCTTGTGCCATTCAGGTTCTCTTCAAAACACAAAAATACCCCCCTCAAACCTGGGAAAAAAGGAAAACCAAAAAGCTTTTATGCTAATCGCAGCGTTAGCCATGCGTGTGAGTACACTAGTGCAATTATGCATAATTCAGCACAAAGCTAGGCAGGGAGGCTGAGTACAGTAAATCCTGTTAGTAGCCTGCAAAGAAAGAAGGGGACGGAGGGGCGAGTGTTAGGCGCCCATTAGGTGCCAGAATAAAGGCCACATTTTCACCGGCACCCAGTGATATGTTAACCTCCCACTCCTGCTGTACAGGTGTAGACTTGTGGTGGACGGCACTAGATTTAGGCGTCACAAGATGTTGATTTGTTGATTTGCTTTGTCCTGTCTGTGCGCTGGTACTTTCACATTAAAGGATTAGCCTCCCCATATTTGAATTCTGTCATCATTTACTCGCCCTCATTCCCAACCCGTATGACATGAACGACATGAGTAAATGATGACTAAAATGAAAATAAGTGTTTAAATTACATCATTAGACCTACAGTTTTTCTCATTTGTTCTCATAACGTGAAACGTTTTTAATTTAATTTAATTTTATTTTATAGTCTTTCAATTAAATTATTACAACTGCCTTTTTATTATATCTACTAACAGCTACCAGACTTCAGTTATTCTCTCAACATGAAACCATATTTTATTTTATTTTAGAGCCTTTCAATGAAATTATTAGAGTTGCCTTTCTATCAACAGCTATATGCTCAGTTGTTGTTCTCATAACATGAAACCATATTTTATTTTTTATGCTTCATATTTGATTCTATTTTATTCAATTTCTTTTAGAGCTTATCAATTAAATTATTAGTGCTACCTTTTTATTATCCGTTGTAATAGCTACCAGGCTTCAGTTGTTCTCACAACATGAAACCACATTCCTTCCGGCTGTCGTACCCACTTGTAAACCTTTTACACTTCTACCTTGAAGGCCTGAAAGTCTTAAAGCTTAATAACTGGGCTGAACTATCTCAAACGAGTGGTATCCTGGCTCCAGCACTCTATCAAAATATAAAAAAACGGCAACATAAAAAATCCCTTCCCTGCCTGTCTGCAATAAGCTTTTCTCCAATTCCTGATTAGCCTTGAAGAAAAACAGTCGGATCATTTTTACATTTCCGCAAGTAGCTGTAGCATCATATGAGAGCATTGTGGCTTCCCTCTGTGCAGAGACGGGCTTATACGTTTAATGTTTTAATGTTAGCCGTGCTTCAGCTCCGTCTCAACGTTATGAGGGGGTTTCTATGCTCTGAGTGCCCGCTGCTTTTATTTGCTTGGTTATTGATTGAATGTGGTCCACCCACAGAAGTAATAGTTGCTAAAAGCATTTATTGGCACTGCTCAGTTCTGCCAAGGCCATATGCAGCTTTTTTATTTATTTTATTTGATTTTATTCCACCTGTGATCTGGCAAGTGGCTAGCCAGGCTAAAGACTTTTAAGGGAATCTGGCAACACAATTATATCTATGTATTTATGTATTTCAGAATATTTTAGCAGTTTACCTTTTACCGCAAAGTATTCATTTGTGTAATAGCTTTCAGCATTTAGCGTTGTTTATTAAAAGCAGACCTCAATAATTGATTTTGGTGTGAAAATGTATCATACTAGTGATCTAAAATGTTTACTTCTTAATGCTTAGCATTTTAGTTGATAAAGGAAATGAATATCACACTTCTTTTTCCATTTTTAAAGCTAGCAACCTACTAAGTAAACGTTTTCCTGTGTGCATGCATAATAGCAGCTCTTTTATAATAGTTTAGTTTTTTTATAATAAATCTCTTTACTTGTTTACTTGCTGATGCTTTAGCATGCTAGGTTACCTTCATACCTTGTATGTTGCTGTGTTTACAAAAAATAAGACCTTAATAACTGTTTTTAGGGTTGAATCATAGCATACTAATGGCCTAAACTGTTTAGTTCCTAATGTTTAGCATTTTAGCTGCTAAAGGATGTTTCATTCAGTTTTCTTTTTCCATTTTATAAAAGCTCGCAACTTACTCAATGTCCGTTAGCGGCTCTTTTTATAGTACTTACATTTTTTTAATTATTATTTTCTGTAGTTGTTAAACAAAGCTCATTAGCATGTAGCATTTTTAGTTTTTTCTTAAAGCTAGTAAATTGCAAAAGGCTGCCTAATATATTCCAGATGAATATCTATGTACATAAAAGCAACTCAATTTTTAATTTAGTCTTTCAATCTTTATTTTGTTTGAGCGCTAATAAGCTATTTTCAAGATCAAGTACAACACACCAGCATAAAATTGTGCTTCACCTTGATCCGAAAAAAGCTACTGGCCCTTTAAAAACATGTTAGCGTCAACCGCGGCTGATTACAGTCGGAAGGAAAACAGGCGTTTATCCAAGTCACTGATTATGTCATTTTTAAGCCCCCAAAACACAGCGCTGCGTGCAGAGTGTGTGGGGCGCGGAATTATGAAGCGAGGAGTGGAGTGTGTGAAGGAGAGAGCGGGAAATGGGAATGGAGTGCTGTTTGTATGATTAAACTGTCGGCTCGGTGGCACAGGCCACGTTGAAGAGCCGGGCCTGAGATTTGACCGTAATGAAAATGCCCCCGAACTGCACCCCCATCGCCCCCCCTTCAAAACGTTGCTTCAGACCAGCTTGGCTCTGTCCGTATGCCGAGAAGAGAAAGGAGACGTGGAACAAGATAGACAGACAGCGAGAAGGAGAGGGAATGAGAAAGTAGCGTTCCGTAGCAAATGGTTTTGTGGCCGCACGAGATGTAGACAGATGTAGACGGGAAGTGTGAGGTTGGGGTGAGGGTTAGAACAAGTAACTTCAAATTAGTGTTGAGTTTTTGTGCTGTACCTCATATCCTGCCATTAAAGGGATAGTTTATTATTTACTTAGCCTTATGTTGTTCCAAACCTGTACAACTATATCTTCTGTCGAGCGCGAAGGAAGATATTATAAGAAATTAATTTTAACAGAAGTCAACGAGGTCCAAAATGTTAAATGGCTTCCTTTGTACTTACTGTAACATCTTGTCTTGTGGTCTGTAGAAGAAAGAAAGTCCTCAAGGTTTGGATTGACATGAAGGTGTAAATGTATTTAGATTTGTTGAACTATCCCTTAAATGTTTTGTTCACATTGCGTACAATTTCCATATAGACTTATGTCCATATTATACTTCTGCAGATGATGAAATCTTATATTTGTGTTCGATTTTTACTCTATTTTTGTTATTTTTAAATTTTAACATCTTGTTTCAGTGTTATGGCGTTTGTACGCCAATTTAATTATTTGCGCAGGTAGATTGCATACAGAGTTGATGCAAAGATGCAAACAGAAGCAAATTTGTGCTTAACAACACAAATCAGGTGATGCAGTTGCCATGAAAATGCAATATTTGATTCAATTTTGTCTTTCACGCAAGTTGCAAATTTTCCACTCGTGTTGAAATTTTTCATGACATGTCATGCAAGCCAAGCCAGAGCTTATTGATGCATTCGGTTTGACATGTCCGGTTTTATCAGAATATGTAGATCATAAACGAGCCCTTTTTTTGCACTTTACTGCATGTGTCCTGAAACAATCGTTCACTGCATAGTGAATGTCTCACAGTTTAGGAAAGTGATGGAAAATTAGTATATACGATTCAGAAAGATCTCCATTAAAAAATTGCTAAATTTGTATGGTGATCTTTCTGGAAATTGCTAATTTTGTATGGTGTTACACACATATTGTTTTTGAATTCAAAAAAATGACTTGAAATCTGAGCATTCACACTGAGATGCATTTTAATCTGATTTCACACCACATTTGGATCACGTTCATAAACATCACATTTCATGTGTTTCTTGTTGTTTAGACTGCACAAGCTAAACTGATTTGAGTCAGATGTAACAAAAAAAATATTAGTATAATTTCACTGCTTTTTGTCTAAATAAAGCTTAAGATAATGCATAAATGACCAAAGGATGGATTGTTTTAATTCTGTGAGAATAGAGAAGTCCACACCACATATATAATGATAATGACACAGAGGAACTGGTGATTAATGATAAAAACCTTGCCAACCAATCAGAATCCATCCTTCTTTAATGAGCTTGCATATTTAAAGTGTCATATGATAAAAAAGCAGTGTGTGCTTATTATAAACAGAGCATTATTATTTATTGGTGTGAATGCTAATATAGTTATCCTTACACTTCTTGGTGTGAATATGCCTTAAACGAGGAAAAATATTGCACATAATAGTACACCAAGCACAGAAAATATTACTCTCCCCCACAAAGACTGTCTAAATATCGTCTCGGTCGAGCGTGGGAACGAGTAAAAGTGTCAAATATTCAGTCATTCGCTGGCTAGACGGCCCAGCTGCTCTATTCAGCTGCAGGTGAGGAAGGACCCTAGAGGTCAAGGTCAGGGGGGGATGTATGGTCAGACGTCTCGCTACACCCCGAATCATATTTAAGGGGGTGCTTATTATGGCGGATTCTTTCCAGTGCAAACCTGGCAACCGTATTTTTTCAACATCTGTCAATTGACAATATCACAAGCTTGTTTTAACGGCGCCGCCGGGCGTTTGTTTATAGCATCGGTCGTGAGGAAGCAACATTGGTTTCGCCGCATTTGTTCCCGCTGTCCGTCTCCTGCAGTGTAAACAATGATACCCCTTTAAGAGGAGGGCTTTTCTTCCTCTCAACATGTTTCTCCAAAGAAACCAAGTTTTTGAATAGCGAAGACGAAGACACCAGCCCACCCTCTGGAAGATTCCATTATTCATCTCCACCTATGCTTCATTAGCTCAGCTGAAAAAGTCTTCCCCGCACCAACACCCCCACCCCGTTCCAGCGTCTCAATGGACCGGTTCCTATCTTTCCCAGAGAGCCCCCTCTTCCTTGTCCTTCTCCGTTCCCCCTAATCGTCTCAGCTCGCGCTGAAATCAAGCTTAGAAACGCCGCTGTTGTGAGCCTCTCTCCTTCCTTCCCCCCTTTCCGGCTCATTCTCTCACCTAGCTCACACACACACACCCACCCACTGCTTAAATCCCTATCAGCATGTCAACAAAATGTCCGCCCAGCTGGGGTTGACACTTGCTCGCCTCTGGGGCTTCACCTCCTCCTCGCTGACCCCCCTCGAACCCTCATGTTCATTTGTTCTAGAGCTGCTTGCGGACTCAAGTGTGTGATGGTAGTGTGTGTTTTAAAGGGTGGTCGGTTCTCGCAGAATCCAGCACCTGTGTGTTGTGCCAGTCATCAATATGAGGTTTAACTAACGCTGCTATTATTATTATTAAAATTGTGTATTTTTTTATTTTTTGTCTTAATATTGGGCAAGTGTAAGCATTATTTACCTGTTTATTTTTACACATGGATATCCTTTTATGATTTTATGTATGTTTATGGGCATTATAAAAATTGCATATTGACATATTTCAATCTGATCTGGAACTTAATCATTCCAGTGGTGTTACCCTTGTGCAATTAGGCTGTTTCTGTCAAATGAACAACTAATTTTCACTTTTTATTATTATTAGTATTATTATTGTTACTATTATTATTGTTGTTAACAACCACAAAAACAACCACAATACTTTTAATACAATAATCTTTGTTTATCGTTATTATTATTAATAGCAACAACAATCTTTATCTGCTATGTTTGTTTAAACATTAGACAGATATAATATTTTAGACATACAAATTAACAAATATTCTCTATTTATAAATTGTATAAATTATTAACAACAACAACTGAACAACATTTTAGGTTAGTTTAAAGCAGAATACTGAAATATCTAACTGAAATATCACACATGTATGTCCTTTTACGTAATTATATGTTTATGTGCATTTGCAGAAATTTGCAGTTACCATATATATGCATATTTCCATCCCACAAAATGACTTCTTTTGATGTTGGTCTAATCCGATTGATTCCGTCATACTAAGAGGTAGTTTTATCTTGTACCATGTATTATCAATATTATTACATTTTTCATTTACCTTACAAAAATATGTTTTCAGTGGATGTGCATGTTGCACTATTTGTGTACTTGCATTACCTTCGACTTTGTCGTTTTATAATATTCTAATGCATTTGCCACATCCTGTCCTGCTTAGCAGCACTTTTCCCATCTGGATTGTTCTGTTATGATTACATAATTATGGGATTGCAGTAAGATTGTGACACTGTGGTGAATATGTGGCTGATTCAGCCGTGATGCTGTCTGATCTGTCTGTATATTATGATTTTTTGGACACTGTCTTGCTCACTGAAGTCTCAGCGGTGCTTAGTATCTGCCAGCGTAGCATAATTTGCATGTAAATGTATTCAGATGAAGGCAAGCAGGGAGACCACCAGCTTTGCTGGATCTTGTGTACCAGAATACAGGTGTCTGTAAAAATGAGTCGCATCTCGGCAGTAGATTATGAGAAGAAAAAAATGCCTGTATTGCCAGAACAGGTCACATAAACCCCCCAATAAATCGCAACTGAAAGTAATTACATTCATCTAATGCGCTGTGATCTGCACTGAATAATGAGTTTTTATGTTTGCCTCGCGGTGTGTCAAAGCCTGTTGTTTTGCATTTCAGACAGGCACGTTGCAGGCAGCCATAAGGAAGTATCCAGGGGTCCTCATGCTGTCAGTGTAGGGAGACGGGCGAGGGAGGGAGAGTGATGGCTGTGTCCGAAATCTAAAGGGAATGACTAACCAGGCAGCGCTTTGTGTATAAAAGTACCTCTGAAGGAAACTTTGTACGGTAAAATGACGTCTTATGATATAAAACAAATTCAAATTAACTTTAGAGATAACCGAGCACATTTTCTGTGAAAACAATGCTTGTGTAGAAAATGAATCATACAAAAATATAGCAATTTTATTTATGAACTTTAAAATCTAGGCATTCAGATACATTTGAATTGGTTTCAGACCATATTTAAATTGGGTTTGTAAACATTTAACAATTTAACAGATCTAAAAAATTTGCACTGGAATATAACAATATAGATATTAATTGATTAACTTAATTGAAATCTGAGAGTTCAGACTGACACATTTGAATCTGGTTTCACACCGCATGAACTAATTTTTGCTGTTTCAACAGCACAAACCTAAACATTTGTGTCAGATTTGCCGAAAAAGCAGTTTCAACAAGCACAGTAAAGATTACTTTTCCCAACAAAGACTTTCAAAATATTGTATTTATTATACTGTTGCAGATTATATGATATTTCCCTTTGTTCAATCATAAATTAAATCAACATTTCAAGCTTATTTAGACAACAAGCAGAAAAAAAGCAAATATTTGTGTAACTTAAGCAAAAAAAAACACATGAAATTGGATGTTAAGAAGCCTAATGTAAATGTGGTGTGAATCCAGATTCAAATGTGTCAGTATGAATGCTGAGATTTAATGTAAGTTTATTAATAAATGTCTATAAGACATTGCAATCATGACTAAACGAGGATAAATATCACAGATAATGGCTGCCACAGTGCACCAGGCACAGTAAACATTTCTCTCCCCCACAAAGACTGTCTAAATACCATCTCGGAAAGCGGTCGAGCGTGGGAACGAGTAAAAGTGTCAAATATTCAGTCATTCGCTGGCTAGACGGTCCAGCTGCTCTATTCAGCTGCAGGTGAGGGAGGACCCTAGAGGTCAAGGTCGGGGGGGGGTTCGCATAAGATGTAAATGTGCCTTTTACTGCAGACCTGGCAACCCTAGGGAAGTCTTTGCTGTCTGGATCTAAACATCATCTCTTTCTCTTCCTGTGCATCTCTGCTGTCATTGTTTCTTGTTTATCGGATGATAAGAAAATGGCTCTGCTTTATACGTAAAGCTTTGCTGAGTACATAGAGAAGAGTTTTTATAAACAGTAATAAACGGGGGAATAAAGCCCAGTATGAGCCTCCCTTTATCAGTAGAGTGGTGTCATTGAGACTGGATGATTTTCTCCACTGGTCATGCCTGGTGTTTGTCTCTCATTCATCTGCTGGTCATAGTTATTTGTAGCCCGCAGAATACCTGATTGATGCAAACAGTGATCCAGTGGCATTTATGTAAATGTCTTGCATGCGCTTACCATCATAATACCATTAGAAGGCAGAATTATCACTAAAGTATCACTAAGTTAAAATTCAGTAAAATATAATATTATTAACTATACAAAGTTTTATTACATATTTGTAAAGATTAATTTTCTTCAAATATTTTTAAACTGTTTTATATGTATGTGTATATATATATATATATATATATATATATATATATGTATAAACG
>JAUMHE010000079.1:6970181-7009408 GCA_032359235.1 Enteromius mattozi
GTGTGTGTGTGTGTGTGAGTGTCTCACCAGCCGGCAGTGTGAATGTGACGAGATCTGTCAGGAAGTAGCAGTTGAAGTCTCCCTTGCGCTGGTGCAGTGATGAGCTGATCTCTCTGCGGATCTGTTCTGTCAGTTCAGGACAAACCATCGCTGGGATGCATTTAACGGCCCTCTGAGAGACCTGCGACATACACAAGCCTTCAGACACACATCTATCACCCAATTAGAAACCATAACACATACACCTTCACTCACACGCGTGCATGCATGCACTCACACACACACTCTCTCTCTCTCTCTCACACTCTTACACACACACACACACCTCGGTCAGCAGGATGGCCAGCATGTCCTGTCTCTGGAAGCGGATGGCGAGGTGAACGAGAGTGAAGCCGCTGTCGAAGGCTGAGGGTCGATTGAGCAGACGCACCTCATCAGAGGTCAGCTGACGAGCGATGTCTCCTCCTGAGGACTTATAGGCCTCCACCGCTGATAGATTGCCTTCGACTACACCTGCACGCACACACACACAAAGGTTTACAGAAACCAAACAATCCTGTTTTCACTGAAGAAACACATCTACATCAAGAGCTTCTCCAAACGTGACACATGAGCCAAACCCGACTCTACACACATGTGGATCAGTTACTAATCAGTCACGGAGAGTCGTTAGGTCTTTAATGAGTTCTAAAATGATCGAGGGCAGCATCTGAAGTGGTCAGCCCATGTGCCGGTCACTGAAATGAGACAGCAGCTGTCTGAAGATCTGCACATGCCAGACTGACCCAGAACACGAGCGCACGGACACACACACGCTGCTGAATCCGTGTAAAGGTCACCGTCACTCGTGTGTGTTTACTTGTTGATCTGCTGCAGGATATTTATATACCATTAAAGTGTTTACAGCTGATAGATGTGAGATACCGACTGAGGTGAAAGATTTAAACAACCCACTCAGATGATTTGTGTGTTTCATAATATATTATTACTTATTTATATTAAAAACATTACACATTATAAACATTCAAGAATAATAAATGATGAATAATAAATAATATCAGTACATCACATGTGTCATGGTTCACTTCCTAATGAACACGTGAACTGATGAAAAGTACAGATTAAATGCAATGCAGGTCACAGTGGATAAAAACATCTGGCAAATGCAAACGAGGCAGCTGTGAAATGAAATCCCTGACAGAGCGCTTCTGTAAGTGTTTTTGTATTCAACACGTTTGTTGTGTCATTTTTCCATAAATTTCCACATCTAGTGAAACGCTGAAGGTCATGAGTCACGAGCATCAGCTCAGACAAAAGACAACGGAGCGCCGCACGTGACATCATCACGATGACATCACCGCAGCCAGACTCTACAGCACAAAGCTGCTGGAGTACAATGGTCAGTCAGTGTGTTGAGGATGATCTCAGACGGCGTCACTCTGTTCTCTGACCTCTCCTGAATGCAAACACTCGCAGAAACCACAAGCTCTCACAGGACTAGAAATACACACAGACCCTCCGGAAACACAATCATCCCCAGACTGAAGTTTGTGATCATATCTAATCATTGACAGTGTCATGTGAAGGACTCACTTTCTGTCGAATGCTTACTTTTTCAAAATCAGTTTGATAGACAGCTGACTCCTAGTTTTTGGTATTCTTCATATTCAGTGTGATGATCAGTTCATGCTGATAGAAATTAATCTTCCTTAAAGTTTAAACTGATTTTGTACATTTTATGGGCATTTTTACCTTGATAAAGCCATCTTTCTAAAAGAGTCCTTTATGTTTTGAGTCAAATGCTAAGAGATTTGAGCTGTTACCAAGCAAATGAAATCAGTATCAATGAAATTAATCTTTTCACTGCAGAGAAAACACAGAAGCTGCCTCTGAAGACACGTCACACTCTTTGTGTGAAACTGATTAAATTTGTGTGAAATTAAAAACTTTAGGAGTCAGCTGTCCACGGCAGTCCTTCAGATAACAGCACAATAACACTCAGCAAAATAAAATCTAATTATTGTGATTGATAAAAACCCAACAATATTGAGATATTATTATATTTTCACACTCTCAGAGCCGCCGTTAGTAAGACACCTTGAGCCAGTTAAAGGGACCCGCCACTTTTTTTTGGAAAATAGGTTTTTTTTTACCCGTTATGAATCGGTTCAGCTGATCTCTGGGTCTGGTGATAGCACTTTTAGCTATAGCTTAGCATAGATCGTTGAATCTGATTAGACCGTTAGCATCACGCTCAAAAATGAGTTTCGGTATTTTTCCTATTTAAAACTTGACTCTTAAATTGTGTACTAAGACCGACGTAAAATCAAAATCTGTGATTTTCTGGGCTGATATAACTAGGAACTATACTCTCATTCAGGAGTAATAATCAAGGAACTTTGTTATTGTTGATTATGATGTTACACAGCGCCTGAAGATCCTGGGGAGTCTAGAAAACAGCAACTTTTCATTTTATGTTCGTCTTCGTACATGATGTAACTACAGAAGAGTCAAGTTTAAAATAGGAAAAATATCAAAACTCTTTGGTCATTTTTGAGCGAGATGCTAACGGTCTAATCAGATTCAATGATCTATGCTAAGCTGCAGCTAGAAGTGCTCTGCCAGACCCTGAATGATTAAAAAATTATAAATCTCAATTGTTTAACTCTAGAGGAGTTGGAAAATTAGCATATTTTCAAAAAAAGTGGCGTGTTCCTTTAAGATCTGTTCGCTGAAACTATCTTCTCAAAAATGGCTCTTTTGTGGCATTGTTGTGAAAACACCAATTGTACACTATTAAAAATAAAGGTTCTTTTTTGGAATCAGTGGTTCATCCCTAGCAACTTCCCATTCCACAAAAGTTTCTTTAGATTTAAAAAATAAAAAAAATAAAAAAAGATTTATAAAAAAAAAATATATATATATATATAAAAGAAGAATAAATATAATATAATATATATAATATATAAAAGAACACTTTCTTAGTGTGAAGAACATTTTAAAAATCTCAAGAATGGATAGGGTCCATGGATATGATTCTTAATTGAGCCACAGACCTTTATTTTGGAAAATTGAGTTTTAAGAGTGCAGAAGCTTTACATTACATATTCTTTAGGTTTTTAAAAAAAATAGTATTATCATTAAGAAAGCTAAAAGATTCTTAAGAGTAAAATGGTTCTTCAGTGGCTTCACTGCAAAAACCCCTTTTGAAACCGTTATATCTAAGACCGTGTATAGCTGATAGATGTTAAGTGACCTTCTAATGTAATGTAATTTGGACTGGTGGGTGATCTGGATCCTGGGAGAACACTTTAAGTCACGCTGTCCCCTGGTGGTGAGATTTGCCTATTGCAGCTGATCCACTACAAAGAAGCCTAATTTGATACTCAAGGTTGTTTTAGTGCTCAAGAGATTTTCAGTGAAGTAAGATTTTTATATGCAGGCCAAAAACTGTTTCTACATACTGGAAACATTACAAAGTTGAGGCTTGAGATTTCTGGGCTTTATCTTGTCCCTGGAACCTTTCAGAGAACTTAGGAAATATATGGTTGTCAGGACTTCCCTGAATAGGTCGATGGGAACGGAAATATCAAAAGCGCTAGACTCGGCTGAACTTTACAAATATCACTGTGTCACAGTACGCCAGGAAATCTCCCCCTGCAAACTCGGCTTGACGGCTGTGGAGCTCTATTGGAGACGGTAAATGCCAGAAAGCTGGAGTACCCCATGTTGAGGGTTACGGCAATGATCAGAGCTGAGTAAACACTTGGTGACCTGTTGACCAGTGCCAAAAATATGACTGATGAGGTACAGACTTGAGATCTATGTATCTATGTATCTATCTATCTATGAAATATAAATATGGACTTTACTGTTTCGCTTCTTTTTAATTTATCCAAAATATCAAAAAGTACACAGTCGTTCCAGACAGCAAGACTATTTTTGTTAGTAAACTCATTATTAGTTTTATTTAGTGAGAGTGAGAACTAGACAGGGGCAGAGAATTGTTTTGCATTGAAATGGAAAATGCCGCATTCATCCAGGGAACCTCATGCATACAGTTGAGAGAACTCAATAATGCATAATAAATTTCATAAATGGTCCTTTGTTCTGTTACTCTGGTGCCTAAAGCAATAAGAGACAGCAAATGCAATATAAGTGAACCTGTTGTCTTGGAAACATACTGGAAAAATGCCTCGGGTTAAAATACAACAATCAACAAGTTGCACAAGACAGAAAGGTGTCTAAAACACATTATAGTCCTACTGTACTATACTATATTTATACTGTATTACAGCACTGCTATAGTATTTATTAACATTGTGAACTAGCTTTAGTTTTTATATTTTAATTTAAATTTTATATTGTATATATTATTTATTCATATTATGTAGTTTTTAAAAAAATATATGTTTATTTATTTTAGCCATTTTAGTAAATTTTAGTTAGTTATTTAGTCATTTTATCATTTCTATTTTTAGTTTGTAATTATTTAATTTAATATTTATATTTTATTTAATTTTTAGTCAGTTCACATTGTTTTGTTTTTTTTAGGCTGATTTTGTTCCCCAACACTGTATTACCTTTGTTATGTTGAAAATATAAGCAGCTTGTAGGCTTATGAAAATAATAATATAAGCTTTCTTATGTTGAAAATATAATAATAAACAGCTAAGAATGTATATACCATACAGAGACTTTTTTAAAATAAATTAGAAAATAACAATAGCACTAGCAATAATAGCAAGATTTGATTAATTAAAATCTAATTAAATTTTAAAGCATTTATTAGCATAAGATATATCTAAATTGATGGTGATTTAAATATACCGTGTTATTTATTAATTTATGTCCACTCATAATGCATTAATGTTGTAATTTAATATCAGCTTCCTGACAGCAGTTCTGTGTGCTTCCAGCAGGGGGCTCTGATGTTACGACCATACAGTAAATTATCGAAAGGCTCCCCGTGTTTGAGTTGTGAAGTAAGGGCCTGTGTTGTACAATTACGTTGTGCTCCTCGTAGCCCATATTAAACTCCCAGTAAGCTCTTAGTGTGGCTAAACAGGCATTAGGCAGCGAGACACCATGCCTGGAATGGATGGCATGTCAAATACAATGTGCTCAGAATACACACATAAATGTCAGGTGCTGTATTGCAGTCCTTGGTTTCCATGTAATCAAACCCACCCAGTTTCCATTGTGGCACTTGTTAGCATTCATGCCGAAACATAAAGCATGATTTATTTATCGTCCCAACTGGTAAGGTAATACCATGCGTGTCATAAACTCTGTGTCAATGCGTATTGTCTCTTTGTCTGTCTTTTATAGTAAAACGGAGGTGGCGACTGTTGAGACAGAGCTCCTGAGGGACTATCGCTTTGGACAGCAGCAGCTGATTGAAATATGGGGCCACGCTTGCGCTATTGCCATCACAAAGGTTGGTTTGACAAGCAAACATGAATTACGCTATTGTGAAGTTGCAGTTAACACATCTAAATCCTGAATCTAATCCTGTATTTACTGTACACAAGCATCGCTGTGATTTACACAGCTCTGTGCATATACCACTCCCAGCCTCTGTTGGCATTTGCCGAACTTCAACCAATCCTCTTAAGAGACGAGGCCCTGCTGCATTTGATGATGAAAACAGCGGGAAGTCTTTAATCTCGCTGTTTCTGTAGAGGGTTTGACCGCATTTGCTGCTTTGGGGGTTTTCTCATGAAAAGGGGTTAAGAGTATGATTCAGACTAGCAATCTGCGATCAGCAATCAGCGAAAAAAGATTTTGTGTCTGTCCATTAGACATGAAGTCGTACATGTCGGATATGAAGACACAATTGCAAGACACATTCGCAGTTATGAAGAACAAATTGATGTTGTGAGATTAAAAGTTGTAGTATAGTTACAATTTTTGAGATATAAATATGCAATTAGTAGTTAAAAATCATTGTAATGATGAGAAATAGTTGCAGTTTTGAGCAAAAATGTTTGTGAGATTGTACTGTACAAAGCCAAAATTTGTGAGAAATTAAAGCATACAAATAAAGTAAATAGTTGCAAATCTATGAAAATTGCGAAATATTCATTCACATTGTGAGTTAGTGTAAAGCCACAATCTCTAAAATATAAAATTGCAATTACAAGAAATAGATTTCTAGAAATAGAAAACAAATTCTATTTTGTCTATAGCACACCTGTACATACAATTTATTATTTATTATTGTTTTATTATTTTTTGTGTTGTTGGTGTCTCTGTGTACTGGAAGCTGTGACACCAAAACAAATTCCTTGTATGTGCAAAATATAATTTTGTAATAATGAGAAATTGTCACAGCTAGAGGAAATGTAACAATAATGTGTTGCAGAAAGTAATACTTCTTAAAAAATATGAAGTGAATAAGAAGTCACATAAGGAGAAATAAAGTTGCAATTATGGGGACAAAAAAATAGTAAAAAGACAGAATTCTGAGAAATACAGTAGCTATATATATTTATATATTTATTTATATACAATACACAATATATAAAGAAATACAATAGCAATTATTTTATTTTTTATTTATTTTAATCTAAGCCAGAAATAGGCTTGTATACAAAAGTGTTATAAAAGGTGATTTAGCTTTTTTTTTTGAGAGTTCTTGTTTGTGTATCTCGCCTTGAGCACTAAAATCAGCACCAGTCGGGTTCATTCACCTCCAAACTGCACTTTGCCTTCTCCTTAAAAATCCCTTGTGACAAATTCAATGCAGCGTCACTGAAGGTGTTGAAAGTCTTTGGTCTGTGGCCGGCCTGCAGTCAGGCGGTCTCGGGGCCTTACGTCTCAGGGCAGCCTGAGGGTTGCGATAGAGCCAGGCCAACTCAAACCAGACTCCTGCGGTCACCATTCCATCTGGATTCAGTCAGGCTGACAGGCAGCGCAGGGCTCCTCTTGACCTACCTGAGAGTCGGTTAAAGCCCCAAATTGTTTCCTGATTTGGCTTGTGCGAATTTTCAACCCTTGTTAAGAAGCGTTTTACAAACTCAACCTTCCGCCCCTCCAAGGCTCTCGGTCACCAGCAGCTGCCTCGGTTAGCGTCAACAAAGCTTCCTGTGCTGTGACCTCTGTGAGGTCGCCATAAATTGCAGCTAAAGAAAACACACCGACCGGTAGCTCTGAGACAAGCATTACATCAGTACGCAAGTGTTGGTTGTATTTTACCACATTGTGATTTCACAACCAAACTATCCACCGCAGTGGATTCCAAGATCAACATCATTCGTCTACATCGGGGGGATAAGTGCTTTGGTGTTGAGCTACGTCAAGGCTGATGTCTGTGATCATTCCCTGCTTTGGATATCAGGAAGTTATTTTTATCACCATGGCTCATGAAACGTTCTTTGTGTTTTGAATTAAAAATGCAGACTGACGTTACCTCTCGTACAACGCTGTCTGTGATCTCTCTGTGTTTTCTTCTTGTATTTTCCCATGACTACATGATAAAACAGAATAAATGGAGAAAAAAAAAAAAATGGAAATGTGAAATTTTTCTTTCGAGTGTAGATTACGGTTTGGGTTAAACCGAGTCCTAATAAAGAAAGGCTTTGACAGGCAGGCTGTGATTTCCACAGCACTACACCAGTTATTATAGTTTTGAACTTTTCATTTAGTTTTTGTTCCTATTATATTTATAATTAATCATTTTAGTTTAACTGTCAGTTTTTGTTAGTTTTCTATGGAAGCTTTCTATGAAAGGTTATTGCGACTTTTTATCTCACAATTCTGACTTTTTTACTCAGATTTGCATGATACAAACACGCAACTCTGACTTATTTTCGCAGAATTGTGAGATATAAATTTGCAATTGCAAGTTATAAAGGCAGAATTATGAGTTATAAAGTCACAGTTGCAGTTAAGTCAGAATTGCAACTTTATATCTCAGAATTCTGACTTTTTTTCTCAAAATTGTGAGATATAACTTGCAGTTATAAAGTCCAATTCTGAGTGGAAAAAAATACTGATATGTTCTCAGAATTACGAGTTTATATCTTGCAGTTCTGACTTTATATCTAACAATTCTGAGAAAATAAAAGTCAACAAGGAGATTGTTTAGCTGATTGCTAACAGCTGCGTGTAATTCGTCCAGCGATCCACCCGAAACTATGTTATTGTCAAAACATTCATTAAGTATTAGTTTTTCTACATTTTGATTTTAGCATAGGACTGCCAAAGTTAATATGCTTTGTTAATAACTAGTATTATTGAAAAAATTTCATTTTGATAATAGTAATAATAATGTTTTATTATAACATGTTTTACTAATTGAACAGTTCTCTGTCTCAACTTCATAGTTTTGTATTTTTAATTTACTTTTGATTTTCATTTATTATTAATTTGTCTGTTTAGTTTAGTTTAGTTAATCTAGTTTTAGTATTTTAGGGCTGTCATTTTTTTTATTTATTTTTTTTACTTTTTTGTCCAGTTATGCAGTTTTTTGGTAACACTTTGCTACTTCAGAGCCTCATCTGTAAAATCACATTATTTCAAAATTCAACAAAGTATCAAAACCAATTTGTATGTATTTTATGAGGATGGATAATTTGTACGAATTCGTAAGACCTCACTCCTTCGATTTGTCTAAACCCCAGTGATGGGTAGTTTTTAGGTGTACGTCGTTTGTACAAATTCATACAAATTGGCAACTCGTAAATTACGTACGATTTAGCAAAAACATCACATGCGCAACAGTTTCACATTAAGTAAATGTAGCCTGAATAAATTACTCTGGTTTGGACAGCTTGCGTGTTGGTAAATATAATTTAGTTTGCTTATCGTTATATGACATATCTTTGTACTTTGATCCTGCTGCCGTAAATTCACATTCTGCATCCTGTTTGCAAATTCCTTTGTTTAATATGAATTTAAAAAAGGCATTCTCACTTCATTTCTTAATTTAAACACAAGCTCTGGTGTTAATGTGTGTCTGGTTGAGGGTAAAAAGTGCAAGAGCAATTAGTCAAGACCATCTCTAGAGAGCTCATTTGCTGGAAGCATGGAAGTGAAATCTGTGGGTTCAGCGGCTCCGAACAGGAGCAGATCAGAGCAGCGGTCTCCAGAGTCCTGGCAGGAGTTGACACAACGGAGGATTCCAGCACAGCTGCAGCAGACCTGTAAAAGAAATGAACGACGCATCCACTGGCTACGGCTCTCAGGAACACTCCATTCCATGTCATTTTCCAGAGAAGAAGAAATGTACAGAACACAGACAAAGGGAATGGATGTTATTTCATATAGCTTCATGTGAACTGATTGTCAGTATCACATGGTTGAACTTTTAGGAATTATTCTGGACATACTGTTTACAGTGAAAATGTTTTTGAGCACTAGCACGGGCCTCAAATTAATAACCCAACCAGAAAAGCTTTTTTATCAAGACTGCTGCCACCATATCTTTCTGAAGTTGTTTGTTTTGTTTATCTATATCATTAGCAGATTCTGTTAAGGTTTTATGGTGCATTCTTGGAATTTCTTGGAAGTGAATGTTGGTAGTGCACTTGATTTTGGCAATGGGACAGCTCTAGAAAGGGTTTCCTGCAAAGTATCCTATTTTAACCTGAGAGTGTATTGAGAGACCTCATAGCTAAAACCATGTCTAGCGGTGCAATAAAACTACAGTGCGACTACTAAGTAACTTTAAAACTTAAGAAAAATATCTGATAGGAAAATTTTGTTACAGTGCTTTTTATACAAAAGGATTCTCTGCAGGGTTGCTCAAATCATATATGATTTGTTAAAAATGTAGTTAACAGCTTTGCTACCTTTAGTTAGTTCCTCCCAAACACTGCCCATTATAATCAACTTTATTGACAAGCTCACTTTTGGCCAATAGGAAAATCCCCTACTCGGATTGCCCTTAAAATGACAACAGATGGAGACAGACGTTAATTTTCCACACTCAGACATGCATTCAACTCTTGTTCACCCAGCGCTGTGACTAAGACAACCAGCGATGATAATGTAATCTAAACTTCATCAGCTCTCTAATGGAACATCCATGTCAGCTGATAATTTCTCTCCAAAGTGCTATTAGCTTCATTAGCGTCTGGCTTCCTCTCTTTCTCGGAAGTCTGCAATTACGCCCACGCTTGTGCCGCGGTCCATATTTCAGCGGCGGTTAATTGGAGATGGATATAACATGCGCATTACCTGTTGTTTTTACTTCATTAGTCTGTTCATAACATCATCTTTACGGCAAGATACTCATCAGGTGAACGAGTAACCTTCCAACTTGACTAAAAAGACTTTAAAATATAAAATAATCTTCAAGCATACGCATAGATGGCTATAAGACATTTGTAGTTTGATTTCCCTCAAGTGAGTTAAGAGAGTAAACACTTGCTTGGTGGTTCTATCAAAACATTGTTGTTTGTTTATATTTCCAGCCGGGCATAGCAACAGCTCACCCAATGGCGTGAATTTGGGGCGTGGCTATCTATTTGGCTGACCAATAGCAGATGGAAACCTATTTGAAAACAATATAGTTCTGTTTAGCAACAGAAATTACATGCCTCACCTTTAAAGACTTGTTTTTTTTGAGTGAGTACATGCTTCGGAAAATTTGAACAGCACTGGTTCAGTTTAGAAACATGTCAGAAAGTGTGTTATTTTAAGGCTGCATCCTGTGGCAGTGTCTCCATGGCTCTTTACTATTCTTGCAACTGTTGCTGGGTTATTCTGATGAACATTACTTCTGCAAATGCAGATAGGACTGATATGAGATGTCTCCCTCCCTGCTGAACTGTCTCTCTCTCTTTCTGTCTCTTTCCAGGCTTTTCCTTTGAGCTCCCTGAGTAAAAAGCAGCCCACCCTGCTGGTTGTTTGTGGTCCTGAGCAGAACGGCTCCATTGGTCTGGTCTGTGCCCGCCATCTGCGCATGTTTGTAAGTATAAAGCACTGTGCCGAAAGGACACGGAGAAAGAATGGATACCAACGGGGTGCTGCATTGTTGTTTAAAGTCATAATCAGCCTATTTACTTTCTTAATGCATGCTTCATTGCTTATTTACGGCTAAATGCTAAGGATTTTACTTTGTACTCGGGCCAATGGTATATAGATTTTTAGTTTAGTTTTTAATTACATAAGAGCTTGCTTGGCGTCTGAAAGAAGTTTTCTTTCTGATGACATCATCAAGTCCTCTTAATTTTCAGCCCCTCCCCTCCTGTCGTATAGAAACCACTTTCAAAATCGAATTTGATAAATAAAATCAAGCCCTGCCCTTTAATGTTTGTTATTGAATATACTGTTTCAGCCAGAAATACGACACATTATAAAAGCAAAATGGGTGTGTGAATGCTTTTTATGTTGACGTTAAATTTATCTTTATTGAAAGAAGCATTGTATCGCATTTGTATGAAGGCCTATTTCTGCTACGGAATGAATTTGCGCAATTTCGTTTTTCTTTACTTATTTTTTATTAGAAACAAACACGGTATTGTGAGATATAAAATTCTGACTTTTCTCACAATTCCAAATTTACATCTCAAAATTCTGAAATTATATCTCACAATTCAGACTTTTTCCGTCTGAACTCATTGTTTCCCTTGCAACTGCAAGTTTTTATCTTACAATGCATACTTATGCAGTTTATATCTTGCAGTTATAGGTTTATATCACAATTTTGAGTTACAATTACCTTAATTGTTTTATTCTTTGGAGGAAAAGGCTGTTTGTTTATCGGTTAAAGGATAAAATGTTAGATGTTATATACAACTGTGCCTAGCGGTTAGGGAATATACTCCAACACATCATTTGGCATTCAAATTCAGCTTACAACATTTCAAAGTCCTGATTTAAGCAGTAAAAAAAGTTACCAATAAAAAACAGATCCATCATGCTCTTCTGTGATGCTAGATTTATGGAGCATCAGTATTCGTCTAATAAACGTGCGCTCTGTTCAAGTTATCCTTCTTTTTATTCTGATGGAGTAAAGTTTGGCCAGTCCAGATTTGGCCAGTTTACAATATCAGATTCTTGGAATGAATAAAAAAACTTGGAGGGGAAAAAAAATGAACAATAGACGGTCATCACATGATGGCAGCTGTTTTATACATTCCCACTGTACATCTGCATGGATTCTTGTGTCCGTACCAATGTTATGTAAGAAATACATTAAGTTTAACTGCAGGATTGTAATGAACTTACCCGGCAACTTATCCAGACTGCATGGACTTTATCCTGTATCCCGAGCAAATGAGGTGTATAAAACCATAACTTTTAGTCCACATTAATCACTAATGTTCTTCTGAAATGAAATTATGAGGTAATTATATTTTGTGATTTATGTACTCAAAAATCTCTCTGCATGTCCTCAAGGGGACAAAATATTGCTTTAAAAAGCTTTTATGGACACTAAGCATGGTTTATGTATGGCAACACATTTTAATATCTGTTTTTCAGAACATATTTATAAAAAAAACATGTTTTAATCATCTACCTCATCCCTCTTTAATGTAGGAATATGAGCCCACCATTTTCTATCCCAAGCGTTCTCCTCAGAGTATGCACCAAGACTTCACCGTTCAGTGCGAGAAAATGGACATCCCTTTCCTGTCCTATCTTCCGACGGAGGTAGGTGTCAATCTTGAATAATGAAGCTCAGCCCATCGGCAGAGAGATGTCAATGTGATGTTCACTCTTCTGGACATCTGTCAATCCTAATCGAATCCTGTCTGACCCCACGACCAGGTGCAGCTGTTAAACGATGCCTACAATGTGGTGATCGATGCAATCCTGGGACCAGAAACTGACCACAAGGAGGTTAAAGAGCCCTACGCTGGGATGCTGGTGACTCTCAAACAGGTCAAAATACCCATCGTTAGTGTGGACGTGCCCTCAGGTATTTGCTCATTAAATGCACAACCTGATATTTTAGAGGAATTTTGCCTGTGGCATTCTTTAGTGTGCAGTACCACACAGAAAAAAGAAGTTACATTTAGTAAATACAGCAGATACTTCCTAGAAAAAGAAAACATGTTTCATGACAAGGTCTCAATCTGTACAGAAGAAAGTTTTAGTTTTTTTGTCAGGCTACATATTTTAGCATTATAAAAATAACTTGCTTGATTGTGGACTAAATTTTGTTGTTTGGGTGACCGAAAAACATGTTTCTTTATTTTGTTATATATAAAGTAGACGTCAAATTGCACAGTGGATTACTAACACATTCATGACTAATACCTACTAGCTATTTAATTATGTAGAATAAGTAAACTGAATACTACATCACCTTTAAAGATTGTTGATACATTTTTTGTAAGTGTGCCAAATAGCTATTATTGAAACATGTATTAAGCCTACTTTACATGTTCAAGACTAATAGCTACTATTTACCTTTGCTAATAGCTAATAGCTACTTAATTACGTAGAACAAGTCAGACTGAATACTAGAAACCCTGCTGAAAAAAACAACTAGGCTGGTTGGCTGGTTTTAGCTGGTCTCCTAGCCTAAAGACTTAGCACAAATTTTCCACCTTGTACGTATACGTACGAATTGGTCGTGAGACTGTGTTGGTTTAATAGCTACCTACTTAATTACATCGAATAAGTTAAACTGAATACTAGATATACTTCAAATAAATACAAGAGTGTTGATACATTTTTGTAAGCTTGCAAAATAGTTGGCATATTATTGACAAATGGGTTAGTAACACCTCCAAGGAGTTTCAACTGATGAAATCTGATTTATGCAGCCAATTTTTCTGATAAATGAGCTGAGCAGGGACCGTAATGTGCAAATGTGTTGCGCTGGACTTAAAGTGTCTGCAAAACAGACAAATTCTCGAAATTAAGAAAACTCACAGCCGTTATGTCATCGGGAGACCATATTTGAAAATTGCATTTGATGGCTGACACGTTGTAATTTTTGTGCTCTTTTTCCACATGACAGTAGTGTGATAAATGATCTTTACGAGCCAGTTTCCACATCTTATCTGGAAGAATATAGAAACGTTGCTATATTTGAGTTGTGGCTTGTGATGGTGAGAAAGGATTCACTCTTTCTGTCTCTCTTTCCTGAAGGTTGGGATGTTGACGAACCAGCCAAAGATGGGATAAATCCAGAAGTTCTCATTTCTCTGACAGCTCCCAAAAAGTGCGCAACGGGTTTCTCGGGAAAGCATTTTCTGGCGGGACGATTCCTGCCCTATGACATTCAGAAAAAATATGAACTTAATTTGCCAGAATTCCCCGGCACAGAATGTGTTATAGAACTGTAGCCATTTGTACAGACTTGTATTTTGAATAACAAGGATGTTTTTCCCCTTTTGTATTTTATAGATTGTTCTGTGGCATTCAGTTACTGACAAATATGACTAGACACTTTGGATAGTTAAGGTGAGTTTTCTGTGGAAGCTTGTTTCTGGTACGGAATGAAAAAAAATGCAAAAGGCAATAGTGAATGAATCTCCCATTCGTGACTTTTATCTTGAAACTCTGAGTATGTATCTCAAAATCTGGCTGTATGAACTCGCAATTCTGAGAAAAAGAAAAAAAGATTTACATCACGCAATTCTGACTATTTTCGCAGAATTTTGAGTTCTTGTTTTTTTGCTACAGAATTCAAAAATACTATTTTATAGTTTTGCGACTATTTTTCCCTCACAATTCTGACTTTTTTCTTGGAATTCTGACTTCTCAGAATCGTGAGTTTATATCTCACAAATTACGAGTTACAAACTCACAATTCTGTTTTTATATCTTGCAATTCTCATTTTTTTCTCAGAATTACAAGAAAAAAGTCGGAATTGCCTTTTTACGTTTTTTTTCTCTTGTAGCAGAAACAAGCAATCAGTCCTAAGAGATGGGTTTAGAATTATTTATTCAATTTTGCAATTTTTTTGACATTTACAGTACGTCTAACTGTTGAGTTCTCAAAATCGCCAATATACTGTTTTGTTTAAAACATAAGTCTTTTTAATGTTAGATATATTCAAAGTGCATTACCCTGAGAGTGCCTCCAGTCTAATGTGCACGACACCTACAAACCCAACGCATTTCTGCTGGAATTCTACTCCGATGACAAATGTATTTATCTGTACTTTATTTTAAAAGTTTGTATAGTATAATAATAATCCCAAGATGACAAACGTGTGTAAATCATTTTGTTTTTACTAGACACTGCTCAATGTACATGTGTTTTCTTAGTTCTTTTAGGTTGAATGAATAAATTATCTATGTATAAAACGAGTTTATTCATTTAGATGCCAAAGTCGGGTGTTTAAAGAAACGTGGGATGTTGAAAACCCACGGATGTTATTATTTAGCCAAACCTTGGAAAATGTGCTCCATTAGCCAATATTTGGGAACAAGAGGTAGCTACGATATTCTTTAGACCATACAGTATATTATTTCT
This sequence comes from Enteromius mattozi, assembly GCA_032359235.1. Lineage (NCBI taxonomy): Eukaryota > Metazoa > Chordata > Actinopteri > Cypriniformes > Cyprinidae > Enteromius > Enteromius mattozi. The sequence goes on from JAUMHE010000079.1 coordinate 6,985,570, forward strand.
TCCCAGAGATTTATTCAAAAGTCAGGAAAAGGCGTGGGTGATATAAAGGAATGTTTCTGTCTAAAGCAACAACAGTTACAGTATGTGGACAGGAATACCGAAGCAGCGTAATAATTCATCACTAATGCATTATAGGCCATTTTAGGACATTGAGTAAACTCGGATACATTCATCAAAAGGTGGACATGAACTCATCCGGAGATCATATTTCTTAGTCTGCCAATAAACATTTTACATTTCTATCCACCCCACTGAAGGCCAAAAAAGTGTGTTTATTGTCTTTAAACATGCATAGAGAGCTCCACAAAGGTAACCGGCAAAAGAAGCCATATGCACTCAATATGGTGACTAAGGAAAATATGAAAATCTGTTTAGACTGCAAACGAATTGGGGGAAATATTTTGGTCTGTGCTTTTCTTTGCAAATTTGGCTGTTTATTCTGTTTTGATACCACTTTTCTCTGTAATCTATGATCTTTCTGACTTATGATCCTGATTTTTTGTCAGTGCCATTTAGTGCAATATTTGCTGTGCTTCGCAAAGCTTTCAAAAGAGCTATGCAAAAATTACTTGAAATGTTGGACGACGCCATGGATTGGCGAGTGAACGCATCTCACCGTCATGGATGTGCTGGTCATGCATGATCCTAGACAGTGGAACAGGACTGTACATGTAGCATGCATGGGAATATTTACAAATGGTTAAACACTATTGCTTTTGCTCATGAACCATTAGTTTGGGCTTTAACAATAAACTTTTAGTGTGGGACTCTGGTTTGAAACCTATATTTCGCTACTTCATCAAACAGTTGAAAATGAAATTAAAATGGCATGCACAATACTCATACCCATTGTTAAGAAGTTTATTATCAGTAAATATTGAACGTTTCATTATGCATATTATATTTTCTCCTGGTTTTACATTTAGATTATCTTTGCTGTCATATGACACCCCAAAATGAAAAATTACTCATCATCAGGTTATCAAAGATGAAGATGAGTTTGATTCTTTGTTGGCAAACAGTTGAAGAAATTTAGCATTACATCACTTGCTTACATCACGGATCCTCTACAGTGAATGGGTGCCGTCAGAATGAGAGTCCAAACAGCTGATAAAAACATCACAATAGTCCACATCTAGTCCATCGATTACTGTCTTGCAAAGTGAAAAGCTGTGAGTTTGTAAGAATCAAATTCATCAACGTGTTTTAAGTTTAAACTATTGTTTCTGGCCAAAATATCCATAATCCATAACACTTCCTCCAGCAAAAAAAAAAAAAAAGAACAAAAAAAGAAGTCCATCCCGCTGACATCAAATCATCACCAAGGACTTTTTTTATTATAAACATACAACTTTTAGTTTCGCAAGAAGTTAATTGATGGATCAGATTGGTGTGGATTACTTGTGGATTATTCAGATGATTTTATCAGCTGTTTGGACTCTCATTCTGACGGCACCCATTCACTGCAAAGGATCCACTGGTGAGCAAATTATATAATTATAAATTTCTCCAAATCTGTTCCAATGAAATAAACTCATCTGTATCTCTGATGGCCAGAAGGTAGGTAATTTTCCTTTTTGGATAAACTATCACTTTAAAGGGAAACAAAATGACACACTTCACATTCAAGCAATGTGAAATAGTTATTATGAATCAGTATCTGTGACAGTTATAAATTTGAAACCTTTTGGCTGTTTACAACTCCCTTTATATGCAACAGGTGCGTCATTTTACTGTCTTTTGAGGTCACTGATTGTCAGACAAACATTCCTGCAATGTTCGACATAGTTGCAAGTGAGTAAAATAAGACAAAGCCATTGTGAAATAAACAGATTTTTATAAATTAAATGAATCTGCTGTCATCACATTAACATCTTCATTCGTGGCTGAAAAAAAGCAACTAGCCAGAACATAATAAAACACACAATGTCCTGCTCAAACACCCAGTAACCCAGACTATCTTGATTAAAAACACAAACATAACATTTTTCTGATGCAACATTCACCTTTCTTCTACATCTGTGTGTTCTTTTTTGTCTGTTGGAATGATATAAGAACACAGATGTTAGCGCAATAGCCAATGGCGAGCAGGAGGGGGCTGGTCTGGACCACTCTCCACTCCATCCTGTCTTTTAAAACTCTGGGAAGTTCACGAAACTATCAGACTTGATTTTGAAGGACGGGGGGGAAACAAATTCATTGGTCAAGCCACTCGAGAACTTAAACTTTTTTTTTTTTTTGGTGTGTGTCTTTAATTTATTTTTTGTTACCAACAGCTGCCCATCAGTGGCTGTGGCACTATGTGGGACTTCACAGTCGTGACGTTGGTGCTGTCTGCCGTCTTTGTTGTGTCTCTGGCACAAGGTAATGTAATTTAAATAATCTCATAATTGTCTTAATTAGAACATGTAAGGATGTTATTCATTATGTAACAGTTTGGTACAGCTGACAGCAACGCAAGACTTAGGCTGAAAAAAAAAAAAACAGTTAAAGCTTGTTTGTTTGTGAGAGCTTTATCAACTTACATGGCTAGAGAGATGTTTAGTAAATCACAGTTTTTGCTTACAGAACTTCTGTTTGCCTCGCTGCAATTAATTGACACTTTCAAAGTAAAGTTTTTACTAATTAGGCTATGTAAATTCAAAAAGATGAAGGTGATGAATGTGAATTTTAACTAATTACCATCTGCACCAGCTGTTATGTATTGCAGTAAATAACTGCAAAGTGGTTGGACATGAAAACAGAATATTGTCATTTATGACATTTCCTTTCAAAAGTCTTATTCAAAATAGCGAGTGTGTCACAAAGGACCGTTATTTTAAAATTAATGCAAGCTATTTCTGATTCCTCTCAAAAGTCTCCGTACTGGAAAAGTAAAGTAGCCTATGACTGTTGAGGAATTCATTATTTGAATGACTGACTGTCATGAATACTGGGAAACAGCTCACCAACCCAGACTGAAATTTGGAGCAGCACCGTTTCATCCGCCTCTATTCCATTCACTGTCACTCCATCTCGTCTCCGGTCCACCTCAACCCCTCCACGGAATTTATTACCTGTTTCCCAACACGCGCAGACAGTCGGCACGGAAAATAGCGCCTGACGTTGCTGAGCTCTAAGTCAAGCCTTTTAAAAACCTTTAGGACTAAAACTTGTTTTTTAAATAACCAGATGTCCCTCAGTTATCCAGTAATGAGCTGCAAGCCTGAGCGTCCGTGCCAGCTTCATCCAGGGCACGGAGAAGCCATTTTCAGCGCTCCAAAGTAAATATTGCCACTCTCTAATCTGCTCAATTCAAACGATTTATTCTCCAGATGTTTCACTCTGCTCTGAAGTTCAGCTGCCCGGTACATCGATCTATGTTGCTTTGATGTGAAAAAGAGGGTGGAAAGAAGGATCAAAGGTAATGTGCGAGAGGTTACACGTCTCAATTTCGCTCTTTTCCGTGAGTGGCCGCTACCTGACCATTTACTGTATGTTAAAAAAACAACTAAATTCTGATTGGACGTGTTGATGTAGGGGAAATTGTTATATTAGCCTATACATAGCCTAATAATAAAATAATACATAATAATGAGTGTACTATTTAACATTAGTGTGCTTTGTCATTGTGCTGTCGCCACCATTTTATGTAATCTTGGTTAGCCTACTACACTACTAGAAACTTCACATTTATAGAGGTAAATTAACAGCAGGAAAAGTTTAATTATAGTTATATGTTTAATCTAGAAGAAAGACACGTAAGACTTTTCAAATGTGTCTTTAATAGCCTATTAGTTTATTTTGTGGTGCAAACAATCTATAAAAAAACATTCAAGATGCTTTTAAATACCAGATTTAGTTATTTTTAATATTATATATAGTTTTATATTGTTTTAAGATTTTTGAGGTATTTTAACAGAAAACAAGTTGACTAATAATGTCTTTTTAATTAGAAAACGGCTCTTCTTAGTTTGAAACCGACGCTTGAGATCAACTTTCTGGATGAAACGTTTCAAAGACAAGGAAAACCAATCCAGATCATTTTAAACACACACAAATCTGGCTGGGGTTTCATTATTATGCAGTGACAATGAAGTAGTTCAGTTTAGAATAATGGAGCACAGATGCATCCCACTTCAGAGTCTATGGAACAGTCGTTGTCTCCTAATCTTCTTCTCAACCCAATCAGACAGAGCTCACCATCTTCTATTCGAGCACACCTCAGCCAGGACATGTGCCAGATGCACAAAACTACTTCCACATGTTTGACGACGCAGGATAAACACACAGACAAAACCACTTTGGAGCTCTCATTTGCATTCATTAAAACATGATGGGATGTGGAATGCAATTTCAAGACCACTGCCCGGGCACACTGCCTTCTTAAATGAAATGCCTCTGATTTTAAACAAATCCCTGCTTGTTACCAACCTCGTACACCGCAGTAAAGCCATCACAGTGTTTTCGCACTCGCCCTAATACATATGAGTATGTGGGTTAGCACTATAGCGCTTTGTCAAAGGGATTACATAACATGCCAAAATGATTTACCTTTCCTTTTCGGATAAACAAGGGGAAAAACTTTCAGAAAGGTAAATGCCAGCTAAATTTTGGCATGTTTTTGTGTCTAACCTTTTTGAAGGCTTTTATTTACAGACAGCAGAGATAAAAAAAATATTCCCGTATAAGAAGCATATGCGCTAACCACTCAGCTGCAGCTTTGACGTAGCTCTTTTATTAAAACTCAACCGTCACATGTATTTTGATTAGCTTCTGGCTAGGGTAGCAATGCTCCAAATGCACATTAAAAATGGGGAATGTCTTATTAAAAGGCCACAGACTGTTTGCGTGAATGGATTAATTGTCTAAGTATGGCTATTGGACACTGTGCAGACTTTATGAGGTGACGCGAAAAGTCCTAAAAGGGTAATGATACTGCACTTTATATTGTGGGGTAAAACCCCTGGCAATAAGATAGGTACAAAATAATCACAGAATTGCTGTACCAACTTTAAATTACCCTTTTATTTGAGATCCATCTCCCAAAATATACTTGGCATGAGTGGTTTGTTATGGGAGGGCAGGGTGTCATTCTATGTTGGGAGGACACTGATATATAGATAGGTGTATATTGTTAGACGTTGTTAACTGAAATTTTCCGCTCCAAATTAAATGCTTTTTGAACACCTGATCCTAATAATGCCCTGTTACTGGGTGCGGATATTACAAGGTTCCACTGGAGACACACAGTTCTTCTGTCTTGGAATAAAGCTGACTAAAGTATGTGATGTGGTTATTGCTAATTATATTGGTGTCCTTGGTAGGTGTTATAAAGTTTTATTGTTCAATATTTAAAAAAAAACTTTGGGTTTAAGTCATAGGTTAGGCAAGTAGATGAATGCAGATGTTTGGTTTACAAGCTCAACATCATGTGTTGTTGTGATTGGGCAAAGATGTAGTCTCAGGGTTTAGCAAATTTTTTCACTCTTGTCACAAAGAATGTTAACTGTATTAACATCCCCACCAATGGACGATAATGTTGTGTTTATTTTAAGCGCACACTGCATTATATTACGCCTCTTTATATTTTATAGACCTTTTCATAAGTAAACAATGAGCGCCACTATTATGAATTCTAACTTCAGATTGGATTCTGGTCTCCATAGGAACCCATTCAAATAGTGCCTATTTGTTATTAATGTAGCTAACATTGGCAGCTTCATGTCATCTACACACTCATTAAACTTTGAGGAGTGATGATCACTGACAAATGACGGTCATTGTGACACTGTAAAGTAATGGCGCAATGGAGCCATGCGCTTTATTTAAATATTTTAATAGGTTTAACATTAGATTATCACATCGGAATATACGCTAATTTCACTAGAAACACTGAAGACCGGAAATGCAAAGCATCCTTTTGGTTAAAAGCCAGGCTTGACTTCCACGTTCAGAAAAAATGTCTATAGCTTTTAAAAGTTGGGTGGATTATGACTGGCTGTGAAAGATTTTATGTTTCATCAATTGGAACAAACGGCTGTGAAAGTGATTCCATTTATATTGTTCTCTGTTGCTGTCATTATAACTGTGGTATGGACTTTCCTGAATGATAAGTGTATGTTGCTATCAACTAAAGTAAACTTTAGCGCCCCCTTGAGTATGGAGGTTGTGTCAATTTCTACATTGGCGCCACACCTTACTTTAATCATTTATTTTGTCTAATTACCAGTTAAAACTTCTATAAAATCTTTAAAAAACAATTAAGAAAAGTCAAAGAATTAAAAAAATTACATATTTGTGTCTGCATTCGTGTTGTTCCATAGTCTTTCTGGTTTTATTCTTGGGAGAGTAGTGATGAATTGCAAGTAAAATGCAAAGGTTTACACTTCAGGATCTTCAGGTATAAATCGACATCTAAAGGCTTTATTTTTTATCAAAACGAGGGAAATGGGGAAACTTCACGACCAGGAAAAGTGACAATGTTCCTCAGAAAGCCACTCAAAATAAGTGAATAACTGGAATAATGAAATCTCATCTATACTTTGGGAATGGCACTCTTTCAGCTGAACCTGCAAGGTAAATCAATGCAGTATATAGGAGAGGGATATAATAACAGTAATGGTGGCTTGAAGAAAGTCCTGCAAGGCTTCTACGGTAACTGACACGACTGCCGCAGATAAGCGCTTCAGTGTGTGAGCGTCGAGTAGTGCCAGTAACAATTCACTGTCAAGACAGTGTGCTGTTCCTACTTGAGGATGTTAGGCTTGGCTGCATCTGTGGTACACGTCACCTTTGGAAAAAAAATTATTGACATTGGTGAATGAATCCCTCAGTCTGTGATTTCCTTATCGCAGCACATAATAAGGAAGTTCTGGAAAGTGGTTCAGGGATTCACCTTATGCAGGCAGGACAGATCGCACGAAACACCGGAGGCTCACTGTCCTCCGTCTGGGATGTGGGAGTGCATCTTCTGGTAATGTCTCATCTAGAAAGCATGAGACGCCATGTGTTTGTTCCCATTACTCTATCTTCTCCTTTGGGGCCCTGGCTAGTAAGTGTCTCCAGATTAGTTCGAGAATTGATGTAGGGGATCAGGCCATCGTGCATGCTCCACTTCCATACGTGTGCAGCATCTCCTGATGTGACCAGACGGAACGGAAACAGATACAGTGAAGAAATGGACCAAATGTGTCCTCCTCAGGCCAATCATGAGAGCAGATATCAGGTGCTAACTCAAAACTGGTTGGACATGGTTCAGAAGGGCCGTAGACACCAATGGAGGCTGAGCCGATAAAAGTAGGCCACTTGGACTCTGGTGGCACCAATGCACAAAAAAGTCAGTAGTTAAATATTGAATGTCTTTCGCACACATTCCAAAGCCAAGCAGGATTTTCCAATCACATTCACAGACGTGTCTGCAACCTAAGGAACGTGCAAGGAATAAGTTGTTCTGATCTATTACATTGCAAATTATATTGCACTGTAATAGATCAAACAAATTTCATGTCCAACTTTTTAAGACCAAATTTAGTTAGTCCCTCAGGAGGTCAGTGTTTCTTCAAGATTCAGTTGCAGCCAACGTTTCATTGGTAGCACCTTTGTTGAGTGCGCTGTAATAAAGTTTGCATTCCCACAGGACCCATCTGGGACAGCTCACATCTTCGGAGGTTAAACAAAACAGACAGGAACAGAAAGCTGGCTTACAACAGCCTTGTGGAGCCACAGACCACAGGTAGTTATGGATATTTTAACATGCTCTCTTTATGCAATCAACTAATTTGTGGTGTCCTGCTTGATCCAAACCGCATTGTGGATCTCTGTGTTGCTAAAAAATGTGATGTAATGATTTCTGGAGTCATCTGTCTTCATTAAATGCGAGCTTTAATGATGAAGACATATAGCCACTGCAATGCTGAAACAATAAGACATTGACTCATGGACATGTAAATGAGTTTACACATGTTCTTAATTAGAGAAGAGAATAATTTGTCTCTCAGACAGGTCTTTTTGCCTTAAATAATGTCATTCAATTCACACCTCCTGTTGGATTGATCGACATAAAGCAACCAGCACTTTTTCGGGACAATGATTGCATTCTGTCAGTGTGATTGTATTCTGTTGAAAGCTGGAGTAATCTTTTGGAGAAAACCCAACAAAATGGGCAGAAATTTTGACGTAATCTGGAAACTCTTGTTCTTTGTCTTTGGGTCACTAGCAAGAGCATTCTGTTCTTGTAAAACATCTTACTCTGATCTTTGTTTTGTGCAACCCAGGCGTAACCGAGTGGACATCCTGGTTCAATATCGACCATCCGGGAGGAAACGGCGACTATGAGAGGTTAGAAGCCATCCGTTTCTACTACAGAGAAAGGGTCTGCTCACGACCTGTAGCCATGGAGGCCCGTACCACGGACTGGGTTGCAGCTGCGGATACGGGGGAGGTTGTCCATTCTAGTCTGGAGAAGGGCTTCTGGTGTATCAATAAGGAGCAGCCATTTGGTCGCAGCTGTTCCAACTACCATGTGCGATTCCAGTGTCCGCCAGGTACAATTAGTCAAGAGACAATCCATCAAAGTAAAGAAGTGTATTCCATATGGAGGCATATGCATTTTAACACATGAGTGTGCAAGAGTCTTCTTTGTTTTGTTTCTTAAGTCCACTCATACTGGACTGACTGGAGTGAATGGACGTCTTGCTCTGCCACCGCCTGTAATGATGTTGGCATCCAAGTCCGTCAGAGGAAATGCATGAGCACGCAACCTCTTCCACTGCTTCTTTCACCTGTCTGCGTGGGACCTAACATCGAACGCAGAGAATGTTCAACTCCTCCATGCGAAGGTATGAATTTGGAGACAATAATTATATTTTACTGATATAATATGCATTTCCTTGCCTTCATTGGCAGGATTTACCAGCGCCTCTCCTAAAAACCACTTATAGATGGTTTTTAGTTTGTTTGATCTAGTTTAGCTGATCTCCAAATCTGAACCAGATAGTGTTATGATGGTTTAGCTTAGGATGGTTAAAACTTTTTTTTCCCAGCAGCAAAACGACAGAGAAGCAAGGTGTCAAAAGCTCATTGTGTGCTCTTTATATCAGATGTGTCCAAATATTTGTTTTGTCGCATTTAAAAATGACCTAAATCATTTTGACTCTCAAATTCAGCAATGAGGCTCCACTCATGGTTCTCAAGAGCAAACACATCCTGCTGACATTTACATGACACATGTGGTGCCCAATTAGCTGGATAAACCCAAACATGCTTCTGTGTGTACAGAGCTTTGTTGTCTTTGATCATCAATCAATGTAATCACACTGGCAAAGATCAGAATGCAGTCTGACATTTCCGTATAACACATATACAATATTTCTACAGTAAAATAACACAATTAAGAGAATGTTTTTTTAACAATTTCTGAAAACCTGCCACAATGATTGTTAATTAACCACATATTTCCTCCTAAATTTTGACTAAAAAGCTTTGTGGAGCCAGTGGGGTTTATGGAGTGCTTGCTCAGTGACCTGTGGGAAGGGCCGTAGAACAAGACGTAGGACATGTCACAGATCTTCAACTAAGATTCAGTGTACAGGACGACCTGTGGAGGTCCAAAAGTGTGGAAATCCATGTCCAGGTACTGTGTTTTACAAAACACACATTCTCTGAAAATGATTTTTTGCTACAGATAAATCAAAACACACATTTTATTTTTACAGTGGCATGCAAACGTGTCTGTCCTGGGGGACGTCCCAGTAAGGACTGTAGCTACTGCATCTGTGATGGACCAAAACTGCACGGGGAGGTTTTCAGTGTTACAGGTGTCCCTGTGCAAAACGCCACAGTGGCTCTGGCTAGCCAAGCCAAGGTCGTCCGAGCCCACACTGATGCCAAGGGTCATTTCAAGATTGATGGACTGTGCACCAGCCCACAGACCCAAGTGGTCATAAGAAAGGATAAATTTTCACCCGTTACTCTCCCTGTTTCCAACAACAGCACTGATGAACTCTGGGTACGGGCCATCTTACGATCCTCAGGTAAAGAAAAGAAGAAACCTTTGGATATGGATGATCTCATATTAATAATTTCATGCACTGTTGCATTGTTGGTTTCTCCATTTTATGTCTTACAGAAAAGCCATACATTGAAAAGCACCCAGAAGACAAAGTGCGTTATGAGGGACAACGTGCAACCCTTTGCTGTAGAGCAACAGGATCACCAAAACCTGACAAATATTACTGGTAAAAACCAACGCAGTTTCTTTATAGGTTTTCTGACAAATGCTGTTAATCTTATAGTTATGTAACTATAAGATCAACGCAGTTTCTTTATAGGTTTTCTGACAAATGCTGTTAATCTTATAGTTACATAAAAATCTATTTGATCCAAAGGTACCACAATGGAACCTTACTGAATCGCACAATATACAAGTATGATGAAGATCTGATATTGCGGGACCTGAAACCAGAGCACTCAGGGCAATATCACTGCAAAGCAACTAGTCTGACAGGCAGCATAAAGTCTACTTCAGCCGTCCTCACTGTTTTCGGTAAGTGCAAAACCATTTTACCAGTCAACAGGGAACATTATAGTATTTTTGCAAAATGTCCCTAAAGAAGAAAAATAACCCCAATAAATATTGTGGTCTCCAATGAAATATTAAAGTCTATAATGTCTACTGACATCTGCGGTGCAATATTTTATTATGTTTAAGTTGGTAGAAAAAAAAACAGTTTCTAAACAAGGAATGACTGGCAAGAATTCGTGGTGGGCAGACTAAAATCCTTAAATCCCAGCGCTTTCCATATTAAAGTGAAATCCAAGCTTGCCAATAAATCCTGTTTTTTTCATCCTCAGACAAGTATGCATTTCCACATTTGCACACATAACTACACATTGTGGAAATTCCCATGATGCTTGTTATCCAAGATATAGATTGTCAGAAATAGTCTGTCGAAACGTGTGCTAAAGCAATCAGCCTCTAGACTTTGTCTGAGGGATCTCTTTGCTTCTTAATCATCTTGGCATACGAAATGTGCTTTGCTGAATGAAACACTAACACCTGTCACAGCAGGGTTCTTAATAGAGGGTGATTAATGTGTTTTGTATTTGCTCTTGCATTTAAACAACAGCTACAGGAGAAAAGTTTTCCATGAATTAAATTTCATCAACCTCAGATAAGATTACACGGTTGCTCTATCCAATAAGTGTCATTTTAAAGGAAACACAGCGCTCTTATGAATAAATGAGCAGCATTTACAGTAGAGTGGTAATGTGACAATAATGACTGCTGCCATTAATATGGTGACACAATGAGATCATAAATTTTAATCAAAACCAATACTTTGGCAAGTCATCAGACTTCCTTTTCAGCCTTCCAAGTTCAGTGACCCAGTTTTACTTGTTCACAGTGATCTAGTAAAAATATATATTTTTTAATCCTTTTTACTTTGAAACAAGTATCTTCATAACAATATAAAAAGATAAATACAGAAGAGTATATAGTTTTCATTTTCTTTGTTTCAAGCATAATTCTTTTGAAAAAGAAGAAAAAGCCAGTGGGATAAAATCAATAAATAAACCTTTTGTCTATATAAATATTCTGCATTCTTTGAAAATGTAGCACGCTGATCTCACATTTTGTATTTCACAGCTAAAGGAACACCAGCATGCAACTCAACACCTGAAACTCACCTGATCAAATTGCCATTAGACTGCAAGCAGCCAAAAACAGACTCCAAGTTTTACAATGCAGGTCGCTGTCCACACAACAAATGCCCTGGATCGCTGGACTTTGACATGCGTTGCAGGGATGGATCTGGCTTCTGCTGTGGAGTCAAACAAATGGATGCTAGAGAGATCAACTGTGGCCGTTACACGCTGCCTATCAAGGCTGTTAGTGAGTGTGGCTGCCAGACTTGTGTGGAGCCCAAAATTCTTGTACGGGGGAGAGTGGTGTCAGCAGATAATGATGAACCCCTGCGCTTTGGACATATTTACATAGGGAAGGAACGGATAGGTACCACAGGATATCAGGGTGGGTTCACAATCCAGGTGTCTCCAGATACACAGCGTCTTGTGGTAAACTTTGTTGACCCTTCTCAGAAGTTCATTGACACAGTCAAGGTTTTTATCTTTGACAAGAGAGGAGGTTCTGTCTATCATGATGTAAAAGTGATGAGGAAGCAGGAACCTGTTGATATAAATGCTGCAGAAAGCAATACCATTTACCTAGGTGAAATCAAAGATGAGGACCCCATCGGTCAACTGGTCATACCTCCAAACTCTTTCCATAAAAACACAGGGGAAGTGTACGAAGGGACTGTTAAGGCCAGCGTCACGTTCCTTGACCCACGCAACATTACCATGGCTGCTGCTGCTCCTGGCGATCTCAACTTTGTAGACAATGAAGGAGAGATGCTCCCTCTCAGGACATATGGAATGTTTTCAGTAGATTTCAGAGATGGAGCAAACCAGGAGGTTCTAGGAGCTGGAGCAGTACAGGTTCTTCTGGATACGGAGCATGTAAAAATGCAGGAGCACATCCCTGATATGAAACTCTGGTCCCTCAATCCCAATACAGGCATTTGGGAGGAAGAAAGTAACTTTCAACCCACACAAACTACTATTGCTGGCAGCGGGAGGAACAAACGTGAGGAGCGCACCTTCCTGATAGGGAATATGGAAATCAGGGAGCGTAGGTTGTTCAATCTCGATGTACCTGAGAATCGAAGGTGCTATGTCAAAGTGAGGGCATACATGAGCGACAAGTTCCTGCCCAATGAGCAACTAGAAGGAGTGGTAATAAACTTGATAAACCTGGAGCCTAAGCCTGGCTACTCGTCGAATCCAAGGGCTTGGGGACGCTTTGATAGTGTGATAACAGGACCGAATGGTGCTTGTCTTCCAGCTTTCTGTGATGCTCAGAGGCCTGACGCATACACGGCTTACGTCACAGCTATAATGGGAGGTGAGGAACTGGAAGCAGCCCCCTCAATGCCAAAAATGAACCCAAACATAATTGGTGTGTCTCAGCCATACTTAGGGAAATTAGACTACCAGCGCTCTGATCATGAGGATCCAGCACTTAAGAAAACAGCCTTCCGAATCAACCTAGCCAAACCAAACCCTAACAATTTTGATGAAACGAACGGACCAATCTATCCTTATCAGAGTTTAATTGGGTGTGAAAATGCACCTGTTGATGGCAACCACTTTCGTTTCTTCCGTGTCGAAAAAGATAAGTATGAGTACAATGTGGTACCCTTTGAGGAGAGTGACCTTACATCTTGGACTGGAGATTATCTTTCCTGGTGGCCGAATCCACAAGAGTTCAGGGCTTGCTACATCAAAGTTAAGATTCATGGAGCTACAGAAATTATGGTAAGGTCAAGAAACCTGGGTGGCACTCATCCTCAGACAAGAGGTCAGTTGTATGGCATTAGGGACATTCGTAGTACCCGTGACTTACACCATCCTAACACCTCTGCTGCTTGTCTTGAGTTCAAGTGCAGCGGAATGCTCTTTGATCAAGGTACTGTGGACAGGTCACTTATTTCTATTATCCCACAAGGTAACTGCCGTCGTGTAGGCATCAATGGTCTCCTGCAAGAGTACCTGATAAAGCATCCTCCTGTTCTTCAGAACAATGAGTCTCATGCATTCAATATGTTAGCTCCTGTTGATCCACTTGGACACAATTATGGAATATACACCGTCACCGACCAGAACCCAAGGGTTGCCAAAGAGATTGCCATTGGCCGCTGCTTTGATGGAACTTCAGATGGTTTTTCCAGGGAGATGAAGTCAGATTCTGGAGTGGCACTGACGTTCAGCTGCCCTAAAAGGACTGTGAATCGTGAGAGCTTATTCCAGCGCTTGCAAACAAATCCTGGCCTAACACTAACACAGATGGCACGGGAGATGAGAGAGTCCCAGGGACTGCAAGTCAGAAGAGGGTCAACCCAAATGGTTGCCTACCCTTTTGGCCAACAGGGCAGGAGCCAGAACCGCAGAGCCACAAACACTAACAGAAGGAGACCAGCTACAAGGACACAACCAAGACAGTAGATCTTTCTTTAGGTGAGTTCTCACAGTGCACTTTTTACAAAAAAATAATAATTTTAAGATGTTGATGAAAATAAAGTGTATGTTTTCCATCTTCATACAGGTCTTTTGGGTTGAAGAGAGTGAAGAAAAAAAACCAAACCTTCAAAAAACCTGCTATGGAAATCCCAAACTTGGCCAGCCAGATGAAATTGGATGCTCTGTCCTAACGGAGCAAAATCCTCACCTGATTTATCCGAACACATTTAAACTCTCTCTACTTGTGTATGGAAAACTGTCCTCTCATACTTCCTCAAAGTTTGCTTCATTGTTTAAGACATTTATTTTTAGTGATTAGGCCAAATACCCTACAAGGCCCATACAGACTGATGTCATTTATTTATTTCCAAAGTTAAAACTTGCTTATGTGGAGCGTCCTACTTTTAGATCTGTAATTATTCACACATTTTCTCTAATTGATCAGGGTCTTTCATTGATGATAGGCTAAATAGGTGAGACAAATCTGTATGGGTTCAGGTCAAGTGTGACAGCTGCTAATCCTTTCATCAACCACATATTCTGCTCTACTGGAGGCAATGAACAAGACCCGAGGCAGCAAAGATGCTTGTTCTGTCTCGCCTCCTGTTCCACGTCGCCATTCCAGTTGTGATTTGGCCAACTATTGGTCTGACCAAAGCATGACTGACCCCTGCCAAGAATAGCATCCCTTAACAGAATGGATTGCCAAGGTAGACTAAACAAACCTGTGGTGAGACAAAGAAAAATATAATGGCCCTAACTTCAAAAACAAATTGTTTCATTTTTTAAACGCCCTCTTCATCCTTTTGACCATATGGCTGGCCTAATCAAAATTTCTTTTGATATGAAATCCAACTAATACAGTATCTCAGTGTATGATGTCTACATCTTAGAGTAAACTGATTGTATTTTGTTTCTTATTTCTGTTTGTCTCCTAAAGTGCAATATTGTGTTCCAATAATGACTTGAGAGTCCTGACAAAAATGTCCTATGTTATGAGCCAATCAACCATAGGTCTGTTAAAATGTTGGGCTATTCCCTTAGTAACTGCATATCTGAATTACAAATTACATAGCATCTGTTTTAATCCTAATGAATTTGCTAATCCAGTTTAACCTCCTCTTATATAGCCAGCTGACAATGCAACATAAATGCAGTTGCAGTATTTTAACTCCACCCTAAAGTAACAAAAATCCAATTGTGTGATTTCAACAATTAATCGACCATAAAAAAATAAAACGTGGACCTGCATAAGTTGGACATTTATATCCTTTGAGGTATGTTTTGTAGGTAGCACTGCAAATAGAAAAAGGGATTTGTCCAATCCCATACGCTTTCAGTATTCGGTATTGGTTCAAAGAAGAAAGTTAATTGAGTTGAGGGATTACAGTGCATGCTTTAATAGATAATGGTGCAAAAGTTTATTTTGTCTGTGTGTCCAAAGGTGTACAGCTGGACCGACGCAGGTGGAATATAAACAAAATTAAAATAAAATTCGAAAATAAAAACAAAAATATACATTAAAAAGGAAAAAAACTTTGATTAATTGGAAAAATCAATCTGAATAAAAACGAGATGAACTGAATAAAGTCATTGGGAAATAATCCAATAAAGAAATTTATGATGTTATTGCATTTTTTCTAAAATTGCAGTTGAACACAAAGTTGCAGAGTCTTATAACAGACTGATCTGAAATCATTAAAATCTGAGATTTTTCAAAAACATTGCTATATTTAAAAAGTACTTTAAAATGTGACATTAACGGGACAATTTTTACAGTCATGGCCGACTAGGAAACACAATATGTGATGATAAAACACATTTTTTAAACTGTAAAACACCAAGTACACACGTAAAATTATTAAAATCCATTATTTTCTATCCCAGACAGTTTCCCCTGTAAGTGATGTTGAGTCGTACATTTGTAACTTGAATAAATTTAAACTTCTGTAATTTTGTAATATATCCAGTTAAAGTAACCTTTGGTCTTTTAGCATATCTATACTGCACATTCCTGTTTAAGAGGATAGATGGAGTTGGATATTGGACGAATATGGTGCTAAAAAAATTTGTTGGCCTCCAGTTAGCTTTTAAAAGTGTTTGTCCTCGCTTCAACTGTCTGGCTGGTCTCAGGGAGACTACAACTTTTCCAGGAATAACCTCTGGCAAAATGTGCATTGATAACTCTACCACTACAAAGTGAGAGTTGAATAGTTGCCTTTGCACTCTCAGAAATCTCTTTTCATGCTTGCTTTGCAAACATTTTACATACAACACATGCTGAAAATCTATGCAAATCAAATTGTAACTTATACTGCATGAAACTTCTCATCTTGCAATCTCAAAAGCCAGTTTTATGTGTAAATTGTGGATTACAATGTCTGTCAGATTTACCAGAATGTAAATAAAGATCTCTTGTAAACATGTTCTGTTGACATAGCTTTATTCCATTAAACTTAAATAAAAAAAGATGTACACAAAAATATAAACAGAAATCATAAGCATGCACACAACATAGGCTTTTATCACAATTGTTAGCCAAATGTTAATAAAATTGTAAAAAAAAATTAAATAACCCACCATTATAAGAAATATTTAGCATTTTTTATGAGTTCTCATTATAAAACTTCTGTCAAAGCCAATGTTTAAGCATTGCATAGCTTTAACCACCTATTTCTCATTAACTTATATTTTATAAAGATAGGATAATAAAATACTGATGAAAAAATACTGATGGTAAAAAGTAACGGTAAAAAGTAATTTCTACCTGATACTCAAGAGGGCTGGATCTCAGAAGGTATAATTATGGAAAGTTACAACCGCAAACATTTATTACGGCCCTAGAGAGAAACACATTAACATCTCTGGAGTGCTAACGATTATGAATCTTAAACTATGACTAATTAAGCCTCTGAAATGTACAGCTGACAAAATAAACTGTCTGTGACCCCATTTTCCCTGAGTTCAATCAATCTTGCATATAAACTTTGCCAACTTACATTTTAAGATATTCATAACAATTTAAATAAATCATAAAATATATAATCTAAATGGCAGAAAACAACGTTCACTTTAGTGTCATTGGAAGTAATTTGCGTACAACATTAAAGAACAATTTATCTCTGATTTGTAGTGTATATATACAAATTGTCACAAATGTTAACAACTGCTCCACTGGGAACAAGAAAGTTTATTCAACTAAAATTCTGCATCTTTTTCAAAAATTACGAGATCCAAGCAGATGTTTAAGTTCGAGGGAACAAAATACTGCCGTAACCAAGAGCTTCAGTTCTCCTTGACCTGGCCGAAACGTTGTAACGAGAGCTCACTTGCGTGCTTGACGTATACATTGCCGTCTTCCAATTTCACTTCATAAACTTGTTGCTAAAAAAAGAAGAGAAAACTTTACATTTTGACAAAGAAATAAAACTAAGCACGCCTACAATGCATCTGATTCTATTTCTGCTTGGACAGCTGTAAAAGCCCACAGCTAGGAAGGAACTTTGATATACGAGCATGGTGGATGTTAACCGGTGGTGGGAATAGTGTCTAATTACTGAACATTTCAAGGTGTCGAGCCCCCCAGGATGACTGTCGTAATTATGGATTTTTGGAGTCTTTTGCCTTATACTGATTGGCCCAAGCTCGCTGTCACGTCCAACCGCCCCATTATTTATATTCGCGCCATGAGAGAACACATTTCATCCGCTTATTAAAAAAGCAGACGTTTGGCTAAATTAAAACGTGCCGAAATGAGGTTAGTTTAATTCTTAGGAACGAGATTTTCCAAATGTCTGTCTGTTTGGCAGCACCTACTTCTGTACCGTTCTGGTGATGTGCAATCCATTACCGCGTGAGATAATGTTTGGTGCCATACTGAGTTAAAGTGACGGCACAACAAATGTGGTTTTAATACGAAAATACAAGTGTTTTTCAGGGACGCTGAATCATCGCTTGAATCACAGGCTAACTTGTTCATCATGGCTGCCTACTGCCCCTTTAGTGCTGAGTAATGAAATCTGGTGTATACATTTAACTTTTAGGAGAAAAATTCAGGCATCTCACTGATTATAGAAAATGCTACTTTTATTAGAGGTTCATGTAAGATGATCAGATCTTATATCAAAATATAATAATGTCTTTAATCTGATTTAACATCAAGGAATTTTGACCAAGGAGGCTTATTCAATTGCATTTGTTGTATAATGTCAGTTACCACATAAAATTATTTTGACACATCCCTTAGGTAAAACCCCCTCGAAATGAACAATGCCAGCATGTGGTGGGTTTATAAGGCGAAATGTGATTGTTAAAGCACTTAATTATTCCTTTATAAAGCTAAAACTTTTTAATTTTTCAGTTGGACTACTGCTCCATTGGGGGAAAAAATAAATAAATAACTTCTAGGCCTAGTTATTTATCAGCAATGCAATATCTGTGGGTGTTGAACAGAGATGTGCAGACCTTTTCTGCCTTTTTTATAATAACAATAATTTTGGCTAAATTGATTTGTCATAATGTTTATTGCCTGGTCCAATTTACATCCATTGTAACTGAAACACTGATTTTTTGCTTAGGTAATAATTTTCTGTGGTAAACGACAATATGGCACAAATGTTGTCAGTGAGCTTAACATACTGAACTTGGAATATTCCTTTAATGAGCAAACAAATGTCAAACAAAGTGTCTCACCTGTAAACCTGTGCTTGATTTCCCCGTTTTGAGATTGAAGTCATAGTCATGCCAAGGACAGAAAACCTGAAGAACACCATCAGCCTCCTCGATATCTCCATCACACAGTGGACCTCCTGAAAGTCAAAGAAATACACTGCATTTTAACACAAACATATTCTACTTATCTGACAGAATTATTTGCTTTTAACCATGGTTATTATAGTAAAGCCATGGTTAATTTGCCGTTCCCATGTTTAAGTTTGTTTGGTTTTATTTCTAGTAAAACCACGGTTAATGTTAGTAAGGGAATGCATTATCATCTTATCATTATTATCAAAAATAAGACAGTCCTATAAGAGAGATCACATTTTAAAATGAGATTTTACGAACGAAATGACGTTTAGGCGGCAACTACAGTTACCATGGTGATAATGAAAGGGCGCGTAGAGAATGAGGCAAAACGTCGCGCAACCGACTAAATAATGAAGCGTATGTACCATTTCTGTCGTTGGTTGTAGCTCGCTGCTAGCTAAATTAGCTTTGCACCCCGTTTTTGCACTTCAAGAATCGATATAAGCAAACCAAATGTGAAATAGTTCGTTACCCGAATGAGCGCAGCGCGCGTCCATCGCGAAGAATTCACCGTTCACATGAAATAGACAAATATCCG
Organism: Enteromius mattozi; assembly: GCA_032359235.1. Classification (NCBI taxonomy): domain Eukaryota; kingdom Metazoa; phylum Chordata; class Actinopteri; order Cypriniformes; family Cyprinidae; genus Enteromius; species Enteromius mattozi. The sequence goes on from JAUMHE010000079.1 coordinate 7,004,975, forward strand.
CGTCGCGTCCGTTAGACGAATAGATCAGTCTGCATTGTTTCTTGGACAGCTCCGACAAAGGGCCTATTAGCCTCCAAGAAACACTCTCATCTTCTGGAGAAGTCATAGAGGTGCGTTAAACCGGGGCATTAACGTGCTGTATTATCTTGTTTTATCTAAACGCGATTATTTCGCCTCACTGACGGTCGCTGCTCTCCCTGGGTTGTCGCTTCCTGTACTGCGCTTTGTCGCCGAAGGGGGGTCCCCAAAGAAGACTGTGATATTTGTATTTCCATGCAAATATTGCTAGTCACTTTTGATTTCAAACGTTTAAACATGTTTAAACGTTTAAACCAAGCAATGTAACTAGGAAAAGGTGTGTTGAGATCATGCAGAGTTATTATAAAAAATAAGGTGCTTACAGGGTTCTGCTAGTACTTAAAATATTGAGGAAAGGAAAGGAAATTAAAACAAGCCAACAATGACTGGTTTATTACAATAAACATAACTCAAAATCAAAGAATAAAGCTCTCAGTGATTGCAGCAACAAACAAACAAGAAGAAAAACAGATCAAGCTATTTCACAATGGCGTCCTTGCTATTTCATAAAGCTATGATGTCCACCTTTGTGTCTTTATCAAATATGTGCCACTCGTTTTTGTCTGTATTATTTATAATCAGCATAACTTATTAAATAAGATTACTTCCAAGCATAATCAGACATGCACAAAAAAAAAAAAGGAAAAGAGTAGCACTTCACAGTGCATCTTTTTTCTACCAAATAAAGACTTCTTTCGTGCTGATAAAGTACAGGTTGCATTTACGTTAATACAAGTTGCTTGCTGGATGCGATGTGACTGAACATCTGGTCGAGCGCTATGGAAAAAGGGGCAAGGCCAGTGTCCAAAAAGCTTTGTACTGTCTCGCTCCCTGCGCTAATCTTTAATAGCGAGTGAGCTGAATAGACCTACTTAAATGAGAGAACCATTCTGAACCCATGCAAAGACAGCTTCACACAGCACAGCGTGAGCATTAAATGTAGGCTAACGGGCTCTCTGGTCAATTACATCCAAGCTCTAGACAAACACTCAAAGCCTATTTTTCATTAAAAGCACTTCACATTGTCATTCCCCTCAAATGAGGAAATTTCAAAACCCAGTTGAGCCATGTTTTAAGTGGTTCTTTTTTTATCTGCTAATATTTTATCTGCTGTTTTTTATTATGTAAATTATATATTCATATTTATTTATTTTTTAATGTGGACATTGGCCTGCTCTCGGACTGTCCTCTTCATGAAAAAAGTGATTTTGATGAACTGAATTGTACAAAAATCTGTTATCTTGGTAGAAATGTGCAATTAGGATGCCTGGAAATTGTCCGCACTCAGGAAACATGCAATCAGATCAAAAAAGGTCTATCAAAAATATATCTTCTAATTTTTATTTGCAAAACTGAAAAAGTGACAAAAGTATAGGGTGTCTTAAAAACAGACCAGGAGCAGACGTTTCAGCCTTCAGTTTTCTTTTGGAACAAGATATATTTTTGATAGACCTTTTTTGGTCTGATTGCATGATTTTAATGTGCGGAAAATTTAAGCTACCTGCTTTGTTTTACGTAGCTGAGAGCTTCTTGCCTTGTCTTTTTTGCACGCATACGATTTCTACTAGAAATATGCATTTTAATTGGTGACTGCTTTCAAAAATAATTAGTCATGGATTCAAATAACTATATTATTTTGTCACCAGTTATTAAAGAAATAGTTCACTCAAAAAAAGGAACTTGTGTAATGTACTCAACCTTAAGCCATTCCAAATGTAGATGAACTTGTTTGTTTTTTCATCTAAACAGATTTGAAGAAATTCAGCATTAGATCATTTGTTCATCAGTGGATCCTGTGCAGTGATTGGGTGCCGTCAGAATGAGAGTCCAAACAGCTGATAAAAACATCACAATAACCCACAAGTAATGACGCCAGTCTATCAGTTAATGTCTTGTGAAAAGCTTCATGTTTGTAATAACCAAATCCATCAAGACATTCAAAATTTTAAACCATTGCGTCTTGAATGAATCAGGAGAGAAATATACACAGATCAAGCACCGTTTAAGCAAAAAAACAATACAAAACAGTTATAAACAAATATGTTGGTGGATTTTAATGCGAGAGAACAACAGGGATGGCCTTTTCACTGCCTTATAAAACCTGATTATAGACTCATATTTTGGCCAGAAACAACAGTTTAAAGTTCAAACAATGATAGATTTGTTTCTTACAAACAAGCAACTTTTAACTTTACAAGACGTATTGAGAATTTCGTCTCTGAATTGAAAGGAACATCATGTCCATATCCATTTGTCAACTGTTGCGAAAGCTCAAAACAATGCAGCTTACTGCATTACATGAGGATTGTTCTGACTGCATTTAGTCCAATTATTTGTTGCCCAGAATTTCCATTGTTTGAGAGAAACCAGACAAGGGACTTGCACCAGCCTTCTGGCACGTAAGCAAACTCGCTACGAGTAGAGTTTTCCGTGCTTGGTAGTTTCACACAGTGACTCATTCTGTGCCCGCACCACTTCAAGAACCAAACTCCAATCACTGTAATTCTGTGTGAGAGAATATTTTTTTGGCATGTTGATCCAAATATTCTCCCGTTTAATGTTTAGTTACACAGTGAGCTGTATCTAAAAAAATATAGGTTTGCACAAGCTCAAAATGCGACTGCAGCATGACGTCATTTGTCAAACGAATGTTCCGAGCACAGCTTACTGTCAGTCTTAATATTTCAACCATATAAACCTGTTGGCTTCCTTTTAAATAGAAACGAGTTCAAACTCATTCACAGTCAAAAATGACATCATCCTTCATAAAGGTCAGCTCTGAATATGCATATAACCTATAAGGTCTGCATTTATTAATACTTTCCTCCACTTAAAATTCAACATTGTAAAAAATGTGTTTTGCTTTCATGTAATGGCAGCAAAAAAAATCTTTGTTAAAATTAAGTTTTTAACATGTTTTTATGCTCACCAAAGGTTCATTTATTTGTTTAAATATACAGTAAAAACAGTAATATTGTTAAATATTATTACAATTTAAAATATATATTTTCTTTTTGAATGTATTTAAAAGAAAATAAAAAAATCCTTTGATGTTTTCAGCACAATTACTCCAATTTTCAGTATCAAATTATTGTAGTATGTTGATTTGGTGTATTATTAGTAATTATAAATAATATTATGAAATATGCTTGATCCTACCTATTGTGACCTAATTTACCCTTTTTTTTTTTTTTACAGCAGTTATATTACATACAAATACCTCTGCACTGAGGTTTCTTTCATTGCTCTGGAAACAATATGTCAGTTCTGCTCTCTTTTTCAAAAGTTCACCATTGCATGCTTTGTTACAATTACATTATTTTATGAGGACTGTGATTATGGTGTCATAGAACTGACATCATGCCAAGGCACAAGTCTGGCAGTTAAAAAACGAACACAGTGATTTTTAGATGGCTTAAAGCTGATGATATAGCAACACAAAAATGCCAGACAGACAAAATGACTTTTGCACAGAAAAGCTCATGAGTAACTTGCCGCAGGCAACTTGGCCTTATTGAAAATGCTCCTAATGACACAATACGGCAGCTCAGGCAAAACTTACTCAAGCTGTGCAGGATCCAGTGATGCAAAATGTGGTTGTTCCTCCAGCATCTTTACCCTCAAAAGTCTCCTAATCTTCTAGCTCAGCGCGGACACTGTGATCTCCGAAAAATGTGGTTTTCATTTATGTAAGACCTGCTGAAAGCTTCTATTACATCAACAAAAAAATCAGTCAACAGCATGATTTTTTTTCCTGCCAAAATTTCTCATTTGCAATTAGTGTGGCAGTCCAGCGGGTAAGATTGATTGAAATCTGCACAAATTGTTTCCCTAAAACACCTGTCCGGTGTTTAAAAAGGTTAAGGTCCCCCGTATCCCTGAGGCGCTGGAGAATTATAGTGATATCCATTCTCCATTTCTGCCATTACTTTTCTTATCCAGACAAGACTGAGATGCAAGGGGAATTCCACAGGAAACAAAGCCCAACTTTGAACTTGGTTTACGGCTCTGCGAGAAACAAAAGCTGTTCCTTGGAGAGCCAGCTGATTAGGGTTCAACCTGGGTGCGTTTGTATGTTGTCCAGAAGTTGAAATGGAAGAATTTTAAGTGTCACCTCTCAATAGCCTTCTTGCTAAGTGGGTTTTGGATACAAAGTTCCTCGCAGAGAGTTTGAGGGTTTGTTTGATCCGCAGGCCGATACATCTTAATTTTTAGAGAACTCTTGTGGTTAATGTAAGAGGTATCATGAGACTACTGAACTTTGGAGCCCGTAATGTAAGAAACATTTCTTTCCAAAATACATTCCAAATATATTCTTAATATATGTTGTAAACAGCGAAGAAAATATATTTTTTT
>JAUMHE010000079.1:7014378-7036774 GCA_032359235.1 Enteromius mattozi
TCCTCCGCTCCTTGCCGCACTGAGAGGCTCGGCACTCTCGCACACGCACGCAGCGCACCAACAACCATTACGTGACAGTTGTCCCAAATCTGTTTTAATTTCTTTCTTTTGCTGAAGACAAAAGAAGATATTTTGAAGACTGTGGATCACCTGGTTCACATTGACTTTGACAGTAGGAGTAGGAAAACAAATACTATGGAAGTTGCTGTGAACCAGCAACTGTTTGGTTGTATTCCTAAATTAAATGGTGCTGAATTAAATTTTTTCCATATCGCACCCTTAACTTGGGCTACAACTGTTTGGCCTGTGGTACAAAACTTTCAGTTTCTGTAGCACCAGTGCTATGTGCAAAAAAAGTTAACGTACACCCCTGCATCTATATTTATACCACCATGTGCCTGTTATGTGCTGTTCACATACAGTGCTGCTAAAGATGTTAAATACCACTCTAAATAAATCTGTACAATAACTGGTTGCTCATTACACACAAGATTATCCATTCATTTTACAGATATTTCTGTTAATTCTAAAACAGAATGCAATGAAGTGTAACATTCTAAATACTGCTAAAACACATATCAGAGTGTATGTTACTTTGTAAACATTTTAATACTTTGGGAAAGCACATAAAAATGCTAGTGTGGAAGGAGATTATTTTGAAACATAAACGCCGTTTTCGAAAGTATCTGGATTAATGCAGATGTAGCCTAAAACTGCATGCGTTGCATTGCTCTCTAAGCGCCAATGCAATCGGATGTCCTGCTCTATATCTGAAGTTTCTAAACATCTGGTGCTCTTAACATTGCTTTGATGCGTCCAGTGTAGACAGCCTCAGGACATTTCGGCGCGTTGTGTGTTGACACAGTGTGAATCTAATACCATTGTCCCCAGTCAACATGGGAATGAAGCCCCAGTGAGACACAGCAATTCCAAACATCTGTGGTATGAATCATTAAATGACAACACAGGGTACAGTTTCATAGTAAAAATGAGAAAATAAAACAATAACACCAAATGAAATACATACACACTCCTCAGTAACAGGCCTTGCTTTTTCGGGTTGCTTTATAGTCCTGAGGCAACAAGTCTCTTAAGTGCTGTATAAAATAATGGATTCTCCACTGTCCTTCCATTGGGACACGAGTTGTTATTTTGGTCAAAGGTTTGGGTGTTCTGGACAGAAAGTTATGAACAAGAAGTAACCCGCTGAAATCGAATACAGAAGCACTTACAGATGGTGACGGCTTGTCGGACCGATGTCTAGCCTCAACATTGTTACACTGAATTAAGCTTCCATAAACAATACGTGACCAAGTCATTTTTCAAATTTAAACATTGCTTTTCATTTTAAGTGTAGAGTCATATTAAAAGCATTACATTCACAGACAGTTCCTTACCGAAGTGACTTATAATACAGGATAAAGACTAACATCAGTTCCAAGTTAAATACTATGTAATCTCAACAGAATCTGTGAGCGTCTGTCGATTACCACATACAGGGTCAATTAAGTATTATTGGTCATTTATCAATCTTGAAAATGGCTTAAAAGTCAGTCATTCATATTTTGAATATTTTATTTTACACAGTTTATACCAAGTATCTGTCAACGCTTTGAAAAGAAGCAATTTGTTAAGAACGCATCGTCGTCACGCACTGCGTTTCAAAGTCTAGGATGTGTGATTTGATTGATGTATTATGAAGTGAAACATAAGAGCATGTTTTCGTCCATCGTAACGACAATAACAAGGTTAAAGGAAGCGATCGGGAGATTTCTGCAGAGGATCTGAAGCACATAGCGTTCTTCCCATCAGCATAGTCTTTGAGGACTGTCCACCGAAGGCCTCAGTCTGTTTTCTCCATCCGCTCCTTCTTCTAATGACCAACGCAGACTGTCTGCTTTGCCTGACCCCTCCCTCCGCCCCCAACAATACCGTGATCCATTCTTCTTTGTTTCGCTCATTCGTGTTTTATTCCCAAATATCTGCTCTTCCTCTCCAAATACCCAGAATACCTGTTCCCTGGATTTCCCACGTAAAAGACTCCATTAAGAAAAAGAAATATGGTTTTGTTTGTTTCAAACGAGAACATACTTTTGGGAAACTGAAGCCCGTATTAAAATATTTTTAAAAATTAAAAAAGTTACAGTATGTTGAGTAAATAGAGTTTTCTTAGGGACTTTAGATGAGACAATAACATTCTCTGATCAAATATATATCGTAAAAAATATATCTTTACAATATAAGGATGAAAATAAACTTTTTTTTGTTTTAAAGTAAAAATATCTAAACATAGTAACGCTTCATTATAGGAACCAGTTCTCAACTAGTTGCTATTTAGTATGCATATTACTAGCATATTGGCTTTTCATCCTTATACCCAATACATTAACTTAAAAACTACCTTACTAACTCTTAATGAGCAGTAATTACTAGTTTATTGGGGCAGATGTCGTAGTTAATAGCTAGCTAATAGCTTGAAAAAAAGTGTGACCTCAAACATCTTTAAAACCAATAAAGATTTTGTTTAAGACAAGATTTAAAAATGTCTAAATGTCCTTCCAACATGATACAAAGCAAAGGATCAACATGATACAAATAAATCAAGTGCCAAACATATAAATAAAGATCAGCTCTTCTAAGAACTAACTTTCACCAATGTTTGACAATTAGAAAAATGTCCTGATATTTTGATAAGCTTTCAATACATGGTTTGATGCTGTGTTATATAATGCATGAAATTCATTTTTTACTATGGCTAAAATGTCCAAATGCTTTTTTGGGGCCAATAAAACCTCCAAAAAGGCTCCAAAATGTTATTTTATTTCATTTTTAAATAATTTAAGTCAGAGTCTGCAGTCAGAGAACTATTTTGGTTCCGCAAAGAACCTCTATCTAAAATATCTAAAGAACCTTTCACTATAAAGAACTTTTGTGCAATGGAAGTGTTCCACGGTTGTTAAAAGTTCTTTATGAAAGCATCAAAACCAATAAAGAACCTTTATTTTAAAATGTAGAGTGTTTTAGATTTAGAATTAGAACAAGAAAAATGCCAATCTACTTAAAAAAAATAAACTTAATTTGAGATCTCTAACATCTCATTTTCTTCATTTTATTTCTGAAGTAAATCTATTTTAAATATTTATTAATAAAACATGAGGTAAAAATCTTATTGCGTTATCTGCCTTTCCCGTATGAGTAATGCTGGGCCAGGACAGGGTTTGCACAACTACCCAGCAACATTATGTTATCAGACAGAATTTAACCAAAGCAGTTTTGACATTATTAGCTTGTCTCATCCACCAGTTCCCAGCATTTGAACACATATATTATGATATGTGTCATCTGATGTGCTTAAGTCATAGGTTGCTGTCTTTACAGGAGCCTTGGCTTAACTAGCGACAGCTTTATCCTCCATACATATAAATCCTTTACCGATCAAATTCTTTTGGTCCAGACTACATCTGGACAAACAATTACCCTCCTGGTCCGAACAATGATGAAAGAACTGTCTAAAAATATCAGCTTACATTACCAAATAATTGCCAGCGACTCCGTGCAGACTTTCTAAAAATACAACACTTGATTCTCACGCCTCCAGTTACAAGCTCATGCCCACAGTCAGTCTGGTTAATAGATAAGTGATTCAAATGAAACCTACGATAAATCAAGGCCCTATCTCCACTTTTGTTTCTGCATAGTCTGGCTCATTATGATCCAATGCTTAAACTACACAAAAAGGGGCAAGTACAAATTACTAAGGTGAACTCAAAAGAGAGCTCATTTTAGGCTGCTGTGTGTCTGTGCGTGTTGCACATTGCCTTTGAACTCTGAGCCATTATCTTGTGGTTTCAAGATGAGTGTGTTTCATCTCTGCTTCTATCGCATTAAGCTGAAACATAAGTGCAATGCTTGAAGGTTTGGCAGTTTGTCTTATCTCATCTCTCTCATAGCTTCGTGCTTCTAATCAACCCACACCTTCTAGAAGAACAACATCTGCAGGAGGATGAGGGGATTTTTTTTTTAGATTTTTACATTCCCTTAGTTGAGTGCGTGCGTCTCAGCACAGAGGTCGGGGCTTATGGCGGAGACTTTGAGTCTTGCTAATTCAATAGGCTTTGGGATTATGATTGAGAATTGTTTTGCAATATGCCATTTTGGTCATCATTTGATTGATTTCTAAAATGAAGGCCTTCTTTGATGTGGGCAGACACCATATGTTTTATGGATCAAATTCGGAAGAGTAGAACATCCAAGTGTTCGGCATAATTTATACCTCTCTGCTCTAACATGTCGTTGATCTCTGTTCGTGGTCTCGGAGGCTTTCTAGAAAAGCTTCATTTTGGCAAAGCCAGGAGTCTCTTTTATTGAGCATCATTATTTCCAGCGAATGTAACACTCGTCTTTGTCTTACACCACTGTCAGGTTTCGCATTCAGGTCAAACTGTTTAAAATTATTTGGCACCATGTGATTAGATCAATGCCAGCTCTGTTAGTTTCAGTTGAAGCTAGCAGCAGAACAGACACTGGTGCAGACCTTTATGCTAATTTTTAAGGGTAAAATAGTAATCTAAGCAATCTGGAATTTCGCTAATTTGCCTTCGCCAAAAATTGTCTTCTGTGTTTGGGCTGTCTCGTGAAACCAAGATTCACACCCATACTTTTAGGATGACAGTACTGACACAGATATTTCAACTATAAACAAAAAGCATAGAAACTCCAATTTTGGTTAAGATGTAAAGTTGTAAAGATGCATTTGCACAGCAGACGAATTAATTGGGGAAAAAATGTAGATCAAGAATCATTTTGGAATCAGATCATGCGATAGCAATATTGAATCACAATACTTGTAGCACCAAAATTTGTAAACCAAAAATAAATAAAAAAAAAAAAACGTAATACATATACATACGGCAAGTATCATGATAGTAGGTGTATCGTCCCATCCCTACTATTTACCTGGTCTCATGGCATAAACGCATCTTGGTGCACTTTTTTTAGTCACGAAATGTGTACCAACAAGTACATATCACTGCAGTTTCCAAAAGAAATGAATACTAGAGGCAGTGAAAGTCTTTTATTCCTTTTCACACAAATTCAGAGTTTCTATTAAGAAAGCAAAATTTTTGCACGATTATTTAAAGAATATCATCTTATGACTAATCAATATTAATATGTTGGTATATTTGAACGTTGTTAAGAAGCAGACAGGACACAAACGGTAAGTGCATGGAGAATGTTTATTTACAGCAGCAGAGTATGGCAGTAGAGGTGATCAGGATCCACTTCATTAGAAACCAGCTCGGACGCTGACTGCAGTGTGGTGTGTGGATTTATGCTGTGGTTGATTGTGGTCGTGATTGGTGACAGGTGGCGGTGATCAGTATTCAAGGGAAAGTGAACGTTGTTATTGGGTGAATGCAGAGCCTGGCGTGTCTGTGACAAACGTTAGCATCACACATATCCAGCTTCATATCTATGGGTTTTCATAGATGGTAGGTTTGTTCAGTAGCTCAGAGATGTATTTGAGAGGCGAGGAGCTCTGGTTCGAATCCTGTGTAACTACGGTTCGACATAACAGTTCTAATCTGTACAAAAGAAAGTTGGAATGGCACGGTTGCATCAACAAATGCATTTTTATATCGGTTTTGTATCTGTTAATACTATTGGGTAGGTTTATGGTTGAATTTGGTGTAGGGCATATTTCCAACATGATAGAGCATTAACTTTTAGCAACAGTCCATGTTTATTCCAATTCTGAACTGCTGCAATACATACTTATATCAACGTAATAAAACATGCCCGGGCTCACGTATTGAACCTGTCTTTTAGCGCCACTCAGTAGACATTTCTCTTTGAAACTGTGGCAAAACAGGCAGTAAGGCACATAAAAATGCTGTTGCAAAAAAAGTGCACAGAGGTACATATTTTTATGAGAGCAGGTTGGCTATTTACAATTGATGGATTTGAAACTTTTCTGAAATTTTGGGTTACAATTTATTTTAAGATGTCCCTCTTACACTCTTACTTACAGTGTAATTATATATTTAAGTACATAAATAATATTAGTTAACTATTTGGAGGTATGGTTAGGGTCAGAATTAGGGTTTGACAATTGGTTGCTTGGATGTAATTATACATAATTTATTTTTATTATAATAGTAAGTACATATAACATTAGCATTAAATAAAGCATTACCAAATTTATTTGATTATGTAAGTCTATATAATCTAGACAGGGTACACAATTATTATTTTTTGCTCAACCTGACAATGTCAAGTGAATTTATCAACCCAACCTCACGATAAACTTTGACTATTTTGTAAGAATTTGTACTATTTTTAGAAGAAAAAAAAGAGAAGAAGAAGAATGAAGGTTCACCCCTAAACCTAATCATCAATGGGGAACCAATTTACCACCAATGTGTTTTAATTTAGTAGAAAAAATACTGGTCATGAAACATGATTTTATAATAATCTAGAATTTTTATTTAAATATAATATTAATATATATTTGTCATAATGACAATATAATTATTTTTTGTTCCTCATATTGTAATTGGTTTAATTGAAGAAATATTACTTAGGTTCCTCTTAAGATACTTATAAGCTTCCTAGATAAAATTTTAAAAGTAAGTTTTTCCAGTGAAGAAAAAGTCATGACTTACTTTTGCTCACATGACTTACAGCAGCAAGGATCAGACTATCATTCTTACAGTTTGACTTCCTTAAAGTTTCAACCAGCCAACTGGCGAGTAACTCGCAAAAAACAAGTTTTACTCCATTTGACACTTGCGACTGTTAATTTTGGATCTGGTGTACCAGTTTGAAAAACCAGATGAAGCAGGTTCTCTGTTTACAGCGCCATTATTAAAGACATGAGATCATGCACAGTTGCACATTCGATCCTAGCCAGAGCTAATAAAAATGCACTTGATGTACTCATTTTGTAACATCAGACCTTCAACCGCAGTTTGTGATGGATGTCTTATCGCTCTGAGAGGAAGAGAGAGAGACAGATCAGTGAATAAGAGAGTAAGTGTGTCATGGTCCAGAGGAAAGTAATAAAACTGTACAAAACATTAAAAATTGTCCCAGTGTGCTTTGGCTGATAGTGCAGCCCACATATTGCTTCATCTCTGTCATAGCTTCTGAATGTATCCCAGGTATCACTGAGAAACCTATTCAAAAACGAAAATCGTATTTTTTGGTTCGGTATGTATGACTGAACTGGCAGGATAAACTTAATAGCTCTGTTCCACAACCTAGTGAGCTCCCTCGCTGCCTACTGCCTCATAAGAGATGGAGCCTCATAAGTGAGTGATTTGAAATGCTCAACATGTGCAGGAAGTCTGTACATCACAGAAAATAGCACTCAACACGTGCAGCTGATGGAAGACTTGTTTTGTATAAAATTGTCAGCTTTTAGTTATTTTGCGCTGTTTTTAAAATTAAATGAATTCACGAGTTCGAACTTACTGGTAATTAATAAAGGCGAAGCGAGTTTGGCGTGCTGTCCGTGGAGAGGACTCAGGGTTTGGCGGGCTGAGTGTGAGGCTCGCTGCCCGGCCCGAACCCTTCGTGCCCCCCCGGGGGGGAAAGCAAAATTGGTGGAGTAGGGGAGGAGGAGGGATGCTCAGATCGAGATACTATTTATAGGAAGTATCTCTTGCTCTGATAAGATGATGAGATAATAAGATGATTAGCGAAGCGAGATGTGGGGGCTGATTATTACCTGTGCGTGCTCCTCCCAAAATTTGTTTGCAAACATCAAGTATAATTAAAATCAGTGGGGGGTTTTTCGTGAGCTGCAATGCATTCTGGGATTGCCTTCTCAATGAAAGATGTGCAATGCTGCTTAATTAAGGAAGCTGTATAACTAAAATGTATTTGGAATAGCTTTTATACTGAGAAGATACAGGATGATCTGGAAGATGATTATTTTCATGAAATGGCTGGTACCTGTAAATGCAAATAATGGAATTATGAGCTGTTTTAATTAAATTAAATTAAATCCATTAGAAACTAAAAATAATTGTACCAAATGATACAAGTGAATTGAGGCATTACATTATTGCTTTAAAAAATATGTTTTTAAGTTTTTTTTAGGTTCTGTTTAGAACCATGCAAACCTGAAGAACTTTTTTTTTGTTGTTTTTGTGAAGAACAATGGTTCTTGTTCTTTTAATAGTTAACTTTAAATAAAATGACCATGCACACTAAATGCAATAAATGCAGATATATAGTTCTACTATGGAAGTCAATGGTGACCCAAAACAGCCTGGTTACAAACTTTCTTCAAAATATCTTTCTTTGAGTTCGGCAGAACAAAGAAATTCATACAGATTTGGAACTACTTCTAGGATGAGTAGATGATGACAGAATTTTCATTTTTAGGTGAACTAACTATTCCTTTAACATATAAAAGCAGTGCATTAGGATTTGAAACAGAGCCAATATGAAAGTTTTTTGCAATGGTGTTGGCTTTATTTGTGTGTATATTTTTTTTATTTGTAGCTCTGGTGACATTCACGGCTCTGCACAGCTTACCACAGCACTTATACAAATTACAGCCACCCTGAACCACGAGTCAAGGGCACTCAGTGTTCATGAAGTACTCTATAATCCTGAAAAGGCACCTAATTGGCTGTCTGACCAAGTGAAAAGGGATATCAAACAAAAGGTCATGTGTGCTGGATGAATGTAGGTTTGACTAGTGTCAGCGCACTTTGGGTATGTAGCAAACTGCAAAATACTTCTGCTTTGTGTCAGACGTACATTGGCTCTTAGATTTAAAAATAAATGCTCATCTGTTTTATTCTCAATCAAAATACCAGATATAATTTAGTTGGCAGGAAGCGTATTCCCATGTTGCATATCCATCTCGTGAGAACTCAGTCTACACGCACAGTAACAGCAGGTGTTATTTGAGACAGGATGAGGGTTTAGGCACAAATTCATTTTAACTTGGATTCTACTAAAGTAAGAGAGCCAAAATGAATGCATACAAGTCCAAGTTAGCATTTGAGAAAACAAGTTCAAATTAACTGGCTTCTTCTTTCACCCGTTTATTCAAGATGCCTCGTTTCACAAGAATTATTTTATCTATCATTTACTTTATTTCACGTAAACTGTTATTTAAGTTAAAAGCTACATAATTTTTTTCTGTCTTCTGTGCTTAAAGAACATTGATATTTTCTGTCAGGCTCCAAAAGTTACAAAAACATAATAAAATGTGTGTCATATGTATACTTTTAAAATAGTGTTAAATTTGTCAGCCATAAGATTTTCTGATTTTGTTTAATTGAACTCAAGAGCTCAAGCTAACTCAAACTTGATATCTGGCAACCGCATGCCTGAAAAAGTTTGTGTAGTAGTACAGCAGTTGACAAAAATAAAAATACATTTTAGCATAGTTTTTATTTTTTTAAATACACTTTTGTATCTTTTATCATCAACAATATTGCTATAGTTATTGACCTTATTGTCATCTTGTCATAGTCTTGTTTTAGTCATGGATACAGCTCACCAACAAACATTTTTCATTATACTTTTCATCAACGAAATTAACAAAAATTTGTGACATTGAGTAAATAAATAAATAATGGTCTAAATTTCAAATTTATTTCTCACACTAGCTAGCATTACAGTGCACAAGTCCTATAGGCTATGGTGCTCATCTCTGCCTTGGCTCATCTCTTAAAAATAAAGACCTCTGTTTTGTTCTAGGAAAGAAGCTCATGATCCATTTTATAAGTAATGATGTACTAAAGGTACATATAAACTTACAGGATAAATCAACTTACAAAGTCCTTTTGGGGAAGCAGCAAAAGGTGGATTTAGTGCTCAGACAAATAGATTTTTAACCACGTCTGGAACCCATTGTCTGTGCTCGTCTTAATTCCTGCCTCCTTTGGTCTCAACTGGGATGGAGATGAGCTCCAGAGAGGCATACAAAGGGTCAAAGACAGGTCTTGTGTATAAAAACACTTGCTCAAACCACATATTCAACATCACACGTAACAGTGCGGGTGAAGGCTTTATCTGGTGATCTTCTGAGAACTGCAAAATAAATTTGACAAGTCCTCCATGTGGGTGCCATGAGCAGAGATACAGATTAGATCTGAAGACAATGCAAGATAACAGGGCAAACATATACTGTATGAAGTTAGGAACAACATATATCAACTGAGATCCCTCAAATCCAGAAGATGTGGGTGATTTAGTGCATTACACAAACCCAATCCTAGATCCTGACCTTGCAGTGTGTCACATGCTACCTTCTTCTTTGGAAGCGCACTGTTGTCATTTCCTTTTTATTCCTAATAATCATGATTTGTGTAGTGATTGATAGACTTTTTACAACTGTCGTTTCATTCCCTGCTTCTATCATGACGTCTAATTGCTTAACCATCCCATAGTCAACCCCCTGGTCCTAATAAAGCTGACAGTCTGCCGGTAAACGTTTTTTTGGACACCCCCCTTCTGCTCTGCCTCTCCAAACCTCCTCCTGTAATACCCATTACTGTTCACGAACCCAGTCTTCTGCATGCAACCCACTCCCCACCATCCCTCTCTTTCAGAAACCTCGGTTGCGCTTCATTCACAATAATTATAATAACGTCTTGTGGTTCAGGTATGAGAAGAACATACCTCAGTCTAGACGTAGGAAGTTTCTTAATGGGCATTCCTGTGCTACTGCTTGGCGTATTTGCGTGGCTAAAGCTAGCATATAGCATTACAGCCTTTAGGAACTATGTGACCGCATCGCTAATATCCGAGTATTCAAAACAGCGTTTTTGTCGAATGTGCATTTTACTACACCCATCAAAGACGTGTAATGAAAGCCGTGACAATGGTTTTCCTGTTTTGGAGGACTCTACAAGGAGCTACAAAACCTCTGGCCCAATGAACTCTGCAGCTGAACAATTACTTTTAAACAAGCATGCTTGAAGGATGATCACGCATTTGCTGCCAACTCACTAGAACAGTTTTTTTGCTGAACATATTGTTTGCATAATTATTCGCACAGGTAAACGTCCTTGGGTTTATGTAACTTCACTTTACTGTACCGTTTTATCCCAGTAGTGGCATTACAACGCAAGCTTTCAATTCAATGTGACGAGTTGATGCATAAAATATGATTGTGTGGATTCTCAGTTTTCCAGGTCATAGTCAAATTTTCTGGTGGATTATTTTGCTAAATGTTTTTTCCTTTTATCTGAGTGGCCTTGTCAGTTGTGGACCGATGGTAAAGACTCCCCAACATATAGCTCACAAGACATTAACTGTTGGAGTTGCTGCAGATTATGTGTGTGTTTGGGCTTTTGTTATATTCTATTATTTGCCAGAACACAAAGTAGCAGCCAAGATCTTTAATTATACAAACAAGCAATATTGAGACTTTTCGAACCACCAGAACAACCAAAATGGTTCTTGTCTAAATGTTTCCTTTAACATCTGAAGAACCTTTCTGTTTAACAAAGGTTCTAACAAAGGTTCTTCAGATTATCAAAACGTAAGAAAGAGATGGTTCTTTAAAGAACTTTTGACTGAATGGTTCTTTGTGGAACCAAAAATGGTTCTTCTGGGGCATTGCTGTGAAGAACCTTTTAAAGGACCTTTATTTTTTAAGAGTGAACAGGGCTCTGTGGGACAAGCCTGATGTTCAAAGCTGTACCTCAATGAAACCAAACTGTGAATGTTGTAGATGACACAACTAGAGCAAATACATCTGGACAAGTGCATCTAAAAGACAAAGATAAAGATAAGACATGAAACCACCTACTCAGCAGCAATATGAAACATGGAAGGGCTAGTTGTCTGGTTCAGTGCAAGTTCTGTCATTTATGTCTGGGTTTAGTTTTTATACCAATATGACACTAATGTGTGAGTTTAAAATAAAAAATTCATTTGTAACCCTTTCTCACAGGTGGTTAAAATCTAGTATTTCTGCAGTAGCTGGCCAAAAACTGCACTGTGTTACTGCAAGAACTAACCTTGGGGTTAGTTCTAGTTCTTTGCATTGCAAATTTAATAAATTTGCAATGCAAAGTATTGAACAAAATACTGCAAAGAAAATGTGAACTTCACAAGATTTCAAAATGAACACGTTTCTACAGAAACTTTAAGCAAAATATAACACAAATAAATATAAAAAAGCTAATTAATCTCAATTTGCCAAATATTCCACTATGCTTAACAGAACATCTGGCCATTACCCACATCTAACCAACAGTAAGTGATTTGATTCAAAATGTAAATGCATGCCTCTCATCTTTGCAATGAGAATAAAGTATTTTAATCAAAGGTTAGCTTGCTCCTTTACTTGTTAAATTCAACACTATACTTTACAAATACTTTGCAAACATTTTTTTCTTGTCACAAAATAAGATTCTACATAAACACTTCTTGAATAAACAAGTGATAAATCAACCATCTAAAGAGTGGCTGTTACAACTGTCAGAGAGTCTCTACCACCACAAGATATGAAGACACAACACTTGTGAGCCACAAGGAAACACGGAGAACATTTAGTGCAAAAAAACATGCATGCACACACGAGAGGTTCAGTGTACTCAGACAACTTCCACAGTCTCCAGATCCCGAAAGAACACCTTTGGGGTGTAGGCAAGACAGGCAAGGCAAGTTTATTTATATATAAAAGGAAGTAAAATAGTCATTAAAATAATGATCACAACAATAAAAACAAGGGAAAAATAATAAAATTATATAAAAATTGATTTAAAATGAAATGTAAAAATAAATAAATAAATAAAATTATTACACATAAAATACAGTTCAGTCAGTTTGAATGTAGCACAGTGATCATTCAACAAATTCACAGCCAAACAGATGAGTTTTTAGTCTGGATTTAAATGTTTTAGCACATCTAATCTCTTCTGGAAGCTGGTTCCAACTACGGGTGGCATAACAGCTAACAGCAGACTCCCCTTGTTTTGTGTATTTCTAAATGACTCAATTCTAATGATTTTAGTGCTCTGTTAGGTTGTTATTCACTGAGCATATCTGCAATGTATTTTAGGCCCTATGCCATTAAATGATTTATAAATGAGTAAAAGCACTTTAAAATCAATCCTAAATGTAACTGGAAGCCTGTGTAAGGACCTGAGGACTGGTGTGATGTGCTCAGACTTCCTGGATTAGTCAGAATCCTGACAGCAGCGTTCTGGACGAGCTGCAGCTGTCTAATGGTCTTCTTGGGAAGGCTGGTGAGGAGACCATTACAATAATCCACCCTGCTTGTGATAAAGGCATGAACAAGTTTTTTCAGGTCTTGATTGGAAACAAAACATCTAATTATTGCAATGTTTTTAGAAGATATATGCTGACCTAGTTACTGCTTTGACATGACTACTGAAACTAAGGTCTGTCTCCAGAATCACAGCAAGATTCTTGACTTGATTTTTAGTTGTTTGACCCCTAGAGTCAAGGTATGCATTCACCATCAGAACTTCATCTTTGTTTCCAAATGCAATAATTTCAGTTTTCTCCTTGTTTAACTGAAGAAAAGTCTAGCACATCCAGCTGTTAATTTCATCAAAGCACTGGCAGAGGGAGTCAACGGAGCTATTGTCATTTGGAGATAAAGCTAGGTAAATCTGGGTATCATCAGCATAGCTGTGATTGCTGTGCAGATTGGTTATTTCTCATTATCTGACTTAGTGGGAGAATATACAGGCTAAAGTCTCTCCACAGTAGAAAAAGAATGTTGTTTAAGCTACTATTTATGAGGTTGGAGAAGAAGGTCTGGCTAGTTCCACACTGAAAGCACGAAGGCTGTCTTTATAGATGCTAAAGGTGAGTTTCGAGTTTTGTCTTCTACTCCGCTCAGCTTTTCTGCGTTGTCCTTTTATACTATGAACTGCTGTTGATTTTCTCCGTGGTGATTTCTGTCTGCCATTTTTCTTGCAGAATTTAACCGGAGCAATATCATCAATAACATTTTTAACCGTCCTGCAGACACTTATAAAATTAAAGTTTCATTTAAAAACATAAAATCTAAGTTGGTTGTTGTGATCAGGCCATTGATCAAAAATTATTCTAACTTAATGGCATTACTTTTTGTCCCCACAGCAATCCTAGTTTGATGCATAATAGGCCTCAGATTAGATGGGTCAGCTGTACGGCTTGAGAAGACCTTAGGCTTTCTATCACGTGATAAAACAGAAATAGAGAAAGCTACAGGCACACTAGGTTCCCGCTTGTTCTGTAAACATTTGTGAATGTTACTGCTATGATAATGGAAAACATATCACTGAGAGCTGCTATCAGTTGTTTTTGGTTCACCCACACCAGATAGAGCAGGGTATAGCGGGCATGCGGTCGAAGAGCTCTCACAGGAGATGGAGGGCGAGCTGGGCCCATTGTTTTTTAGATGTTATCTGGAGGCTTGCAGCAAAAAAAGTGTGAGAGTTTGGTCCCAGCATATACCAGTTCCTCCATTTTCTGTGAGAAGCTTAGAAATGGAGATGCTAGAGAGAGGGAAATAGTGTCTGGTAATATGTTGTTCTGGCTTCCCTGACTGTTTTCCAGAAAGTGATCCTTGGGTGCTGAGTCTTGGAGCTGTGTAATATGTCACAGTCTGTCTGTAATGAGCTCTGTGGGCATGATGTGCTTGTTGTGGCTGCGTGGCATTATAAGTGTCCTTGTTGGATGTGTCAATCACATGGCAGCAATGTGAGATACTTGTGACAGTCTGATGTCTTGAGTGCTTTTGGGTCTCGCTCTGTGTTTGTGGCATTGATTATTCTTTTTCTTTTTTTTTTAAGTGAAGTGAAGTGACTTGTGGTCAGCGACTTGGAATTTGTGCTCTGAATTTAACCCATCCAAAGTGCACACACACACACACACACACACACACCATAAACAGCCAGTGCTGCAGCGCCCGGGGAGCAATTGGGGGATTGGTATTGAAGGTGAAGAGAGCACTGGATATTCACTCCCACCACTTACAATTCCCACTGGACCTGGGTCTCAAACCCACAATCTTCGGGGTTACAAGTCCAACTCACTATCCATTAGGCCACGACTGCCCCAGTCTGACTGGGTATATAAATTTCCACCATTTCGACAAATACCAGACTTAAAAAAATATATAGGCATATTACATGTTATTTTTTTTTTTTATAAAATTAAAAAAAAAAAAAGATGTTTCATACAAATTATGTTTACATATAGACCACAAGATAAAATAGTTGAATTTATAAAAATGACCCCATGCAAAAGTTTACATACATTTGATTCTTAATACTGTTTTGTTACCTGGGTGAGCTGTTCATAAAAAAATACTTTTTCTCACAGATTTGTTGGTTTTCCAGGATCTTATACATATTTGAACCCTTTCCAGTAATGACTGTATGATTTTATCATGCCATTAGCTTTTATGATAGGAAATGACATTTGCAGAGTATATTCTAGCTTATGCAGTCTAACTTGCAGTAAATTCATAATTTTTAATATTAAAAACACTGAAATGGTTAATAACTAAACCAAGAACTCTGCATCTCCTCTTTCAGCTCAAAACCCCAGCAACTTTGAACAAAACTGTGAGTACTATTACTTTTCCAAGAACTAAGAATGAAACAATCTCAAAGAACTGCATGGTCATGGGTTGGGTCTTGATGAAATACAAACCCGTATCTATATCAAATGTGCTCAGAGAAGCAAATGTGACTCTGCTAGACTCTAAAAACTGTGTCACGGCTGATACTCTGTGCTACAAGGGACCACCTGGACCAGCACAGGTATTTCAAGATGCAAACAGTGGTTTCTGGAAGTATTCCTGGGCCCATTTAGTAATGTCAATGACAGAATCATGTTGATGAGTGATGCAGTGTCATCTGAAGGCCCAAAAACCACGGTCATCCAACAAAGGTCTTTGAAGTTGTCCCTTATGCACAGAGATCGCCCCAGTTTCTCTGAATCTTTTGAGGATGCTATGCAATGAAGAAGATGAGATTTGCAAAGTCTTTGCAATTTGACATTGAGGAACATTGTTTTTAAAGTATTCCACAATCTTTTTATGCAGTCTTTCACAGGTTGGAGAGGATCTACCCATCTTTACTTTAAGACATCCCTTTTTATAGAAAATCATATTATAGACCTCATGTCAATTAACTTAATTAGTTGCTAGATATTCTCCCAGGTGAATCTTTTCAAAATATCCTGCTTTTTCAGCCCTTTTGTTGCCCACGTGCCAACTTTTTTTGAGACCTGTAGCAGGCATCAAATTTGAATTGAGCTCATTTAGTGGATAAAAGTGTAGAATTTCTCAGTTTAAACATTTGTTATGTTCTCTATGTTCTATTGTGAATAAAATATTTGCTAATGTGATTTGAAAGTCTTAATTTTCATTAAAATTAAAAAAATGTCCTAACATTTCCGGAATTCAGGTTGTATTAAATTAATATTATTTTAAAATTAATATTAGTATTAAATTAAATTTATGGGGTCATCGGATGCAAAATTCACTTTACAAGATGTTTGAACACAAACAAAAAAAAAAAATGAACCAGGTTCTACTTTCACTAAGCGTGGATTTCTCTTTTGCATCGTGGTGACGCCGGCCGACCGACTGGATTAAAAGAACCAGGTTCTACTTTCACTAAGGAAAGTGCTTTATTTTAGTCCATAAACTAGCGTCCTGAGAAACTGTTTTTTTTTTTTGCTTTTGTTTTGGCTCTGATTTTTTTTCCTGTTTGTCTGTTTTTGTTTTGGTTTTCTTTCGGCGCGGGACGTGGTTCGACATCAGCGTGGATCCCTCTTTTGCATCGTGGTGTCGGGCAGCGCTTTGTGAAAAGAGTTGGAGTGCCATAAGTCTACACGTCAGCAAAGAAACTTCATATTATTTGCTTATATTGTTTGGTTGTCGGCTCAGTTGGATTTTGAAAGGACAATGTGGCCCATTTCTTCAAATTGTGCGGCTTTGGTGGTACTTTTTGTTGTGACTCTCTATCAGGGAAACAGCGGCCGCAGGTATGATACAGACCTTCCCTCACATCATGATCCTTTTTTAACTTTAAAATCGATAAATTGGATGGGGGCTGGTATTTTTACTAACTTTAACGTTCTCTCAGACTGCAGTTTGAAGTTACTGCTTTCTAATTTTGTGTATGAGGACTCTATAGTTTCTGTTCAAACAAATAAGGAACCTAGCGTCTTCAATTTCACTTGTTTGAATTTATCTGTTGGAAATGCCGGTGTAAACAGTTAGGCGGCGGAGCCTTATAGTTCTTATGTTACTGATATCAGGAAATGTTTTACCAAATCCTGGGCCTTTTAATGACACCTCTTTAACGTTTAATGCTCCTGCTGATTTTAAATCTAGATCAGGACTAGGTTTTATCCATATGAACGTGAGAAGTCTGCTCCCTAAGATGGATTTGTTGAGAATCTGGGCAAAAAATACCAGTGCTGATGTCATAGTAATATCCGAAACATGGCTCAAAAAAACAGTTTCGGATAATGCCATAGATATTGACGGTTATTCTGTCTATAGAGCTGATAGATTAAAAAAAGGAGGGGGGGTAGCAATTTATGTTAAGGATAATTTTGAAGTTACTGTGTTGCTCTCTGAGTCAGTAGTCAAAAAGTATGAATTACTAGCTTTAAACC
Source organism: Enteromius mattozi (assembly GCA_032359235.1). NCBI lineage: Eukaryota > Metazoa > Chordata > Actinopteri > Cypriniformes > Cyprinidae > Enteromius > Enteromius mattozi. The sequence goes on from JAUMHE010000079.1 coordinate 7,032,013, forward strand.
TTATCGTTTAAAAGACTTTACATCTTACTGTAGTTGGTTGCTACAGACCTCCATCAGCTAGTATTGATGCCATTACCGCTCTGATGCACTCGGTGACTTCTTTGAATTACAAGGAGCTTGTTCTTCTTGGTGATTTTAATGTAAATTGGCTACAGTCAGTATCTCATGATTTTAAAACAATTTGTGATTCTCTAAACCTCTTTCAGCTAGTTGATAAACCTACTAGACCTAACTTGAAGGATTACAAAAAGTCCACACTAATTGATCTTATTTTTAGTAATTTTCCCCATAAGTATTCTCCGGCCGCTGTATATGCTAATGATGTCAGTGATCACTGCGTCGTTGCCATAGTCAGAGATACCAAATTGCCTAAGCATAAACCTCGTATTATCACCAGACGATGTACGCGTCATTTTAATGAACAAGCTTTTCTTTTTGATGTAGCACATTTTGATTGGGACAGGACTTTTCTTATTCCTGATTTTGAGTTTTCCTGGAAATATTTTTATGATGGCTTTTTATCGATTATTAACAGACATGCACCTTTTAAAAAATTCCGTGTTAAAGGTAGGGATAATCCCTGGTTTTCTGATGCCCTATCTGTTCTAATTCGTGAGCGAGATGTTGCCTGGGCAAAAGCCAGACTTTCTGACACTAGTTCTGAGTGGATCCGTTTTAGGCAGCTTCGGAATAAATGCACTGTTGCTATCCGAAAAGCAAAAGCTGATTATTTTATTGAAAATATTACTACTAATTCAAATAACCCGAAGAATTTTTGGCAGAACATAAAAATGATATCAGGTAGTAAAAGTAAGTCTAGTCTTCCTTCAAGTATAAAAATAGACTCCATTAGCATATTAGATAAAGATCATATGCTTAATTGCTTTAATAAGCATTTCGTTGCTTCTGGGTGTCTATTTGAATCTCAAAATCCTATAGGTTTTGATTCTGATTTTATTAACGCAGAAAGTCACCTAGAAAAAGAAGAGTTTGTATTCAATCAAATTAAGAGCACCGACGTTCATAAAGCTCTTCGGGTGCTTGATACAAACAAATCTCCAGGTCCTGATAGTGTGGAGCCTGTGTATCTGAAATTGGCAGCAGATTTTATTTCACCTGCTTTAACTTATATTTTTAATCTTTCTTTAAATACTGGTGTTATTCCAGAAATTTGGAAGTCAGCTCTTGTTGTTCCTTTACTAAAAGGAGGGGATCCCACTATAATGAATAACTACAGGCCAATTTCAAAGCTTTGCATTTTATCAAAGATATTTGAAAAACTTATTAGTGAACAGTTGACATATTATCTAAATGCAAATAAAGTGTTGTCTATCAGTCAATCTGGGTTCCGCAAAAAGCATAGTACTACAACGGCTATTTTTAAATTTTTAAATGATATTGTAGGTTCATTGGATAATGGCGAATTTTGTGCCTCACTTTTCATTGATCTATCAAAGGCTTTCGATACAGTCGATCATGAAATACTGTTGCAGAGATTGAAGGTTGTTGGGTTATCAAGTCTTGCTATCCCTTGGTTTAAAAATTATCTGAGTGGAAGGACCCAGTGTGTTCAAGCAGAAGGTAAACAATCTGATTTATTAGAGATTTTAAAAGGCGTTCCTCAGGGATCGGTGCTAGGGCCTCTTTTATTCACTATTTATATAGCTGATTTTGACAGGTTAAAGAAGTTGTTTTTTACACTATCATTTGGAATTTTTAACCAAAGTATATTATAGACTCGCAAATCACAAATCAAATCACAAATCAATTCGCTAAATAAAATTTTTCCAACAGAACATCTGTCCATTTCCAGCATCAAACTGCTCCTCTATTTTTTTGAATGCAACACATCAAGGGATTCCAGCTGAAAAATAAAACAGCAGTTTATACTTTACTGAAGATGGAGTAAACAACAACAACAAAAATCTGGCATTTAAACGCTCCACCCCCAACCCCAACTGACATCTGTAATCTCCACATTTGTAAAGAATTTAAAAACCTTGAAAATAAGCTAAAAGTCAGAGTCTACCACCACAGCAGATGAACACACTTAAACAAGTCATGAAACATCATAAGCAAACAGGAAGCTCCAAGAATATTTAGTGCATAAAAACATGCACACACTTGAGAAGTTCAGTGTACACCAATGACGTCCACCGTCTCCAGATCAAGAGTACCTGACATCATGAATGTGCAGCTGATAAATCTGCAGCAATTGTATCATCCTACCATCTCAAAAAAGACCAGAAAAATTAATAATAATAATAATAATAGTTTTTTCACCGCTTACTTAATCCATACCACAAAGAAATCAGGTTGTTTTTGGGACAAAGGGGTTTGTAGTCGTTACTAATTTAGTGGTGACTATGCATAAAAAAAATTGGCATGAATTGGAGTAGTCAAGGTACCAGAAGCTGCAAACATTACAGATCAGGAAATTCTCATAACTATCGAGTTCTGATATTATCACCAAAGTGTTAGTTGTGAAACAGCAGAAGCTGATGATAATCACTGACCTGTGATCGACTGTGATCTGGATGCAGAGCATGCTGCAGCTTCTGCTGTTATCTTCCGGGTTTGGCTTCCTTGAATCTCTTTATAAAAGCAGAGCCTAACATCTCTGTGATGCACACTGAGTGTATCTGAGCTGTCTACAATGAACATCTTTCAGCAAATCACTTGTCTACTACTGCTGTGTTCTTGCGCCCCAGGTATTCAAATCTAGTATACTTTAGTATTTACAATAGTCTCACTGTAAAAAAAAAAGTTGCTGCAATTAGTTAAGTTTCTTTTGAAGTTAAATTTTACCTTTTTTTTTAACTTATTGAGATAACTTAAATATCCAAATTAACTAAATTTACCTAAAAGTATAAGTTATGATAACTAATTTATGACAGCAGGTTTTTTTTTTTACAGAATTTGTCCAATAATATGCTATTAAACTGTTTTAAGGTTTCTCCATGCATGATGGCATTGTTGGCGGTAAAGAGTCGGTTCCTCACAGTCGGCCCTACATGGTGTACATTCGTGACAAGATTACAAAACACACATGTGGTGGTGTTTTGATAAGAGAGGATTATGTGATGACCGCTGGCCACTGCATAGGAGGGTAGGTGAAATAATCATATTTTAGATTCTTTTTTAACTGAAAATCAGAAAGATATTAAACTGACTATAGTGCAGGCACTTATTGTCTACAATTGTATGGAAAAATACCTACTTTCAAGTCAAGTGACCTTTAAACTTTATACAATACAGTTAATTTCGGCTTTACAGTAACCAACCCAGAAAATGGCTAAATAAATTTTGATATAAAATATAAAATATAATTTTTGGGTGAACTATTTCTTTAATAACAAGGTTGATGTTGCAAGATGTCAGCTATAAAGCAACTCTCGTGTTATTATCCAGTTTAATTCAGTTCAAGTGTTCTCATCTATTGCTATCAGTGCAGACATACAGTTAATGTTACTGAACATTAACCCCTGGTTTCACAGACAAGACTAAAGCCTAGTCCTAGACTAAAATGAAAAAAATATGAGCTTTATTCAATGAAAGGAACTTGCACTTACTGATCCTAAAACATGTCAGTGCAATTGTTTTGTCTTAAGATGCACACTAGTAATTTTTTTCTAAGTCATGTTTATAAAAATTACATAAATATCCTAACTGAACTATGGCCTAATCCTGGCGTTTTTAGACTAGTTAGATTTAACATTCAAAGTGGCAATCATGTCATTCTTGTAAATATATATGAATCATTTTGTAACTCTGGCCACTACGATATCAATTTATTCATTTATTTATTTATTTATTTTTAGTAATCTTATGGTATATCTGGGGGTCCATGACACCAAACATTTACCTGACGGTGTAGAGGTACATCCTATTCCGCATCCAAGTAACGATGCTAAGAGACCAGGCCATGACATCATGCTTCTGAAGGTAATACATCAGATTGAACAGTTCCTTTGGTATCAGGTCTAATAAACATTCTTTCAGAAAAGGACATTTTTAACATTTATCAAATATACTTTTGCTCAGCTTAAAATCTTTAATATCTTTAAAAACACTGAATGAAATGTAGTGGTTATCAACTCAAGCAAGAACTCTGCATCTTCTCTTTCAGCTCAAAACCCCAGCAACTTTGAACAAAACTGTGAATACTATCCCTTTACCAAAACCTGAGAATGAAGCAATCTCAAAGAACTGCACGGTCATGGGTTGGGGCTCGACAGAATACAAACACGTATCTATATCAAATGTGCTCAGAGAAGCAAACGTGACTCTGCTAAACTCTGAAAACTGTGGCAGGGCTGATACTCTGTGCAACGAGGGACCACCTGGACCAGCACTGGTATTTCAAGATACACCTCTCACAGAATATTATGGTGTATAAGTGTCATTGCAATATACTAATAATCAAATGATATAATCCACAGGGAGACTCTGGGGGTCCACTTGTCTGTGGAGGTGTTGCACGGGGAATTGTGTCATATTACACAAGCTACAATAATGCAGACTACTTCACAGTGTACACTCATATTTACTCCTACCTTTCATGGATTCATGACAACATGAAACCACCTCCTCAGCAGCAATATGAAACATGGAAGGGCAAGCTGGATAAACTCATTTAGCTATTTGATTCTTTCATTTATGTTTGGTCTTAGTTTTACAGCAGTCATGTATGGCAAATGTGCGAGTTTCAAATAAAGGCTGATTTGCAACCCTTTCACTAAAGTCTAATAAGAATTTCATT
>JAUMHE010000079.1:7045649-7063564 GCA_032359235.1 Enteromius mattozi
TTCTCTTTCAGCTCAAAACCCCAGCAACTTTGAACACAACTGTGAATACTATCCCTTTACCAAAACCTGAGAATGAAGCAATCTCAAAGAACTGCATGGTCATGGGTTGGGGCTCGACGAAATACAAACACGTATCTATATCAAATGTGCTCAGAGAAGCAAACGTGACTCTGCTAGACTTTGAAAACTGTGGTATGGCTGATACTCTGTGCACGGATCACCTGGACTGGCACAGGTATTTCAAGATGCACCACAAACTAATTATTATCTATAGTGTATCAGTGTCAGTGCAGTATACTAATAATCAAATGATATAATCCACAGGTAGACTCTGGGGGTCCACTTGTCTGTGGAGGTGTTGCACAGGGAGTTGTGTCATTTATCACAAACTCAGAAAATGCAGACTACCTTACAGGGTACACTAATATTTCCCACTACCTTTCATGGATTCATCACATCATGTCACCTGACGGTGAGCGTGATTTCACCAAGTTCAAGATGTTCCTGGATCGACATTCTTGTTGATCCTGGAACAACATTACAATCAACCAATCAGATTTGAGGAATAATTTTTCAGGAAATATTTTAGGTTTATGATCAGGGTTAGATGCTTCTACACCCTTGTTAATCAGATGTAATTTCCCACTGATTTTAGCAATACATTTTGGGTAGGGGTAGGTTTAGGGGTAGGAATTGGGATAAGTCTATATTTTAGGACAGTAATGTTGATCCAGGATCAACAAAAGATGTCTTACTTGGCAAAATCGCGCTGACGTGACAAACCAAAAGTGTTAGATCAAGTCTCAGGAGCATTAGATCTAACCCCCGGACGTTGGACCTCAAAACCTGATAAAGAACAAGTCTTGTCTGGTACCTAAAAAAAGTGCATTTTTACTGCATTTTGTCTAGAATTTGTCTAATATTAAATGATCTATAAGTTGACAAAGGAAGCCAGGGAATAGCAGCAGGAAATAAATTAAAGATATAAAATGAATAGACTTTAACATTTGTTGCATGTTTCAGTGCTCGACTTGATTAGAATACGCTGTCATTTCAGAAAACAAATATCTTTTTTTTTGTTTCTTCATGCATGATGGCGTCGCTGGTAAAGTCTCTGTTCCACACAGTCGACCCTACATGGTCTACATTCGTGACAAAGTATCAAAAGTAGAATGTGATGGTTTTTTGGTAAGAGAAGATTTTGTGATGACAGCCGCTCACTGTAAACAAAGGTAGGTTAAATTGTCATATTATACAATTTTATCAGAAAGGATGTAAACTCTATGAAGATGCCGCAAATTGTGCAGTAATATAGTGTTATTCAGTTCAAGTCAGTTCTATTCAGTAACAGTGTAAATTTCATCTCTTTTGAATTGAATTAAATTCAGCCATACGCAGTTCACAGAAGGCTGCAATGACATTATTAATCTAAAGTCACTCCAATGTTGATTCGATTGAATTCAATTCCTGTCAGTGTTACAAGATGTGATTCAACTGTAAAGCATCTCTACAGAAAATACTCATACTCATTATTTAGCTTAACTCAGTTTAAGAAGTTTTGTTCTCTGTTGGTATCAGTGCAGTCACATCAATAATATCTTGTAAATGTTAAATATATTTGGTCATTTTTAGTCATCTTGTGGTATATTTGGGGGTCGATGACACCAACCTTTTACCTGATGGTGTAGAGGTAGATCCATACCCACATCCAAACTTCACTATGAAGGAAAAGGTCCATGACATCATGCTTCTGAAGGTAGAACATTACGCTAAAGAGTTTCATTACCATCACAACTAGAAAAATGGCCTTTCATGATAGGAAATGGTTGTCACTTGCAGAATATACTTTTGCTCAACTTTTAAATTGAATTAACAAATAAAAGTATCATTAATTCAAGCAAGAACGCTGCATCTTCTCTTTCAGCTCAAAACTCCAGCAATTTTGAACAAAAACGTGAGTACTATCACTTTGCCAAAAACTAAGAATGAAGAAATCTCAAAGGACTGCATGGTCATAGGTTGGGGCTGGAAGAAATACGATCACGAGTCTCCTTCAAATGTGCTCAAAGAAGCAAACGTGACTCTGCTAGACTCTAAAAACTGTGGCAGGGCTAATACTCTGTGCAACAAGGGACCACCTGGACCAGCACAGGTATTTCAAGATACACCACACACAAATTATCATCTATGATTTATCAGTGTAATATAATAATCAAATGATATAATCCGCAGGGAGACTCTGGGGGTCCACTTGTTTGTGGAGGTGTTGCACGGGGAATTGTTTCATTTTCCAAAAATATGGGAAATGTAGACCAACTCAGAGTTTACACTCATACTTCCCGCTTTCTTCCATGGATTCATGACATCATGTCCCCTGTCATACCAAATATGTTAGCTCAAAAGAAAGTGTTTTGTCTGGCACCCAAAACTCAATAAACACAAAGTCTTGTCTGGTAAATTAACTGTTTTAATGCTTTTAGCATCTAAATCTGTATTAAGTAATCATTCAGCCATATAAGGTTGATTAAGGAAGCCAGGGAAGAGCAGAAAGGAGAAAATGTATTGCAAACAAGTTTCGGGAGGACCACGCACAAATGATTAACCGCAGCAGCATTCGATCTCCCTAATATCAGATTACCCTATCAGAGCCTCGAGGCTTTCCTTTAAATACTCCAAAACATTCCTTCCCCGTTACCTTCGTTCTTTGCATCCCTCCGCCGCCCCTTTCTCCACTACCATTCCGTGATTTGATCAAATTCAGTCTCTAATCGGCCCTGGCCGTTTCACAGCCAGAAGCTTCTCATTTTAACTTCCTCCCGGGGGCACGGGGGATCAGGCCGGGCTCCAGACTCTGCCCAATCCTCGCCTCCCAAACATGCTTATTTTATTATGAGGAAGTGGGCTTGTGAAATAAGCTTTTCTGCTGATGTTTCAACGCTCAGACTTTGTAATACCATGACATTGCATTCAATAAATTCACTGCTTCACCACATTACTACATTGAATAACTTTGAAATTAAAATAGTGAAGACCAAACTCCCCCCAAAACTACACAACCACAGGATTAAAACAGAAAAATAAAATTACCAATGAATAGATCAGTAATACAAGTGCATAAATGGTTAAATGATTAAGTCATGATTAATTTGAAAACTTAAGACAAATAGTAAAGAAAAAAAAAAAAAAATATATATATATAAAAATCCTTCAAAGAGCAAGCTGGATTAAATTTCCCCATTTATTCAGTTAAAAGCAAGTTTAATTATATTTTAGAATTAAACCAGTGTATATTTCAAAACTTAAATACAAAGCCTAACTCCTATTGTAAAAGCATAAGCATTTCATTTCTGTGGCCTTTGTGCAGTAGCTGGCCACCACTGCCACCTTGTGGTGAGTGTACGGTCACACTGCCACTAAAGCTGTGCTAATAAGTGATGCAAAATACTGAACAAAACTGATGTAAAAAAAAAAAATCTTTATTAAACTGATTTGTCATTTAGCACAACAGTTTAGAAACACTGCTTTCAGCAAAATAGTGACCACACTTCAATCTGGATGGAAGATTGATATTTTGAAAGTTGACGCTTTCGCTGTTTTCTTTTAGGAGAGATGGGTTCATCTGCTCAGCAGGGATTTCCATGAACCCTGAAACAGCAAAACCAAGTAACAAGAGGTTTTATTAGAAAGAAAACACTAAAAACAAGCACGCAGGTCAATTAATACTATTCAAACAGATGAACAAGTAACATCCAATAATTGTTTAAAAACTAAGTCATTACTCACCGTCATGTCATTTCAAACCCATAACACCTTTGTTTGTTATCAGAACATAAATATTTTTTAATGCATCCCGTACAAGATCAAGGTCCAGAAACATAGCAAGGATATCGGTTAGATAACCTGAGTGACATCAGTGGTCCAACAGTCACTTTACGAACCTACGAGATTACTTTGTGCACAAAAAAAAAAAAACACCACCACATGAACCCCTCAAGTCACATTGCTACGTTTCTGGACCTAGATCCTGTAAGGATCCATTCGGTCACTGAACAGAGGTCTAACAGATTTGCAAAGACATGAGGGCGAGTAATTAATAGCAGAACTTTTATATGGAGTAAACCAACCCTTTATATCACCAACAGAACTTCTAGCCATTACCCTCAAACTATTATAGTAGTTTGAATGTACAAGTAAACCTACCTCTTTGAATTTTGAAATTACTTCAGTTTCATGGCATCAAAGGTTATCTTGCTTCTCTAGTTTTCAATTACAACACGTTCAGGGAGTCAGTCTGAAAAATAAGAGGGTATTTTAGTATACAGATGTAGTAAAACAACAAATAAAACAAATCATGCACTTAAAATATTTTTTCCACAGTAAGACGCCAAATACTTCGACTAAGTGCGAAAAATCAGTACAAAATTGTGAGTGTTAAAACAAAAATTATTATTATTATTATTTTTAAATAAACAAGTCTCCATAGTGAGTCGCTCAAGACGATGAGGTGGCAAAAAAAGCTACATCTCTACGAAATGTCAAAATTTTGACAAGTGACTTAAACCAGACCGAAAAAAATTGTTTAAGTTGGTGCTGACAAAAATTTGCGATCAGAACAGGGACTTAATCTCTCATTTCAAAGGCCACATGAAGTACTTCCACCAAACAAGAGCACACTATATAAAAAAAAAAAAAAAAAAGTCGTCATGCAGCTTTTTAAAGGAGGAACAGGAAGTGTTTTTTGGGGTTGTGGAACAGGACTGAACAGATTCTGGAGATGTAATCACTGGTCGAGGCAACATTCGTAGAAAACATGGACAATGAGAACTGTTGTAGGATGCGTACAGGAGAGCAAAAGGTTTTACCTCACATTACAGGCCTATCTCCACAAATGACCTAGTCAAGAGAGCAGCTTTCATCTCAGGATTCTTGAGTCGGAAGGCACAACACTTCATTCTCCAAGGACATTGTTGATTTCCGTAATTGCTAGCAGAGAACTCTTGGATCCAATGAAGCATTATACAGAGCCATTGCTTGCTATACCACAACAGCAACGTTTCATCTTTGTTAGCTTATCTAATACTAAAGTTTCATTTGCCTAATGAAAAATTTAGGATCCCAGTAGCTAAATCCCCAGCTATCCACTCCAAGACATTCACCTGGCTTTTTAATATCGAAGGCAAGAGAGAGCATTTTCCAACCATTTTTTTAATGAGCTTCATGAAGCCAGATTAATACAAAAAGAAAAAGGATTCTGAGGTGTTGATATACAGAACAGAGCACATTTCTTTCCAAGGAGGAACAAAATCTTGACATTTAAGAGGATAAGTTCAGTCCACAGTAGAGCATACTTTTAAAAAATAAAATTTAGACTGGTCAAAGAGTAAAGTACCTTGGGCCATCGGTCCTAACGTGAGGCGGATTCACCCACTTTAGTCGTTTACTCTTTGAATAATGAATATTTACAAATCTTTAGCAATATCAAGGAGGTTTGCTGGAGACAACTCCAATGCAACATGCCTGCCTTGCTTCACTAAAGGAATGCATCACAAAATGGAGGTGGCAAGGAGCAATAAAGAACACATCACAGCTTATCAAGCTTCTATTGGAGGATCAAATTAGAATATTTTCAAGGTGCCATTTTAAAATTGTTTCAATGCAAAAGCTCCTCTAAGCACTTTCAGTGAGCCGATATTAAGAAATTGGTCCAAAGATCTTTGAGGAAATTGGTTTTAGAAGCTATCAGGCTGTGTTGGACAGGTCAATTTTCACGCATGGTTTCAGAGACAGTTTCTTAAACACACACTAAAAAGAAAAACAAAAGGACAATTTCAAACCTCCGTGAGCATCTATAACACAATCGCAAGGTAAAATGGCAGATACAGGTAGCCTCACAGGGCTTGAAACTCTTACAGTAAGTGAATGCTCATGGATATTAGGCAGCTCCTCAATGAGAGGAACATCCTGCGGATACTTGACACGGTAAAAAAGGAGTCTGTCTTTAATAGAACATTTGAATCAGAACACAAAACGTAAAGAAAAAAGTAAAAAACAAACAAAAAAAAAGGTCTTCCAAGAGCGCATCTTTTTATATACAGCCAGCGAAGGGATGATCTTGCAATCAGGAATTTTTTTTACTCGTGTGAAGCTGAGGACAAGAAGTAGGCAAAAGTGTAAAGGCACTGGAGCATTGTGAACATCCTTTCCAAACAGTGAACTGACACCAAGACATGATTCTTTTCCAACAAGGTCTTATGGACTATTCTGATCAAGTGCACAAAACCGACTTTAGTCACTACTATTGTACTTTTTCGTCTTGTGGTCATCATTTCCAAGATAAAGGCAACCAAGTTGACTGAACTCAGAAGTTTGAAAAAGGCAGTTGTGTCTTTCTGCTTAGGTCTAGACTCTAGACATTACTCTAAAACACCACAAGTGGGCTGAGATCTATTGGTGCAGTTATCTAGTAAAAAATTAGTCATTCTGAACAATCAATACATACCATAGCTGTCGTAACTGTCTCTGTAGGATCCACCAGAACGGTCATATCCACCCTGGCTTCTAAAACCAAAAGTAATATTTGCCATATTTAAGGTGCTCACGGTTACAAGATTCAGTAAATTGTTCCTTGTGCAAAGTTACCCTTGTGCTTAAGAAATCTCTCACCTGTTATCCCTGTATCCACCGCCGCTGCCACCACCACCGGAGTATCCACCACTCCTGTTGGAGTATCCGCCACCACCGTAGGATCGGTCACCTCCACTATAGCTTCTCTCTCCTCCACCATAGCCTCTGTCTCCACCACCATAGGATCGGTCACCTCCGCCATAGCCCCGATCGCCACCAAAGCTTCTGTCACCTCCGTAGCTTCTGTCTCCACCATATCCTCCACCACCTGTGAAACAAACAAACGTTAAACAGATTAAATAAACCCCCCCACAAGCAAGATACTCAAGACACATCCATTAAGGTGGACCACCAGCTTTGTCATGATAATTACAAGCTACAAAGGCTGCTTCAAATGCAAATGCAGCCATCTGTTAACACTACTTCATTTCAGAGTAATAATACCAACCTCTACCTCTGCCTCCCCTAAAAAATCCCCTGCCACCTCCAGAACCTCCTCTGAAACCACCGGACCGTCTACCAGATTTGCCAGCTTCGTCAACTCGAATCATGCGGCCATCAACAGACTGCAAAAAAAAGCATTTTATTGTTAGAAACCCACTTTAGGCTTACTCTAATTCCATGATTGTGATTAAAACGTAGCAGTGGGCAAGTTAAAGACTAAAAAAAAAAAAAAAAGTTACACGTGTCCCTAAATGGTGCTGATCTTACCTTTCCATTCATTGCAGCCATAGCATCCTTCGCATCCTCTGGATTTTCAAATGTCACAAAGCCAAAGCCTCTGGAACGGTCTGTCTCACGGTCCCGGATTACATCAACTGAAGCATACATACCACACAACCAATCAAAAAAAGAAGCTGGTGATAATTTAAACCAACCTCATTTAAAACTCAACAGCTTAAAACAAACCTTTGGCAATTGAGCCATATTTGGAGAAGGCCTCCTCTAAGGACTGCTCTGTGGTATCATAGCTCAGACCACCAATGAAGAGCTTTCCCTCGTCAGACATGTTGAATCACCTGCTGGAAAATAATAATAAAAATTACATAAGAAAAAAAAAAATACAAAAAAAGCCACGCACCACTTAAACCTACAAAGCAAAGGCCCGAAAAGACTATAATTTATCGCCGGGCTTAACACATTTTCTGGTGCGCAACAAGGAAACGCCATTTTCTAGCCGCCTTCACAACGTGCTGCAGCCATTTTGCCACAACGACACGTTTTATCAGATCAAACCACTCTAATTTCACTCTATTGATCGAGCTTATGTTTTACATTTGGCTTAAAAAAAATAAGCATTCGCATCAATAACCATTCACAAATTTTGAGAGATGTAGGTCAGTAGAACTAGGTCACGTTGGGCTTTAAGAGGAACAAAGAAACCGACCAAATCCGACTAAATTAACTCTATTTGCACGCTGCATTCGAAGGATTTCAAGTAAAAAGAGTTATTACAACGCAAAACGCCTACAAAATGTTTTTTCTTTACAATTTCTTAAAGTAGTACATACAAAAACGGCTAACGAACCACCATTTACAAACTATAACGTAAATACGGTGCACCATCAGAATAAAACGCTTCACTTTAGCCCAAAACCATTGTAAGAAGGGTAGTATTTCTCACCTCAGTTTGTCTCGAACACAGAAAGGGTGCAGGACGCGACGCCGACTGCGGCAGAATAGGAGCTCACACAGAAAATGGCGCCAGTTTAAAGGCTTCACGTGACTGCAGCTCTCTGGGGGCGTGTCCTCATCGGGTCGCGTCACAGGCTTCTCCATGCATTAAGACTTGGCTACCTTTGTCTCGTCTATTTTGGTAGTGTGTTTACACTAAGAATCTCTGGAAAACCATATTGAGTTGATATATTTTTGAAATATAAAAAATGTTATTCTAGGAAGTCTGTTTTTTTCCTTATTATTCAATCTTATTTTGTTCCTGGCTAAATATATTATACATAAATGTAGATTTCGCAAGCGCCAGTCTTCCAATATGTAAATAAAAATCTATGTGATTTTGTCTAGGCCCCTAATAAGAAAGTAACAACTGTGAACCTTTTAAAAAGGCACATTATTGTCTTGCTTTCTTGTATATAATATACAGCCATTCTGTTGCATCTGTTTGTATTTGCCGTGCTTCAATGCACTGTTTACTTACTTTGTCACCATGAATGTTTATTATGCTCTTACACAAAAATATGTTATATAAAGTTATTATATATTCTTATGTAAAGGTGTTAGATTCATTGTTACAATTTCATTAGGAAAAAAATCGGTTTTGCTGGAAAAGCCTATTTGAATAAGGTACTACACTGTGTGGATGTGCAATGATTGATTATATAGGCCTAATCAGGTTTATTTACTGTGCTTTGTACTAACAGGCTATTTGTTTGTGCCTTAAAAATACAATAAAAAAGTAGTGCTAGTTACACACTCAATGTAAACAAATAACCAAATCAGTCAATACCAAATACAAAAAAAACATGAAGTGATATGGCATTAAATACAACATTTTATTTATTTATTTTATGTGGTGACATGAAAGTTGATTACATCAACATGAGCTCAAAAAACAAGGTCATCTGCAGTGAAATCATTGTTTCACAGTATTTTCAAGAAACACTATACATATATAAATACGTTTGATCATCTTTTAAAGCTACTTTTTCATGCTGGACCCACATTAAACATTTAAGTTAAAATTCATGTTTCCTTTTGAGCACACAGTTATATCTGCAGCCTTACAAGGAACTGATTCCAACCAGTTTTAAATCTATATTTACTAAAAGCGTCATAATAGTAAATTGAGTAAAAAAAGTTTAACTAAATATTGAGAAGTAGTTTAAAAACATGCATACCAAATTCTGCTTTAATAATTAAAAAGCAATCTCAGAAGATGTAATTAAATCTGAATATAGTGCTAATTTAATTAACACGAAATGCAGTTTTTACTGTCAAAATCAGCACAGATCCTACAAATAAGATACTGGCATTGGTATCACTCAGTAATGGTTCATCAGAGAGTTTCATTGTGCTTTCAGTACATCACTATCACCCATCACGATGCTCCTCTTTAGCATTTTAGACAATGTGGCAGACTGAGGACCCCTGCAGGGCAGCAGTGACCCCGCCCAGGAACAGTTGGATGCAGCTTATCAGGATGATTGTGAAGAGATGGCTCTCTCTGCAGGACAATCGGGAAGTACCTCTAGATGTGCTAATGTAGGACAATCGAATTTCGGCCTCAATTGAACTCGCATTCTAATTAAACCTCGCGAGCAAACAAAAGAGGCCGACAATAAAGATACAAGCTAAATGACACACTCCTGTTAGTTATGTCAGGATTCGCATGGTCATGGAAAATGTGCAAAGGTAGGCTACAAAAGCAGAAAGCTGAAAATAGCATCTCTCAGAATTGTGCAGTGACCTGGATTAAGATGCTTCTTCATCTACGAGGCAAGGGAAAGCAAGCTAGAGCAAGGGTGAAGCAGCAGGGTTATAAATATCGTAGCCTCGGGACCTTGAGAACTGTCCTCCGCTTCAAACACCCACACATGCGCTTCCTGCACCTCACCACAACTTTCCATTTCTCGAACAAACCCTCCCCCTCCGCTCAACACGGCCAGTAGCCTATATATGATAAGGCATTGCATATCTAAAACAATACTATAACTATACTAGCTTCAATTATTAGAATAACATAAAATCAGGGTTTGCATCACAATGCCGATAAAAGGGCTGCCATTGTAGATTTCAGAAATCTATTGTTTTAATTGCAATTAGCTGTTTGACCAGTGGAGGGCAGTAATCGCATACATCTCGGAATATGTCTGCTGTCTTGTGCTGATTATCAAGGAAGCTTCATCAGCATGTTGACTGGCTATTTATGGAGCAGAATATGCATTTATATTTACTTTCATTTCTAGTCACACAAATATTGTACACAAAGTATTTGCAACATTTCTATATTGTTTCATGTGCTAGTGTAAATTTGCCTAATATTGACTGTATGTGTTACTATTTATTAATATGTTTATATTGAAATGTTGTATTTACATTTTAATAATATTTATATATTAAAATATTAATAAATCTCTGTGTGTGTGTATGTATAATCAATAAATATCTATACTTAATAAATATCTAAGTAAATGTAAATGTTGAAATCAAATATATAATATTTATACATCGACTGTGTATATTATTAACATTACTTATTTAATATAATAAAGTTATATATCTTGTGTTTGTAGATAATATATAAAATAATATTAAGAAATTAGTAAATAAATACTATTAATAATGTATACTGTCTATATATAAATCAATTAAATACATTTTTATATCATATTTTCTGTTAAATATTGTTTATTTAGAATTTATATATGTATATTCAATAAATATGTAAGTAAATAAATGTGATTGTTGAAATCAAATATATATTTACATATCGACTGCATATTATTATTTATTTAATATAACAGTGTTATATTTCTTATACACATGTATAGCTATGTGTGTGTATAGATGTTAGATGAAATTCTATTAATAAATCAGTAAATAAATACTATTAATAATGTATACTGTCTATATATGCCAATTAAATATATTTTATATCATATATTTTCTGTTAATTTATATATATATATATGTGTGTGTGTGTGTATACGTATATACTTTATATATATATGCATTGGTAGAATTTTGGCTGACATTTGTGTAAGCCCACATTTTGCAGCTTGTAAGGCGTGAGCTCTTGTTTTGTTTACAAGCTCAGTGTGGGGGTGGACGGCCGGTGGTTACTGCCTTTGTTGGTTGCACAGTAAGAGACTGTGCCGTGCTAGCGTACAAACACAAGCATATATCTTCATTCACATTTAAAACTTGGGTTACATAACATTCTGAGAATGAAATTTATGAGCATATCTGAGCCTCACACTCATGGCACTGACTCATATTTTACATCCTGAAAATAATTAAATCACTAGTGATTGCTGCTGTTGTGCCATTTCTTGGAAAAAGCAAGGACTTTGCAACTTTTATAGCATGTTCAGTGCACAGATTTATCAGTGTTGGTGGAGGATGACTCATAGCTGTGTTAGGTGAGGTTATATTTCAAACAGGACGTTTTGATACTGTCAAGTTTATGCCCCGAACACCACCTGCAAAAGAAGGAGGGCATAATTCTCACACATTATTACTGGATGCGTATGAGTCATGACAATGTGTGCTTGTATATATATTCAGACACACCTATGACTCACCGCTTACTTTCAGTCCAGACTTTATGTTCTATAAAAGCCTTTAAAGTCTTCCCTTCTTGCTGTCGGAAGCATATGCTGTGTTTTGATGCTGGTGTCCTTCTTAACAGGTGGTTTCTTGGTTCAAACAGCTAGACCACCACTAACTAATTGTTTTAATGTCTTTTCAGCATATTTTACTAAAATGGTTAAATTGCATATATTTTTTTTAAATGAACATATAATGAAATATAAACTATTACAACAATACACAAAGTAAATATTTTAATATACAATATTGTAGTATGTATTTAATTTAAATAATAATATAAATAATTATATATATTTATGTATGTATTTAAAATAAAATTTAAATAATTACAACAATATTCAATACATATATTTAAAAAGTACAATCTTTATTTTTTATTTATATACAGTACATTTAATAACCATATATATAAGATTTATTTTATATTTATTTACACACAAACATTATTGTGAATGTGTAATAATATATATTTATAAACTGAATAATTTTAATGTATGTAATATATATATATATATATATATTAGTGCTGTCAAGCGATTAATTGCATCAAAAATAAGTTTTGTTTACATATGTGTGTCTATGTATATTTATTATGTAAATATAAATACAAATACATATTATATATTTTTAAAAATACATGTATATATTTATATTCATTTAATGTATATTTGTATAAATATATTTAAAATATAAACATAACTTATTTTTCTTAAATAAATAAGTAAATATATATAAATTAATAGTTTATGTGTGTATATGTGTGTGTGTGTATATATAATGCATTTAATACAAATTATTATTTTAGTTTATATATTTATTTGATTTACAAATTAGTTTGTCTCTCACTCTCTCTAAATATGTGTCAAACCCCATAAACTAAAAAGCTGATGGTATTACTTTAAAGAAGTGACCTCGTTTCACACGATTACTTAATCATGATGTAACCACTGTCTCTGTAATAAGCCGTTGGGTTGAAGCTATTAGCAATCATATTCACCTCAGCAAAGTGTCCTTGATGGACAATGCCATGATAGGGCATATTTGTCCACCGCTTACACTCTTGTCCAGGTGTACCGCAGCAGTTGTGCGTCAGCCTCGCAGCCAAGCTCTAAATACCCTGCCATCCATGGAGAGGACAAGCTGTTCTGCACGAGCACAGGCTGTTTTGTCCCTCTCCAGCTGAACATCATGTCTACCCAATCCCCCCAAACCGGCTACGAGAGACCCTCTAGAACCACTGAAGAAGAGTACGTGCTGGCCTGTTGTCATAGCAACTGGCCATACCTGCCTAAGGCCCGTTTACACTAGTGCATTTTTGTTTTAAAAGCGCATAACTTTTGCTTCGTTTACACTACTCCAGCATTTCCAACTCTCGAAAACAGAGACTTTTGAAAACGCTGCATACCTCATTTTAGTTTGAAAACTTTTGAAAACGATGGTGTGGCTGCCCACATTAGCTTTGCGTATCCTTGACAATAACATCATGCTCGTTGTTGTACCCATAGATACGTCTTGGTAGATTTAAGATTTGACTGCTTCAAGCACACGGATGCATCAGCCATCTAAATAACAGGGAATCTACCTATACATATCTATGGTTGTACCTGCATGAAGGGTCATATGAGTTTTAGGTTATGGAGTGTATATGGAGATTGTTTCTGAAATGAAGTGAAAAGGATGTTTTTCATTTTAAAATGCCATTTGTTCACACGTACACAGGTATTTTTAATATATATTAAAAATATGACACACACATTTTCATATATATATATAATTCATTAGTTTTGCCTTCTTCCATTTTTAATGCACAATTAAAGTGCATTTAGTAAAATATTCGTCGTTCCAATCAAGCAAACTTTTAAGTATACCAGTTTAGTATACCAAAAGTACAACTGCAGGGCATTTTTAATAATAGTTAGATGAATTTAGTATGCATGAAATAACTGTATTTCAAATACCTTTTTGTATATTTATTTTTCAATAAGGCATATTTATTTTCCAGATCACATTTATTAGGATAAAATTTCAGAAGTATTTTATCAGTTAATAAACATTACAACATCAACAGCCAATCAGAGACGAGCATTAGCGCGCCAAGCAATGGGCTTTTAATTAACAGAACATGCTGTCCGCTGGTGTGTGTGTATCCTAATATCGTTATCACTTGGTCTAAATCCAAACGAGGAACTTAAAATACGTTAAACTAAACAATAACATGTCTTCCTTAATATAGACAATCCGAAAAGAAAAACAAATAATGATTAAAACCGTAGGATATGAGCGTGGAAGGGTGTTGGCTAGTTGTGGTGCGCTGTCTCTGAGGTGAGACCTGGGAAACCGGCAGTTGGTGTCTTTCTGTATCCTGGGCCGTACACAAACAACGCTCGTTGCCGTGGGCGTGTACCAGCACTAGGTGATTGACGCACTTCCACTCCACCCTCCTTCCGCCGTCTCTAAAGTCTGTTACGCGAATCCCGCAGGTCTCCATTCATTACAAGGTGAGCGCGCGCTTGACGGAAAACGCTGCTGCCTTGGCAACCAACAGACATGGCGCGTAGTCATCGTACATGAGGGGATGTTTATAATGATCCCTGTGACCTGACTGGAATTACAAACTTCCCAAGTAGTCAGTATTTAAAACTAACCCACTTAGTTTTACAGCAAGTATACTACTCACAAGCTAGCAAATATGGCGTAGAGGAATACATGAAGCATTGCAAATATTAAAAAATAGACTATGAAAGAATAGAGGAGGAGGATAAACAATAGTGGGAAACATTTGAATCCCCATGTCAAACACAATTTGCTTTGAGCGAATAGAAACATATGTACATGACTGACAGACGCTGATGGAAACCAACTTTGCCCATCAGCTAGAGCGTTGCAAAATATAATTTTGTTTGTGTTCATTGCTTTCCTGCAGGTTGTAAGACTAATTAGACTTTTACGAGCCAATTATACACTAGCTGATGCCAATGAAACATTCCTGTTTTCTTGTCTGCCCTCCTCTCTCTCAGCGCTCAGAGAGTTGCTGATCATCACGTTGATGGACGCAATATTAATCAAGTATTTACCGAAAGGCTTTCAACATGTGTGCGGCTCAGAGAATGATAATATGATGAAAGCTACTTTGATGTCAGGAGATGGTTGATAATTTACCTGAGGGTGGAGAAGGGGGGAGGGAAAAAAACAGTACAATCCTGACAGAGAGGTATTTTCAAGATTCATATTTCTCACCTATGCTGAAACCTGTCGAGAACAGGTCCGGGTCAAATTTCAACCCGAAATGAAAGAAAAAGAGAAATTGTTCTTTTGCAGTTTGCTTATTCTCATCACAGTCATGCAACAAAAAATTATTCTCATAATTGAAATCCAAATAATAATAATAATAATAATTAACAATAACAACAGCAAATAATAATAAACTTAAATAGTAAATAATAATAAAAAAAAATATTAGTATTTATTCATCGTAAAAATTAGAAATTTAGTATGTTTTTAAAAAGATCTAATAAAAATATTTAATTCTCACTACCATAATGCACACTGAGTCATTCAAAGTTCATGCAAGTATTTGTTAAACTTATAATCATTACCACATTAAAACTATTTTGTTCACATTTCCACAATGGAAATAAAATATATTTCCTAAATTGTATTCATAAAATATGAATGTATTTTTATTGTATTGCTGTAACACACACATATAATGCATATAAAATAATATTACTTAAAAATGTAAAGCTTTTTTTTTTAATCTTTATGTCACACGTAATACAAATAAAATAGTATATTATTATAAAAATTGTGAGTATGTATATAAATAATCAAATCTGCATTAAAGCAACTGTACTGTAATACAGTAAGAAAAAAAAAATATAATAAACCATAAACTTATTACTGTAATGAGAATAGTAAGGCTAAATGTGCTTAATTGTCATGAATTGTCACAATGGAAAAAACATGTTTCAATTTTTTTCATCCTAATTTTCCAATGAAATGTCACCATGACCTGGTTTTATGTTTTCGTGAGATTCACCCACTTGCATTGTTATTCAGGCGAACACACAATTATCTCTTTGTCACTTCAAACAGTTATGCAATGTTTACCATATACCAAACCTGACTCGCTGACCATGTTTGGCAAACGGCATGAACAAAGACACCAATGTGCTTCGGTTCTTTAATAATGATTAAATGCATGCAAGACATTTTGAGAGAAATATAAATGGGCCTGGAATTATAAATAGCCCCTGTCCTGATTTGATCCAACACCTTTTCTCTGATTTAGATAATTAGGCTGTGTGACTCATAATGTTGCACTGTCCCTTTGGATGAGCTGTCTGAGTGAAGAGGCATGTAGAGGTGTGTGTGTGTACGTGTGTATGTGTGTGTGCATGTATCATATCTGTGTGGGCTCTAATGTGTGAGCTGAGGGAGAGAAAATGGTGTAAAATGAACAACCGCAAACAAGCCAAAAACGCAAAAAGCTTTTTATTTGTAGAGCTCGGAGGATCAAGTGCATTACGTACATGTGTATTTCTTGTTCATGTGTGAGTCCGCGGCCAAACAAATGTGTGTGTATTGCGCCAGCCCACGTGGGTGTGTGCTGTTTTAGTAGGAGCTGAATCGATAACCTGAGGGCAGGGAGTGGAGACGCACAAGGAAATGCAATTCTCTGGTCGCCCACCTCTTCCTGTCCCGCCCCCTCACCAGCAGCCCACAGACCAGCTCGGCCTCTAAAAAACCTGTTTGATTGGGGGAGAGGAAATGAAACCAAACAAACATGTGATGAAGTAAATAGACGGAGAGGTGCAAAGTGGCCGTAAATCAAAGAAGGTTTGATGGGAAATGCAGGGTGACTCGTACGCTGACACCTTGGCACAACAACACCGCCTTGTTTGCAAACCCTCCTGTATTGCCTAACAATCCCGAATTCATTTCTGATTCACTGCCATTGTTCTCTGCACAATAAGATAATGCACTTGAGTCAGCACCCTGAGCCCGTGCCAAACGTCTGCCGTGAATTTCATTTGCGCAACGTAACAATGCCGTATCTTTGACCTGATATGGTGCTTCTCGAGCATTTTGATTGTGCCAAGATTTGTCAAATGAACTGACTTCCTGTGCTACAAGTACCTTGTATAACTCTTTTGAGGAAATCACTCAGTAAGCATTTCTCATCTGGTGGGCCATTACCCAAAAATGGGTCACAGTTCACAGAAAATACAAAATATCAGATACATTTTCATTATTTAACTTTTAAATGAGGTAAAATGCTTGCTATGTATGACGTCAAATCAATATCAAAATGAAGCCAGAAGCCAATTAAACAGGGCCTCATTACTGGAAACCATCAATATAATGTCAATTATATAAAATATGACCCCAAAGTGCATTAATTATGGGTTCAGATGCAAATAACACTTCCCGTTATTTAAGGATTTTCTCATTATTAGCCTAAATCAATTTAATAATAATATATATTAAAAATATGTAATTAAATAGAGTAATTGAATTAGTTTGGTCTGCCCCAGTGTTCAAGATAGTGTTACAGTCTTGATAATATATGTGACCCTGGACCACAAAACCAGTCATAAGTGTCAATTTTTCAAAACTGGGTTTTATACATCATCTGAAAGTTGAATAAATATTTCCATTGATGCATGGTTTGTTAGGATAGGATAATATTTGGCTGAAGTACACCTATTTGAAAATCTGGAATCTGAGGGTGTAAAAAATTGAAATACTGAGAATATCAATTTTAAAGTTGTCAAATGAAGTTCTTAGCAATGCATATTACTAATCAAAAGTTAAGTTTTGACATATTTGCAGAAGGAAATTGACAAAATATCTTCATGGAACATGATCTTTACTTAATGTCTTAATGATTTTGATCCATGCAATGTATTTTTGGCTATTGCTACAAATATACCCCAGCGACGAAAGACTGTTTTTACTGTGTATAGGACCACTAAAGCTCTCTAAGGACACTGCAGTGG
>JAUMHE010000079.1:7063664-7076730 GCA_032359235.1 Enteromius mattozi
CATGGAACATGATCTTTACTTAATGTCTTAATGATTTTGATCCATGCAATGTATTTTTGGCTATTGCTACAAATATAACAAATATACCCCAGCGACGAAAGACTGTTTTTACTGTGTATAGGACCACTAAAGCTCTCTAAGGACACTGCAGTGGCAAAAACACACCAGTAGGGGTCACCCATTGATCAGCGCACCTCTAGGCCCCGAGAAAAGGACGACGGCCTCTTGAGTAGAATAGCTGATCCGGCAGAGGACAGCTGTCTAGGGCACGTTTTTCCCATGGTAAGGCCTTCAAAGAACCTCAGATACCTCGCACGGTAGCACTCATTCCGGGAAAGACCAAACAGCTGCCCTCCCCCTCAACCCCCTTCACCGTATACTAGTCACTCCTTCATCTGCCCTCTTTGGACTCACACATGCCCATTCAACCTTCCACCCACTCACAAAGGAATGCTGGGAGAGGGGGTGACCAGGAATACCATGCAAAAAGGCTGGAAGAAAAAGACGATACAAGAAAAATAAGGACGGGACCAAAGAGGAGGAAAAAATGCAGAAGAGGGGAAAAGGGAGTTTGAAGTCATGGAACAAACACTAGATCCCCATTCTGTGCCTCATGCAGTACTCGAGCTTGTTTTGTCATGCGCCGAAACGGACCCTCAGGTCATGCTGCATGCCTTCACAGCGCACACACATGGGCTTTTGTCTGCAGATGGAAAACGGCATCAGTGCACTCGCTATCTGGAAGGAGAGCTCATCGAGAACAATATATGTTCACGAAGGCCGAGCGATGTATGCATTCAGAACATTCCTTTGATGTCAAGTGAGTCGTGAATCATCTCAAAACCAAGCATTGTGTTACGCCTCGAATGAACGTTTCACCTTGATCCAACTTATTACAACCATAAAAGCACTTAAAACTAACAAAAATCTCTTGCTATTGTGATAACGCATTAAGGCAGGGTTTCTCAAACCTTTCCAAACCAAGGAGCCCTTTTCTAACCCCAGATTGTTCATGAACTCAGTCACCTAAAGCATTGCAAATGATGTAATCAAAGCAGTCTGCCCACACTGTCAATCAAAGCTTCCAAAAATTCCAAAATTTCCAAACTTACAAATGTTTATTCAATCACTTCAACACTTTAGGGACACAGACGGCAGAAAAAGAGTCATTTTGTAGTGAAATTTAAGCACTATGCATCCTTATTCATTCAAAAATTGGGTTTACCTTTAAAAATAGCATAAGATATTAAGTGAACATGAACATTTGAATATTTCCTTCACCGACTCACTTAACAGCTATTTTTGCAGTCTTGTTATTGCAATGATTGAAATTCAGTTCTCATTGACATGCAGTACAACCTTAAAGCTCAAGGAACTCTGGGAATGTCTGTAATAATTTGTGTCTTGCCGGTGCTGGGTGTTAATGATTTTCCGTCAAGAAATACTAAGGAATGGCCATATTTGGTATGCAAGGCTGGTGATTTCCAAACGGGATGCATAGAACCTTGAACAAACATGCACACACACACTTAACTAACATACACACAGTTGGGCATGATGTATAAGGGTTCGGCTCTGTGTGGGAGTCATTTGAACTCAGTCCACACAAGCCAGGGCAGGTGGTGTTGACAGAGGACATAATGACCCCTCTTTAGGCACAGGTGGCCTGGAGCAAGGCCTCTCCTCTCTGAGGTATCCTACAAAACAGAGGTGGAACATGCAGGCATTACTATTTCAAGTGAAGTACAGACTGCTCTAGGACGTTCCATACTGCCAGTAATCTATGCGGTGGGCAGGGTAGCCCACCAAAATTTTGTCCCCACATTCCTGCCTGTGAGTCAGTCAACATATAATTTAGCTCTATAAGTCAGCAATGAGCATTCAACCAAAATATTCAGTCATTATTTACTCACCCTCTTGTCATTCCAAACCCTTACGGTTATAAACATACTGTTATTGTGTCCCTGTGGAACACACACACAAAAATAATTAAAGGAACCTTTAACTCCTATAGCTAGTTGTACTTCTTGAACTTTGAACTTTATTAAACTTTGTTGCACCGCTTATGGTCTCTGTCATTTACGTAGCTATATATCACTAGCTGTCATTAACAATTACTTGTAAAAAATATTTTTTAACATTTTTAGCATTTTTAACACAAGAGATCTTAAGAACTTTTTGCATAATTACCACCAGGTCTCATGAAAAGTCATATAATTAGTACACCAAATAAAAACTTGGTATTGATACGTGAAAATGGACTTTGCCGTGTATATAATACGCCGTTTTTGTGTGCGCATGATACGAAATTTGTTGGCGTGCATATGATACGCAGTTTTCACGTATGTATGATACGCATCTAACCCACAAACCTAATTCTACCCAACACTTAGCATTTACATGCCAAAATCCATTTTATGCGTATCTATACCACAAGTTGTTTTTTTTTTAACATACTGTTTATACACATATTCATGAAATCGGGTAACATAATTTGCATCTTTAGCATAAAACATCAAAATAACCTTTAGCATCTTTAACAAAATACACCCAAAAAACCATTAGCATTTTAGCATTTACCACAAGACATCAAAAGAACTGTCAGCATTTTAGCATCTTTAAGACATAAAATGAAAAGAATCTTTAGCATTTTAACATTGTTTGCACAAGATATCAACAAAACCCTTACAATGTTAGCATCTTTAGCACAGGATATCAAAAGAAACTTTAACATCAGCATCTTTAACAAATAACCTTTAGCATTGGGGCATCTTTAGCACAAGATGCCAAAAGAAAATAACCTTTTGCATTTTAAGGGTAATGTAGCGCATCCAAAATCTTGTTTCACAGTTGTAGTTATATTTAAAATACACACGTCCCCACTCTGAGATTCAAACCTGGAAATAAATGAAATGTATGATTCCGCACTATTTCTAGGTCACTAATCAAGTAAGCAAAATCAGGACACATTAACAGCCATGATCATGTTGTAATAAAAATGTGTTAAATGAGAAAAATCCTAAATGAACTTTGCGCAGTAACTACGCTAATGTTCATTCATTTGGTTAAGTGCACTAATATCGGAGTAAGTGTAAGTTCACTGTCTTCTGTATCCTTATCGTCCTCCTTCCCTCTGCCAAGTTGGATTTTTACGGCTGCTTTAATACGACATAACGATGAGTCAAAGCTAAGCTGGCAAAACACACGCTGAGCCCTTGATTAACATCAAGCACATAAATCCATGTTTCGAGAGAGCCTATTTTTCCCACTCACTTCATGCCTACTCAAACCGAAAGTGCCTTTAAGGACTGTACGCGTCTCTTTGGCGGAGGCCGGACGCCTCAGCCAGACGCTGGCTTTCAAAAAACAGGCGACGCCGGTTAACGAGGGGAGAGAGAGGGAGCAGTGCTCCGTTTAGAGCGGAGAGAGCAGGGTGTAGGCGGGATGGTGGTGCATGGGCGTTTCTGCGCAAAGGGCAACGTCTGTGCGGAGCCGATTCAGCGGCCCTGAGCCTTGTCACCTTTGAGCCGGACGCTCACTGTGGCTGCCTCCCACTCCCCATTCGCAACCCCCTCTCTGTTTTCACACTCCAACTCGGGCACTGAATGTGTGTGTCTGTACTTAACCGCCCCCGGAGAGGCTGCTGGAATCAGAATGTATGTCTGGTTGTGCGAGAGAAAACTGTACAGTTTAAACGTCTGATTGAACTCGAGGCGCTTACAATTGCTGTAATTGTTGGTGCATTTTAGCTTTGGGCTGCTTACACACTAGACTTTGTCGGTTTTTAAGCACCCAAGAGTTTGGTTCAGCTGAACCCTGCTTTGCTTAGCAATTGATATGAAAGTGATTCGCGCAAACTTGTGGAAATTATGACTTACAGTTTTCACCGTTGCAAACTCACGATCAACTTGTATATGAATAAACTGCCTTTGGAGGACAGCTTGCATTTTTTCTTGTTTGCAGTGCAAAGTTTTGGTGGTAAATCAAATGGCACTATACTTCAATGCCACTACTCTAACTGTGATATTCATGCTGTGATGCTGACATATCACGGTTTGGATTTTAATATGAAAAGAGGTCTGCGGGGGAAGAGGGAGTGAGGCGGAACGGGGCGCTTGTTCGGACCAACCGACAGAACCTAGTGTGAAACTCTCACGTGTGTACAGCGTGTGGTTACACACTTGAGAAGGTCACGGCGTGGTTTCTGGCTGCATATTTAAAGGTGGCCCAATGACCTTCTAGTATAACGTTTTTGGTTCCCAAATTGATTTTGCTTGAATATTATATTCCAAAGGCAGGTTGTAAAGAAAAAGGAGTTCGGGAAACATTGCACAATGGGAAGCAACCAAGAGCCAGGAGCAGTTAGAACACCACAACCCTTTTTTTCAGAGCGTGAATTATGCAACAGGTCTGCAGACAATGACATTTGAATGTGCTGACTGTCTTGGAGGCAGCACGCACGTGTATGAGATGGAAAAAGATGACCTTCTCGATAGGGGCACTGCTAATGCACATTCTGCAATCCGACTAGCTGCCAAAACTTGTCTATTTAGGCATCTTAATTAGTCACAAATGTCTTAAAAAGTAAAACCTGCTCCTTTTATCACTCAGAACTTTATAAAGACCAACCAAAGGCAGACGGCTTACCGTGAATGAACAAAAAGAATAAAGCAAGCTCCAAAATGTCATTTCACAAAGGCTGCTATTGTGTTGCGCACTCAGAAAGTCAAAGTGTCCTTTCTATCTTTAACTGCCTGACTTTAATTTCCAAGTTTGAAACCTTAAATGGAAAAATAGCAGTAAAAAGGAATTTTTTTGCATGCTTAAATGTCTTGAACTTGGTGAGTGCGCACTTCCAGTACGACGTCCGTGTAAACACAGGAACGTCAGCACAGAAGAATGCAGGGGGTGCACAAGGCCCTGGGGACGAGGCCATGGGGCAAAGGAGTAGGAGGAAGTCTGTCAAACAGTGGGGGTGTAGTGCCTGTGGGCAGAAAGAGAGAGTGAAGGGGGAGGAATGTGGAGGAGTGAAGAGGTAGCCTCAAAAGAAAGAAAGAAATGAGAGAAAGAAAAGAATCCAAGTAAAGGCTAAGGAAGAGGCCCTAAACTTCAAAAGCCAGGAGAGCAAGAGCTTTAATTATTCAGTTGCGGTGCTCTGCTGAAAACAATTAAAGGAGACCTTCAGCAGATCCCGGGTCAAGCCCTTTTCTGGCCGTGATGCAGGAGCTTGGGAAATGCAGGCCAACATCTTGAAAAAGTACATGACCTTGTGCAAGAAAGCGCCTGTTGGTGAATTCCAGATGCACTGGTTTAGACCTTATGGACGAATAGCGAGATCTTCATGGGAAGGTCTGAATCATGAACTTTGACAATGGAGATTCTGTGCCAGTTTTCGGATATGAAGGCTACTCAGTTACCTTGGCTAATACTATAACTTCACATACAGTACATATACAGCTGATAACAAGTGTACTCCATTTGATAGCGCATACAAACACAGGGGCTTAGAACGTTTTATTCTTATCCAATTTGTGTTATTTGTCTCGAGAAGTTAAGATCACAATCTCACACCAACATGGTCATCTACTGTTGTTGAATCCAAAATAGTTTGTAGTTTCATCTTTTTGTTTTCTTTTTCGACAGTGAAAAACAGGCTGGGCCACATGTGATTCCACCAGAGGCAACTGATTAGAGCAAAAAAATTCAAGGACCATGTGAGTTGAGCTTCCCGAGCACGCATGGTTGTAATATTTTGCGCATAGTATGTTCTTGATGAAATGTATGCCACATGCACTGTGCGCATACCCTAAAAAAGTAGGTATACTTTGTACATACAAGTATACACAAGTGACGACAAAACCAGTCTTTAGTACAGGTATATTTGTCAAAATTATTGATTTTTATTTTATGCCAAAAATCATTACAATATTAAGTAAAGACCATGTTCCGTGAAGATTTAAATATATATATATATATATATTCAAACTTAATTTTTATTAGTTACATAAACTTAATTTGGACAACTTTATAGGCAATATACTTAATTTTTAGATTTTTTGCAAACAAACCATACATCAATAGAAAGCTTATTTATTCAGTTTAAATCTAAATTTCAGAAATAAAATAAAAATAATACAATAAAATAACATATTATTCCCTGGTGACTGGTTTTGTGGTGCAGTATCACATATTTAATGCTCATTCCACATTTTTATTTACATTTGGATTACCTTTGCCATCATCTAAAATACATTTTTATTTAATTTAAGTTAATAAAAATAGCAACAACATATTTGAACAGTTTTGAAGTATTATAACTTACCTAAATATACTTAGTCAAAATAGTATAGAATTGTAATATTGGCCATTTGTCGACTTATCTGTTCTTTTAAAATCATAACTGAATCTCAAGTTGAGTTCACTGTCAGGCAGCTGTTTTCCAAACTATGGGTAGTATGATTGGCAGTGGCGAGTCATAAACAGAGTCAGCCAGATCATAAAAAGAAAACCAGGAAAATGTGAGCAAGGCCTCAAACGTGTAAGAACTGAAAGTGTGCGAAAGGGCCAGCGCGCCCTTGACGGCAACAGATCTGTGCGTTTGTGAGTCATGGGTTGTGAAAGTTGTTGAGCTATAGCATTAGTCATCGTCGGGGAGTGAACGTGATCAGGGATAAACTTAGAGGGAAAGAAAGCATTAAACTCATTCACCTTTCCTCCTGTGGTCCCGTGACAGGAAGATGCGAGGGGAGTTTTGCAACAGTCAAAGAGGAAATCAAAACAAAGGCTTAAAGGGAGAGGTTGCCAAAATAGAAAATTCTGTCACCGCAAAATCATGTTTTGGACACGAGGGTGGACATCATTTTAATTTTGGGCGAAATATCTCTTTAAGTAGGTGGTGGAGAGTTATACGAGTGTGTTGGAAGTCTCTCATCCATTTGTGTTTCCATGTCCATTGCGTGTTCGTTCAGGACAGGCACACTTTGTTTGCGAGTATTTCACTGTGTGAGAAGGTGTAAATGCTTGCGGTCTGTCCAGTCCTGTTCAGGGGGATGACAGGATGTTCATGTGACTGCTGTGTGTGTGTGTGTGGGTGGGTGTTACTCTGTACTGTGTGGGTTATGGGTGTGGGTTGTGATTATATTCTTATTATATTCTTGTGCCAAGAACTCACAGCACTTCAGTCTGGCACAACAACAACAAACCGACGCGCGGCAGATGCAGGCAGACTGATAGAAACATACCTCACACACACTATTTTATTGCCTCATTCATGATAGTTCATATGTTAATGAGTGGTAACTCAAAAATGAGATGTGTTTAAGTGATTTGGTGTGGAAAATGCCTGATCGGAGGCGTCCGCCATTGTGAATTTCCCAGATAGATAAAGCTTTTAGTCATGGCACACTCCCACACCGAAACACCTTCATTAGAACATATACCAGGAAGTACTTGACTGTTCATATATAATGTAGACTCTGCAGGAGAGACTCTTACTTTATCATTAATATGAATTAGCCGTCTAGCTCAAATCTTTTGCTTTAACTTCTAGCTCATGACTGAGTGGATACATAGGCTCTGTTTGAAAACTTTGTGAGTTGTGTTGCTGTCTACTGCCTACTTAGGCATCTTAACTGAGATGTTTCCTCATAAGTGAGTGATTTGGTGCATCGTGAATGATGCTTTATACAAGAAGCAAATTCTTTTGGCTTGTAAAAAGTGCTCTGAATGAGAGAGTCAACTAACATTGAAAGTTAGCATGTTGCTAAGCTAATAAGCTAACAATAATCAAGCAAGTAGGCCCAGATAGAAAATGTAAATGTGTTTCCTAAGCTGATTTTTGTGGAAAATCTGCAGAATGGATTTAAAAATGATTATTAGTTTGTAGTTGAGAGCATTAATCAAGATTTACATTTATTAAGTGAGTATACTTTACATGTAATGCATTCCTATTTGTAGCCAAAGGCATTAAAATAAACTATATAAAAGAGATTAAAGAGCTTAATGTTTTCAGTTGGAAATACTGTGTAGTATGCTTAATAAATATATTAAATAAATTCTGATTTTAGTGCTACATAATGTTAACATGAGTGTAGTAGTTTCACTTAATATATTAAATTAATTAAGTATTTAAGATTTACTTAATATATTAAGTAAATCGACAATGCTTTTCAAATTAACAGTTCTCTCAATTAATAGTGTATATAATAAATTTCTTGAATACTAATCACAGTGTTGTACTCTCATATATTTAAAATCTATATATTTTATTGCTGATTTTAGCTACAGTTTTTCACTTAATATATAAAATTAAACAAATCTGTTAAATGTTTTTAATGCTAGAAGAATAATAAGACAGTGTAGTACTGCCACTAACTAAATTCAGTAGTGTACAGTAGTGAAGTAAATTAAATAAAAAATGATAAAATTATCATAAATAAATACATTTGGGAGTACCACACTTACGCAAATATTGTAATGTAAATGTAAAATAGTGATTTTTTATTTAATTGAATGTTTTTGTGGGTGTTTCATTTTGTACTAGTAATTATTATTATTATTATTTTTTGCTTTCATCTGCCATTTTTTCAATAAGTGTGCCGCTATGCAAACTGGGTTTGACTGTTCCCCAAAGACACGTGATGCTGCCTGAATCTTTGACCAAAAGAGGTTATCTTAACAGACTGGTGCCTTAAATGTCTGTCTAGGCATGCAGCTTGATTTTGTAACAGAGCTAATATGTGTTGCAAGACATGTTTATTGTTTAGACAGACTACTCAACAAGCTTGCATATCATCGTTCGCAGTGTGTCCTGTTGCCTGTGAAAGAGCTGTTACGTCGACAGGTGTTAAAGGACAAATGCAACCACACCTACCCAAGTCTATTTCTGTCCACAAACGTGTCCGTATTTGGAGCCGTGGGGCATAAACAAACATCCCAAAGGCCCTGTATTGTCCTCAGCGAAGACTTGTTTCAGCAGCAAATTGCTTTTTCCTTAGTGTCGCCAAAGAATGTGTTGGCGTCTCGCTTTATTTAAGTCGCTAGTTCATCATACGGAATATGTCTCTGCATGCGCGTGTATATTTTGAGCATAATTTGCCACCCTTTGAGAATTCACCATCACGTAACAGCTGGCTGAATGAATTCCATGCAGTTCACGCTCTATTTTTTACGTCTATTTCCAACTGTTCTGGATTCAGAATGTCCCTGTGGTAAAGCGTTACTGGAAAAGATGCTTGGTCATGACAGGACTTGCTGTAAGGGGCATGAGAGGGCCAATTCCTTGGGTTTGGTCATCATAGGGTAGATATTGAGAAAAACATGTTCTTCCTTTGAGTCACACCAACAGCAGTGTGGTCTGAATGCAATGCCATACTTTCTGATTGAGTCGATGTTCTGTTTCCTGCTTCCCATGTTCTTTGCATGTCGAGCGTGTTGCGACATGTTAACCCCGAATGTGTTTACACCTTGGAAAAATCTTGGGAAAAAAACATTGTTGATTAGTTTCCCAGAAATTTACTTGGAATATGACGTCATTGTGACTGAATGTGCAGCGATGTACTTACTTCGGTTTCCTTGTCCCAAGATTTAGTGGCACAAACATATTTTCTTCCACATTTCTTACGTCATTGGTTGTCTCAGTTTCACAAGCTTAGCTTAGCCCAATTGCCAATTATTTTGACAGGTCCGGTGTTGTTTTATGGGAAGGCACAACTTTCCTCAACTCTCCGTGAAGTCGGGGATTGCACGGTTTCCTTTCTGCTGCGGTTGACACTTTTTTTTTTTTTAACGGAAAAAGCTGCAGCTCAGCGGATTCTCTCAACCTTGAAACGGCAATTAGCCACAGATCAGTAGATTAATTACAGGTCTCGAAGAGTGAATAATGGTGAGAGTTCGCAGCAACCCTCTATGTTCTACGTCTAACTGTGTTGGGCCAATCGCCTTTCAACAAGATCATTCAAATCCACAAGAGACTATCCACCTTATTTTAAAATGCGGAAGTAAGTCTATGGGCGAGAAATAACGAGAAGAATAACGACATACAGTAAAACTGTTTGCACTACAAACCAGTGTGTTCATAATTAAGATAATGTAATACAATAAAAAGGTAAAACACCAATAGCTGGGTGGAAATGAGACCGGAAGTCACACCCATAAAATTTTGAAGTGGCCATGCCCACACTTAAATAAGGTGGATAGTAGCTGCACACTGATCCTCAGCCAAACCCAATCAACTAGGATGGGCAGGATTCCTCCAGATGCATCATGGGAGTTACTCATTGCTGAATATGAACAGTGATTCTCCTTAATGCAATTAAACAATGCAACTTCTGTAAAATTGTATATTGTGTCCATAAAAAAACTTAACTTGTGTTGATTCATATTTTGTGTCCATGTGTTTTTGTTCTTATATTCCAGTTATAGACGAGTGAATCTCAGACCTGGTTTTCAAATAAATGATGGGTAAGTATTTTAGTGAATCAAAAACATGTTTATAGATTCAGTTGTTTATTCAGACCAGTGTGATGTAAAACAAATTTTGTAACTTTTATGAAGCAGTTCTTTTGAGTGAATAATAATAATAATAAAAGCACAGTGTAATCATGTAGTTCACATCATTAGCAAATGACTGTTTTGAGCCTTTTCTAATGAATAGTTCAAAATGAATCACGCACAAACTCAGGAGTTAAGGTCCTTGCATGAAATTTACTTTTTCATTTTCTTTTTGTTTTGAGGCAGTGTGTAAATGTGATTGAATTTATTTTTTAACGTGCACGAATTTTGGATGAGAATGTCGGACTCAGTGTGCATAGACTTTTACTTTTTGATTCAGTGTGATGGACCCCTCACTGAATCGTGCAACTAAGTTTTTGATTAGAACAAGCAAAATAATCTGCCGATGGGGTAAGCAAAATAATCTCATTCTCGGTTTGAAATATGATTGTTTTGCTTACCCTATTGATTTGACCCTATTGTTTCTTACAAGCAAAAACTTTTTGCTTACAAGCAAATTTTTTTTTTTGAAAACAAGACAATAATTTTTTTACTTATTTTTAGTTTAAGAATATATTTTGGCTGGAAACAAGACAAAAATTCTAGGGAGGTAAAGCATTTTTTGCAGTGTAATAAAAATTCAAATATTAAATACAGTGTGGTCCAAATATGTGACACCATATTGACAATTTGAAATTTACAGAAAATAAAAATAATAAATTATTGAAACAACACTCTAAAAAATGCTGGGTTGTTTCAACCCAACTTTGGGTCAAATATGGACTAACCCAGCTGTTGGGTTAAATTTTTACATAAGATTTTTAACTCAAAAGTTGGGTTAGTCCAACACAGTCTCATGACCAGTTCGTATGTATTCGTACAAGGTGGCAAAGTCAATCTAAATTTGTACGACCTCACTTGTATGATTTTGTACGATTTGTCTAAACCGCAGTGACGGGTAGGTTTAGGGGTGGGGTTAGGTGTAGATCATTCGTACAAATTCATATGAATTGGTAACTCATAAAATACGTACGGTTTAGCAAAAATCGTATGAATTTGAACGAATTAGCCACCTCGTAAAATATGTATGAATTGCTGTGAGACTGAGAGTCCACATTTGACCCAAAGTTAGCTTGAAACAACCCAGCATTTTTTTACAGTGAATAAATGTAAAAGTATGATCAAAAGTGAAACCGGATCAAGATCTAAATCACACCTAAGAGCTTGTGAATGAGAATTTTATCATGAAATCTGTACTGATACTCAGGCCTACAGAACTGCCAGAAACAAAGCCAGACATATTTCTTAAATACATAAAACACATAGTTTAGATGTCTACTTCCTATATAGGTGGATGGCTCGTGGCCAAAATTAGCGGATATTAGTGGTTTTACGCAAATATTCAAAAGTCTGGCTTTGCGAAAGTACCAGTAAAAAATTCCATGGATGTGGGATTAAGGGAAGTGGTACTTCATGCTGATTTTTACACATCCCTTTTTTCAAAATGTCTGAGGTTTGACCTGAGAAGGTTTTCTTTTTCTCATGGTCTCCGTAAAGGGCAGATCCTCAACATTGCGATGCATTGCCTAGATGTGACCTTTGAGCTTTGAGTAGGAAGGAAAGTGGGAGAGCGAGGGATGGAGAAAAGGGATTGTTGACAGAGGAAGGACAACAGACTCAGCTTTCCCTCGGCGGATGGAATGATGGCTCAGCAGGATGAGTGGGTGTCAGAGTGGGATTAGAGCATCATCCATTTGTTCTCTTTTGTTTTTCCGCTCGCTCTCTATCCTTCCCCCTCTTTTTCCCATATGCCTGTCCTGATTCGCCTCTCTTAGGGGAATTAGGATTTTCCAAATAAACATAAGTTAACGTTTTACGTCTGCCAGCGAGATGGAGTAGCGCTTCATTAACCTTGCATTGTCTTTCTCTGGGTTGCGCAGACAGGCTATTAAACAAGATTGCAGATTCTTCATGTGTCGACAAATGGAAAACCGAACCCTGCGTTGACAGACTACACAAACATGCGTTCAAAACAGCGTAGGATCAAATGGCTTCAACTAATGTTTCTTTGTAGGTGTAAATCAAAGCTATAGTTCAACTCAGACCCTGGACCACAGAACATCGATGTGGTAAAAAAAAAAAGGCTGTAATATCATTATGAATGATCTTTTAGGCCGTTCATTGTTGTTACTGGGATTATGCAATAACGTTCCAGTGGTTTTCTCATGAGTCATAAAAAAAACTACAGCATTCCAGACCAAATATTTACCACTTCTAAGAGCACAGTCTAAATGGATTATTAAAGTGAATAAAAATCTACTGATATTTACAAAAATAGTACAGTAAAAAGATGAGATTATACAACGTTAAACTGAACTGATTCATACAATACTTCTGGTCTGGACTGAAAACTGTTCGCTCTCATACAGTGGTATTCAAGTATTCAGACCCCCTTAAATTTTTCACTCTTTGTTATATTGCAGCCATTTTCTAAAATCATTTTAAGTTCATTTTTTTCCCTCATTAATGTACACACAGCACCCCATATTGACAGAAAAACACAGAATTGTTGACA
>JAUMHE010000079.1:7083398-7097109 GCA_032359235.1 Enteromius mattozi
AAACCAGCAAAGGACCAGCATAAACCAGCAAAAGGACCAGCATAAACCAGCAAAGGACCAGCATAAACCAGCAAAAGGACCAGCATAAACCAGCAAAGGACCAACATAAACCAGCATCCCAGCTTCAAAACCTACCTAACCAGCATGCTGTTTTTTTCAGCAGGGATATCCCTAAGCCACTGTATAAGTTGTATTAGGCTAATAGTCATGTTTACCTTAGCAAGCTAATAAGTTAGCACTCCTGGTTAGCTGCTTGAGGCTATTAGCTCTGTTAAAATGAAAGCAGGAGATTCAGTTTTCACTGTGCCCATCTTATATATGAGCTCATTTTGAATCTGACATGTAACTGGTGTGTTTACATCTATAGGCCTATATTAGCAAACAACAACAAGCTAACTTGTCATTAACTGTATGTTATGAGACAGTGACATGTATGAAAAAAGCATTCAGGCTGGGTAATTTTCTCTGTATGAACTGTGCACAGAGTTCCCTGAGTGCACTCATCGCTTCTTATTATACCAGTAATAACCCTTAGGTGCTTACTTGTCATTTAGCAGACGCTTTATATCCTAAGCGACTCATATTATGCTAATTGCACGGGCAGTCCCCTTGGATCAATTTGAGTAAAAATACTTGCTCAAAGGCACACAATGATGATAGAGTATTTCCTTGAGCTAAAAATATTAAGTTGATCTTGTTAACAGGACATTTAATGCATTATATGTATTTATAGTTGCCTGATTCAGAAGCTAATTGTATGCTACTCTCTCCATCTTATTTTAGACTGCAGTGCTGCACCGTAAGAAGTGTATTTCTCTAGGGTTTCACTCCAGCCACAGAACCGGGGAATCTGAAAAGCCACAGACACGGTCATGGTCCGCAGAAACTTTAACAGCTAGAAATATCAGTACCCATGAGACCGCAAACACCGACGATGGCACTCATGAGAAGCCACAATGCCCACTGGACCACTCCGAAATCCCGTCCAGAAGCTGTAGGCCAATGTGAGAGGCTGTTTCTATACACTGACAAAATTTCTTACAGAAACCATTTTCATGTCGGCGCTTGTAGCCTCGTGGGCAGTGCGCCGACATATAGCGCCGTTGTGCATCGGGCGTCGTGAGTTCGTGTCCCGGCTCGCAGACCTTTCCCGATCCCATTCCTCCTCTCTCTCTCTCCCAATTCACTTCCTGTCAACTATGATCTGTCCTAATAAAGGCTAAAAATGCCAAAAAAATAATCTTTAAAAAAAAAAAAAAAGAAACCATTTTCATTCAGAAATTGCTAATGAATTTTCCAGTTAATTACACAAAAACAGTAATTAATGTCGAAATAAAAGTTTTTGAAGTAAAAACTGAAATTGTATTTTCTTGTAAAACATACGCAATTTTGACTTTATAACTCACAGATTTGCGAGTTTTTATCTCGCAATTCCCTGCTGAAAAAAACAACAGAACCCTGCCCAAAACACAATAGAAAATGTAATGGATTTAATGGTTATAATGGGAATTGTATTGGTTTAATGGAAAGTATTATGGTTAAGTATTATGGACGTTAAATCCTATTGGAAAAGTGCGCAAAACTCACTACAAAAAGGAATTTTGTAATGGTTTTACTGGAAAAAGTTAATGGTTCATAATGGTATTTTAATGGAAACCATTAGAATGTCTGTGACGTATCTATTGGGCTTCTATTGTTTTTTTTTGTTTGTTTGTTTTTTTAGCAGGGTTGTGACTTTATAAATCATAATTCTGACCTTATAACTGAGTTTATATCTCACAATTCTGTGAAAAAAGTCAGACTTTATGAGATAAAAAGTCGCAATAACCTTTTTTTTCTGTCTTTATTCAGTGGCAGAAATGGGGCATGCCTACTAAACAGCCTTTTTAGCAGTGATGTCACTTTTTCCTTGGGTTGTTTAAACATCTTACGCCATAAGCTTCACATTTTTAAAATGCTGTGTCTAGTTCAGAGTTTGAAAGTCAGTGCCACAAAAACAAATTTAGACAATCAACAGTGGACCAATCTGATGAATCAGGGGACAGGGTTAGCATATTTTCATATATAACATAATGAGAATGGGAACTGCTGCACCTTAAAATACAGCTTGAATGTGGTGGTGTGAGAACAGACGATTGTAACGGAAAACTGTCTTGTCATTATAGCTCAATGCGGCCTGTCGTTAGCACAGTCTCCTGCTAAAAAAGAAGCAAGCAAGCTGCCCAGAAACTCTGCCTAGCAACCACTCCCTGCAACCCATGTTAATGACAAATGACGAGGGTCAAGTAGTCGTGCCAGCCCCACCCATCAGATGTCATGCTGATCAGCACTTCTGACGGCAGGCGGGATTATGTACAAACTATCGAGAGAGCATGTCAATATGTCTTTCTCGTGCATCCCACACACTGACACAGCAGAAGCCTCCTAGTACTCCACACAATTGATTTGAGCGATGCAAGGGCATCACTCACGTGGCAGGAGATGAAGAGGTTGCCACCATACTTGAGCTGCTCTCCGCGCTCGAAACAATCCACTCATAGGTCAGTCATGATGGGTGCGAACTTCCGCTGAAAAGACAGTATAGGTAGCGTTTAGCATGCTAGTTTCTCTGCTAAACTTTTTTTTTAAAATGAGGTCAGCACGAAGGTCAACAAACTTCAATAAAAAAGCTAAATGCTGGTGGACCTGCATAGTTTTGCTGTTTCTATGCTGGTCCAGCATAAACCAGACCACATTATAAATCAATGCTGGTCTAAGATAGTCCTTTTAGCAGGATTTGAGTTTTTTGTTGGTTTTAAGAACTAGAAATATTATTGTTTTCCAAAACTAAAACCTTAAAGTCCATTGTGATTACTTGAAATATTTAACAAAATAGCTAACATTTATTTTATTTCAGCTAGTTGCCAAAATAGCTTTTCTCGATTTCTTGTGTAATGTACTAAAACGACTAAAACTTATAAAATAAAATAAAAGTTCATAAAAATTATATAGACATACTTTAAAAATGACAAAAATACACAACAAAACTCAAAACTGATACTAAAAACTAAATGATGAACACTGATAAGAACATGTCAGAAATTATCATTTTTTAAAAAGCATCTTAAAATTACTAAGTATTTTTTGGCTAAATTGACCAACATTAGCATAAATAATATGGTCTTATTGTCTTTTCAAATGGATTCAGGATTTTTCTTGTATTTAACTTTTTAATTAACTATTTTTATCTTTAGTGTGCAGCTGAGATGTGCAGTGTAAACAAACAGAGAACAGCTCTCGCAAATATTATGCAATATTATGCAAAATAAACATAACTGTGCTTAACCGGAAATAATGACAATGTCTAAGAAACACAAGTTTATGTCTTTATAGGGATTTCAGCCTTTGCCTTTTATCCAAACCCTGTTCTTCCCTTCAGTTTTCTTAATAAAAACAGGGGAATGTACCCTCAGGGAAACATGCTGCTAAAAACACTCAAGTGCCTCACGAACCGAAGCTAAAACGAACACCCTACCCAAGAATGATGACGCATGTAAATGTTTGTGCATTCTTTTAAACAAACCAGACCGTAAGGGTAAGAGGTTAGGACAGTTGTTTGTTATTCATTTTGACTAACAAGTGTACGCTGTCAAACTCCAGACCGCTCCGATACTTTCCAATAAGTTCCAACCTAAATCCTAGGTCATATATTTGTTTAGAATATATCTGTCTAGTTCTTTAAAGAGTATGTTACAAATAAATAAACGTTGTGCATCTTAAAAAAGATTGAATAGCTGTCAATTTCATAATCACCACATGCACAACTGGTCACGGAGCTTCGTGAGGTGCTGTATTATGAAATGCGATTCAACTCGCAGCCCTCGGAAAAATACATAGAGCAAGTGACAAGCGCAATAATGAGGACAAAGTGTTCTCTTATAAATGCATGCATGCATTCGTGCACACATGCAAAAACAACAAGCACATCAACACTTACCTAATCAATTCTGCGTTGCATACCTTCTCGACACGGCCCTGGTTCAGAGGAGTGGTCTTTCTGTTATTTGTGCTGGCGTGTTTGGATGAGCCCAGACCCTCGTTAATGTACATAATTTACCATTACCTTTATCCTGATGGAATCTTAATTGTGCTTTTACAGTGCTTTCGTAGAGCCATTCATCAGCGTCACAACCACACACCCACATTCTCAGGTGCGTACGCAAAGGCTTAATGACATTTCCTTGAAATCAAAGTGAATTTGCTGTTTTCATTTGGAATTTGCTAGCCCTCTGTTGCTATCGATCTGTCTCCCAGCATGCCCCCGTGAAGCCGAAAATATCGCAGCAGTCCAATTCACATTGTGGTTTTTAAGCTTTATCCGTGTTTAT
Source organism: Enteromius mattozi (assembly GCA_032359235.1). Lineage (NCBI taxonomy): Eukaryota > Metazoa > Chordata > Actinopteri > Cypriniformes > Cyprinidae > Enteromius > Enteromius mattozi. The sequence continues at coordinate 7,087,766 of JAUMHE010000079.1, forward strand.
CTGAGAATCTAAATGCAAGCTTTGCTTGATAGCATAATTATTTGCAGCAGGATGTCTTAAAATAGAGTTCAATGTCAGAACATCAGTTGATTATAGTCGGAAGTTATTTAACATTGAGGAAATTGAGACTCAGCTGTCCATTTAACTGATTAAAATAGAAACTACTTTTAAACTTAACACAAAAAGCCAAACGGCTACATAGCTTTGGCAGAAAAGCAACCTTTTAACTGATGACATTTAGATGAGTTCAGTTCATTCAGAATTGCTGTTACTAACTGCTGCTTCCATATTACAGGTCAGTTACAGTTATGACCTCATAACAAAAATTACAATTTTAAAATAGATTTTACTATGCAAAAAGTTTCCTGAAAACACATGAGTATTGTTTTCCAAGAAAAATATCGAAATCCCCTTGAAACAACTTAGGAGGCAGCGCGGCATAAGATATTTTGATTTGTTTTCATAGATTCATCTTTACTAAAAGTACATGTTGTCTGCACTGACATTTTTTTTCCAATGTGGGAGTTGCCAGATTGTTGCGCTGCAGTTTCTAATGCATGTTTTTTTTAGCACATTGCTGTGATTGTTGGGGTGTTTTTGTGGGATATTCTGGTCCTTATTTAGTCTGAGGAATTGTTTTCACCTGTTTAATCTTAAAGGGTTACTCTACCTCAAAATGAGAATTTTGTCATTAATCACTTACCCACATGTCGTTCCAAACATGTAAAAGCTTTGTTCATCTTCAGAGCACGATTTAAGATATTTTGGATGAAAACTGGGAGGCTTGTGACTGTCCCATTGACTTCCAAGTAACAAACACTGTCGAGGTCCAGAAAAATATGAAAGATATCGTCAGAACACTCCATCTGCCATCAGTGACTTTATTCAACAAATTTGTCACCGTAGTGCCATTTTGGAGAGTATCGCTGTACACAAATAGTGTACGCTGTTCTATGCCAGCTGCGACACACAGATGGTCTGTTTTTGCTCGAATCAAAGCGTAAATACACTTAAAAGTCATTTCCTTGTGCTGCTGGTGACACAATAATGTTACAATGTCAAATTTGTTGATGGCTTTCTTTCTGTACAAAAAGTATTCTTGTTGCTTCATAACATTACGGCTGAACGACTGATGGCAGATGGACCATTCTGACAATGTCTTTCATACTTTTCTTTGGAAGTGGTATTTACTTGGCTGTCAATGGGACAGTCACATGCCTCCAGGTTTTTATCCAAGATATCTTAAATTGTGTTATGAAGACAAGCTTTTACGAAATGTGGGTAATGACTAGTAATTAATGACTATTTTTCACTTTGGGGTGAAAAAAACTTTTTAAGTATCATTCCTTAGACAAGTAGCACCTTTCACAACATGTTAAATCATTCAGGTCTGTGAGTTTAGGAGTTTTAGATTAAAGAACAACAGTGTTGCATGCTTGAGCAAACACCACAAAAAAAAAAAAAAGAAGTCAGCATTATTGTGAAAACTTTTCTTTTTTTTCTTTCTTTTTTTTAGATTTGGGAAACACACTTCAGTTTCTGTTATTTTCTTGCGGTATAATTAAGTTTCATTTGAAACTACTACATATTTAATGAAACTCCAGTTGTAATCCCAAGATTTTTCGGGAATTGTAGAATGTGGTAGTCACTGCCGTAACCAACCTAACCAACTGTGTTTAGCTGCTGTCTTCGTAGCCATATAGCAGCTGAGAAGGACAAGTTTAGGAACAGGTGACGTCTTGGAGGTTGAAATGGGTGCAAAAAGGTCCAGCTGACCCATATTTCGGCTTTTATAGTGTCAGGGATGCTCATTGATCTCAACGGCTGACATTGATCTCAGGTTGCTTGACCCAAAGAAGCCCCTTTCTTGACCTTCCCGATGCTGTAACCCCAAAGGCTATCGTAGTTACCATCGGGCCTCTGCCTGTTCTTCTTTCTTCCAATGTTCTCCACACCCTGACAGCACACCTGTTCTGGAGCCCAGACAAGAACAAACAGTCATCTGTGTGTTCTTTGCTGAGAGTCAGTGCATTGCTAAAATGCTTGTTCTTGTTGTCTGTCTGCGTGGCCCATCTAAATCTCAGGCTCACAGCATCTGCCGGGCTATAGATCAGGCCTGACAGCACTTGCCGAATGCTGTGATGCTGCAATACACTGTAACCTCCCTGATCTGATACTGCAGGTTTATTTAGGGCTGGGGTGGGTTTCTTTTACGTTAGCAAATATTTGGTCAAACATGCAAGACCTTCGGAGTATTGCTGAGAAATTAATTCTATTGATCCACAAACCAAAAATGTAGTTGGTGACAAAACTGGAGAAGAAGAATGATGGAATCAATATTTGGGATGGGTCACAATGGACAAGTTGTCGATTGTTTGTCCAACAACCAACTAGTCAATTAATGAGGTCTAACAGTACATCTATTTTTTTTTTGCCTTTGAATATATATTGTAGTTTTGAAGGTAAAAAAACTGTAAATTCTGAACAAAAATTGGCAGTACGGCCATACATTTTCAGATGGATGTCTTTAGCTGTAATGTTGCGTTTAGCATCTTACTTGTTGTTGCACACTTTTGAAGTGATTGCTTAACTGCAAAAAACAACTACAAAAAAACTGTAACTACAAAAAATATATACAACTACAAAAAAATTCCACTAACAATCTTCACCAGATGACTTTGATTTTATTTTGGTGTATTGCCAATAAATAAATAGGCTATACACACTTTTAAAGGAAAGCACAGCACTGTGTTCATCAATTATACGTGTCCAGCTCATAATTTCAGGGTCTCAGAACAGCTCACAGATTCACAGTAAATAAACAAAACATGAGGCAAAGAAACAGCGGATCATGATTTGCACGCGTGTAAATGAACACAGTGCTGCGCTTCACTACAAAACCAGTTTTTTTTTAATAAATCACAGAATTTAGGATTAAATTTTTATATTAAATCAAATTGTGAGACTAGTTTTATTTTAGTATATTGTGCAGGTCTTCAAAATATGAAAAAAAAAAAAAAACAAACCTCATGTAAACAGCCCAATCATGGTCAGGTGAACCCAAAACCAGGCTAATTATACAGGTCTTTCTGTTAAAACTAATTAGTTGTAACTAATTAGGCCGGTTTCACGTTCATCTGGCTCTATATATTGAATTTTTGTCGGTTTGAACCAACCTATTCTATATGCACAACCAGTATCTGTTAATAGATGTTACCGCCACTAGCTCCATTGAATGAAGACCTGTATTGGAGACCTTCGTTGGCTTTTGTTGGCCTTGAAAGAATGCTTTGTACGAGGCCTGAAAGAGCCAACTGTTTCTTTGCGTATGCCCCCAACACCCCTTACTTTAAGAAGGAAGGTTAGCAGAACTGCAAACGGTTCACATATTAATTTAAGGTATCTGGTTGCCTGGTATCTTGTTTTACAAAAAGCCTGCAAAAGACAGATTGGTTATCAGGACCAGCTGTCTCATGCACGACGGCCCTGCTCTCCGGGAGGCCGGCGGACTTGTAGACGCAGGCCGAGAGCAGATGGACGGAGTCCAGGATCAATCCGGTGAATCAATAGCCGGCGTCTGACTTGAGGAGGGGGTTGGGGGGAAAGGTGAGTTCAAGCGAGTGATACGAAATTGAGAGGATATGAGTAAGAGGCACTGATGTCACTACCTGTGCATTTCAATAGGGGGCATGAGATGTCAAGAGCGGCAGTGGGTTTGTAGTTTTCAGTGGCTTACAAATAAGACATACATTTTCAAAATCTTTCAGAGTTTCTTTTGAACAAAACAGACACTTTGAAAGATTTTCTGTGAGTGATTTATTGCAAAACAGTTTTCTCCATATTTTTGTCTTGTTTTCGAGTGAACCCATCTAAATATTCTTAAATCAATGAGAAGCAAAATTAACTAAGAGGTTTTGTTTTCTGAAATTGTGTGAGGTCATGCCTTAAAAAAGGAAGAAAAATCTGCCAACTGGGTTTAAAAAATAAACTTAATTCAAAGAGAACATCAGATTATATTTCTTATCCCATAATCGGATTCTTATTTTAAGCAAAAACTCACATGAGTTTGATAAATCCTTAAAAAAACATTAGACGACTTTTCAGAAGACTTACATTTTGCTTCTCAATGTATCTTGCACTAAGAATATTTAGATATTTACTGGAAAACAATGACAAAAATACTGAGTAAGAAGATGTAGTGTGTGTTTTGTCAAATTAGTGACAGTATGCTTATTCAAAAACTAGAGATAAAAGCAAAATAATCCCCCAACTTCCTCTTACATTGTTTTTTTTTTTCTCTCTCTCTTGCTCTCGCTCTCTTTTTATAAGAATACAAACCCTCATCCGTCTTGAATAATCTGAAAACTAATTTGAATCACAGAGCAAAAAACAGGGTCTGGCATAGACCTAAGGAGCCTAATTTGTTCAATAGTCCATCCATCTTCCTGCATGAATATGTTGGCTCCATGAAACAATAAGACACTGGGTCAGACCAGGGTGCTCCCGAGACCAGGAACAAGACAACCTGGTTTCAGCCTTGTCTGCTCCCCTCCCCCTTTGCAGTAGCATCTGTTTTGTGTTAGCCTGTTAGCCATGTTAGCTGCCGAAACTCTTTTCAGACTCACTAAAACTCTCCTCCAAAAATTGACTCACTAGTCAGTAAGCAAAAGGAATATACACTGTTACTGAGCGTAAACTTCTTGTGTGTGACACAAACTTAGCTAACTGTCACTAGCAGGGTGAGAAGAGAAATACAGTTTGTGAAGCAGAAGTCAGAGGGAGTGCACTAATGCACAGGGTTTCCTGTGAGGGTAATGAGTACCCACAGTTCCCTGCTGAGAGAGGAAGTAGAGTGTAAATAGAGGGATTCCCAACTCGGCAGTGCAGCCGTTGTCATTGAGATAAGAATGGAAATTTCACAATGGCTGCCATTTGGGGATTCCAGCCTCCTGTTCTCTCCCAGACGCCTGCCTTGACTGTTTAAATATCTTTTGGGTTTGCCTGCCTGCCTGGTGGGAGATTCTGCTAGTTAAACTTGGTGCAGGCATGAGAGTCACGAAGCGCAGGAAATTCTGGTGTTTATTTTAATAGTTCATCTGACACAAAAACATACTGTGTCTGATTAAGTATAGTTGCAAATTAGTCATTACTAAAGATGCCTGGATGAAAAGAACCCTGTTGAAAAAAATCTGCAAATGCTGGTTAGTTATGTTTTGATGCTGGGATGCTGGTTTAAGATGGTTTATGCTGGTCTTTTGCTGGTTTAAGCTGGTCCTTTGCTGGTTTATGCTGGTCTTTTTGATTGTTAATGCTGGTTACGTGCTGGCAAAGGGCCAGACAAGGACCAGCTTAAACCAGCATCCCAGCATTAAAACATACCTAAAAAGCATATGCTGTTTTTTTCAGCAGGGAATAAACACTTGTTTACACCAAGGATGAAAACTATTATGATAACAATGAAGACATTTTAGTTCTTAAAAATCTAAGAATAGCACCATTATAACAATAAAGGCACAGAGAAATAATATCATTGGAATCACGTCCAGGATGATTTTTTTCCTCAGCTGATGAACAATACAAACATCTCCATCATTGTATTGCTTAAGTCTGCCTCTTTTCTTTAACTGACTGCAATCTTGCTTTTAGATCTTCAATGATTCCAATCAACAACCAAAATATGTGCCCTACATTTTCATCCCGCAATTTGCTCAGCTTGGATGCACAGTAAGAAAGAAACTGTCACTACACTTTAAATATAAAGAGTGATTTTTGATGTTAAATGCAATGGTTTTGCTCTTTTTTTAGCATCACAACCAGCCCGACACAGCAACAATGGCTCAACCAATGGTGTGAGATTGGGACAGAGTTATTTGTTTGACCCACCGATGGAAGGCAGGAGAAATATTAAGGAAAACTTTTAAAAAATGGCGCAAGTGGCAAAGAAATTACTCACTTCAGCTTTAACAAAAGAGCTCATACATAAAGAAAAGCAGCACTAAATTAAATCGCAAAGCTTTTTAAAGCTCTATTTATACCCCTCGGCAACAGAATCTTTGCAGCTTATTAGAATAGCAGCCAATTATGATTTAGGGGCCTTTTCAAACATGTCAAAAGAGTCAGCTGGTGCTGCTACAACACCTAAAAGATCCAAATCTAAATCCTTTGTGAATTGATTCAGCTCTTTTGAATATTTAATGTTAATGTAATGGCTTGGTGTAACAAACCAGACCCAAATCTCAATTTACCCTGTCAAGCCGTCATTGATTTAATTTCAGGATTTATAGAAACATTCTCCTTTCCTGGAGGCAAGGATAAACGACATTGGTGTAAAGAGCAGGCGAAGCGCACTGTGAGATTTTCTTTCTCCTTTTTACATTTCAAAGCATCTAACTATCTCATTTGAATTATTTACTCGGGCACGTGATGGAGAGCCCAGCAGAAGGGTATTGATTGGACTGATTTAGGACCTGCTGCTTGGCTAAATGCAATTCTCTGCTGCGCTGATGCGAGTGTGGGAGGTCTGGCCATCTCGGAGTCCATCGTAAAAAAAAGGCATCAATCAATCAGTATGTAATAAGGTATGGGTGTGAAAACCTGCTCTGGTTATTTAGCTAAACACAGGCAGCTAAATGGCTATGGCGGTATAGTCGTTTGCTATTCAATAAATGCACACAACAAAAGGATTGTGCAGTTTTAGGCTCTGTTCCAAAACCTAGTTAGCAGTAGGCAGATGGCTTTTAAGCAACCTAACTAAAATGAAATGACCAATTTGGAACGCTCACAAAATTGATTTCAGTAGAATTTGGCGTTAGCATGTTGCTAAGCTAATAGCATTGCAATAAGCATAAAAATGCACCGCACACAAATAATAGTACACTATTTAAATTGATTAAACTATTTAGTATCGAATATAATGCATTTACAGCTCACCGTAATGCATTCTCAGATTGCATTCACTGCAGCATATACAATGCCACCTTATATAATTACGTTAGCATAATTATGCTAACTGCCTACTGGAATGGCATAATGTCTTAAAATGCTGCAGGAACACAGTTTTAAACACTGCATTTCTGTTATAATATTCGAAAATATAGGTGACAGTTCTTTAAGGAGGCTTTGGGAAAACAATTCTATAGTTACCGAATCGCAGTTTGCACTGAGGGGGACGTGAGTGATGATTAAGAGAATAGCCAGAGCGGGTCAAAGGATCATCTGTCCCTCTCCCTTCTCAAGCCAATGTGCACAGATCAATACATAATATCTTACAAATTGAATTCGACCTGGATCGACCCAAAGAGGCGCCCTTACAAAAAAATAACTGCAGTACATTGAAGTATAACTACAGTAAAACTGCAGTACAAAGTAGTACAAATGCAGTACAATGAAGTACAACTAGAGATTTAAAGTATGAAGTATATAACTGCCGTTTGTTAAAATTCAACAGCAGTAAAACTGCAGTACAATGAAGTGCAACTGCAGATTGCAGTATAATGAAGTAAAGATACAATATAACTGCGGTTCAGCTGAAATGTAGGTGGAAATTTCAGATGCAAAAACTTACGTGTGATTCAATTTCTTTTATGAGGATTTTTAGGCTCAGTAATTTCACTTTAATGGGAATGAGGTTCTTTTCATATTTCATATCTTCATGTTTAGGCCCTGTACTGTAGTTGTATTGTGCAACATAGCAAGTACTGTTACAGTATACTTTTGCAAGTGTTTATGTAGTCATTTTTGTTTTTTTTGTAATGTAGAATTTTGTACAAAAAAAAAAAAAAATTGCCAATGGAATATTTCACCCGCATAGATTAATAGCAGATGTTGGTGAGACTTTATTTCTGAAAATGCATTAAAAGTCATTCAAATTCTAGTTAGCCACAAATCCAAACCTGATTTTAGATAGTATTTAAAAGAGATCAGCTACTTGTAGTCCTACAGTCCTGTATATTTCACACTAATTGTGATGCAGCCTGAATAATAATCGCATCATATTCATTTGTTGGCCAAAGAGGAATTGATCTATAAACTAAGCATAATTCCTCACAGGATTTAGTTTTTTCCATTCTGTTTTTGGATTCCTTGCCACTGTCAGCTTATGGCTTGCTTATTTGTGGACACATAATATTCAGCAACATTATTAATCTGACTCCACTGACACTATTGGATGAAGACTGAACTGAGCTAGATGATGACACCACTGTTTTCTACACAACTGCTATGTAGGTGCATTGGAATTATTTTATATTTGATGATTTTTTTATAGTTATTTTAATGAACTGAGTCAACATTGATTTAAACTGAACAGCAGAAGTGAATTCATAATTTTTCTTTTTATCACTAAAGTTATTAAAAATATATCTGCCAATATTAAGTGGATATACTGTACACACAAATAGAATAAATTAGGATTTTTATTTTCACAGCAGTGTACATCATCATTTATGTTAAGTAGTGTGACATTAATGTGTGGACATTTTGTTGTGTGTGTTTTCTATTTTCAGGAAAATGCACTGGTAACAACTAAAAAAGAAGACCAAAAATAAAAGATCATGATAATGGCTGTGGTGAAGCACTCAAATAATGGTGAGCAATAATCTACTTTATTTTTTATTTTTTGTATCTTTTATTAACTATTATCTTTACATAGTTTAGAATTATACATAATAACTGCTATTGTATTTCAGGAATCAAGTGTACCAAGTCCTCTGTCTCTTCAGACATGGTAGATACAGTGCCCTCCACTAATATTGGCACCCTTAGTAAATCTGAGCAAAGGTGGCTGTTAAAATAAATCTGCATTGTTTATCCTTTTGATCTTTTAATCCAAAAAATCACACTATTCTAACCTATCATTGAATTAAAACAATTGAAAATAGGGAGGAATTCTTGTGATGAAATAAATGTTTTTCTCCAATACTTGTTGACCACAATTATTGGCACCCCTAGAATTTTTTTTATGAGTAAAATATCTCTGAAGTATATTCCCATTCATATTCACAATTCTAAGCACTCCAGGGTGATTATGGACATGAAATTATCCAGCCATGGTTTCTTGTTTCATTGTTTAATTGAGCTTCACCAATTAGTGAAGTGGCTTAAGAAAAGAGCTAGAGCAGTGAAAATGACCATTTCCACCATCAGGGAAATAATTTATAATTAATAATTTAAAATTAACATAAAATGTTACGAAGCTGCCTGGAAGAGGACGTGTGTCTCTATCCTCCTAATACATGGTGAGGAGTAGAGTTTGGACTTTTCAAGGACCACAGCTGGAGAATTGCAGAAAATAGTTGAGTCTCAGGGTCAGAAAACCTTTTAAAAAATAGTCAAACAGCCCCTAC
>JAUMHE010000079.1:7102764-7116511 GCA_032359235.1 Enteromius mattozi
ATTTCTTTTAAAATATATGTATATTTTCCAGAATATATCTTCTAGATACATTTTGTATTACATAAAATTTCAAAAAGCATTTCCATTATAAGCATTTCCTTAAAATATCTAATTTCGGATTAGAAATGCATTTTGGCAATATTTTGGCATGTAGGTTTCAACAAAATATATTTTCAATGTGAAAAACATATTTTCTTAAGCTATGCCATGTACAACATATATTTAGCATTTATTCTAAGTATATTTTGGTCAGAGAAAAATACAGTTTTGCCGCATGAAAGTAAACCAAAATAATATTATGAAGCTCACTATGTCAGTTCATTAATCAAAGAATGCTGTTAAACAGTCTTAAAAGAGCACCATCTGCTTTTTAACTTGTGGTGGAGGTTATGCCAGAGAGACAAAAAAAAATCCCTTATATTTAAATGCCGACCTGAAAAAAGACTTTCTGAGAAGACAGTGCCTTTCCAAACATCAGGCCATGGCTCTCGTGTAGCATTTCTGAGCGAGCACTCTAAAGTTCATCCCCTCCTTTGTTTATTTTATTTCTTCGGCAGCTGTTCTCACTCGCTCTATCTGTGCGCGAAATGACGTCAAAAGACAGCGATTCGCAAGAGCTCCACCAGGGCTCCTTCTTTCAGTTCGTTACCATAGCAGCCGTTCCCACTTCCTGCCAGAGTGAGGTTTCCTGTGTTCATTCATTTCTTTTCTCTCTCTTTCTCTTTTTTTTCTAGGCCTCAGCTGGATTTAAAGCGCTCTGTTTACAGTACCATAAAAGGACCTTGGTGCATTAAGTCGAAGGATCCTGGCTCTATGGAATCTAGAAGTCAGATACCATCCATGCTGTTCTTTGGCATAGATTGTAATAAAAATATATTTTTAGAGTGGTTCTAACTGTGCAAAAGCTGCCACCACAATACTAGAGTGCCATTGGTGGTTGCCAGAGCTTTGTTATGCGGTTGCTAAGGTGTTCGGAGTGGTTGCTAGGGTCTTCTTGGTGGTTGCTTAAGGGTCAATTAAATTACATTTTTTGTTTTTTAACAACTTATGCACAAATATGTTAAAAATGAGGCACAAATGTCAAGGCGATACAATTGTATTGATGCTGAATCATATCATGAGTAACATACGTGTGTTCAAGGTGTAAAGAAAATATGATATTTAGTTACACTACATGATATTTTTAGTGTAATTAAAGATAAAAAAGATTTAAAATCAATATGAATACAAAGAGTGCACTTCTCTATTCACATTTTTCCATAAACTATATCTATATAAATATATGCGTTTTTGACTTTTACACTCCCGTCTTGTGCAGTATCTCACGGCGTTCCTAAAACGCGCCAATCAAGATAAAAGCAGTTTAAAAAAACGTATCTCTATACCTTGTGGTTTTTATTCCACTGCACTGCGCTTCTAAATGGAAAAACAAGTTCTTGTGAACATAACATGACATTGCCGTTGACCTTAAAGTCTTTACGATATTCTAGATACCTTCAACGCTGCATCATATTTTGCCCTCGTCTTCCAGCTGAATGCCGTGAGTCAGATTAGAAAAGTACCTCACCTCTCCTCAACACAATTTGAGGTATCACTCACGTCCACGAGCACCACTAATAACTGGCAGTTTTTGTGCGACCTGCAGCCCACTTTCATTAAACTTGACGCTTCTAGCACTTTTCAGACACTTGTACCCTTCAAGCACAGTACAAGGGACAGCACCTTTTGCACAATACAGGTCACCCCTGATATCTATTATGCAGATGAAGAAACCACCGAAGGGAGATGCACTTTACGACAGCCTTCGGCGGTTCCTTAATCAACACCTGCATGTGTCGCATTAGTAGTTTCTTTTCCCAAGGCCACGGGATCCAGCTGCACAGATAAAGGGTTTACGTTACAACACCCGTCTTTCTGGGCTTGTACTTCCCTTCGCAAACGGAGCAGACACGTCTGTTTCGGGTATGCGTGGGTTGGCTGTATTTTCCACTCAGTCAAACCTCAAGGATGTCGAAGTCTCACCGTGAGGCACGAGACTACAACCACAGGGTTAGTTAAGGCAGTTGCACAAGGTCTCTTGGATCTTGCACAGTTGGGTGCTGTTTGAACGTCTTTTGCAGGGGTGTTCCCGGGGTGTCAGGAAGGGCTCCATGCCAAACTCTAAATGCCAAGTGTCTTTAAATGGCACATGAGCAATCTAACAAGGATGCCAGCTGTTCTTCACAAAGTAATGATATCCTGTAAAAGTTGCTTCTAACCAATGATCTGAGACTGACTCCCAAAGCTGACATTTAACCAATGAAGGTTGGAGCCGATTCTTGGATCTGGCGGTCTGAAGACCCTTCAGGAGATGCAGATTGGTCATCTTCCCACCTGTTTGGGACTGCAAGGATGCCTTGGCCTTTCTCGAAGCGTGCCACGATAAATCATGTCATTTGCAGAGCAGGCCTTCGGAGGCCTTGAGCAGCAACATGTAACACAATTAGCTTTCGAAAACCTGTAATTAGACCACAGCTCATTTGGCGAGGTAGTCGCAGGAGCAGGTTAGGTCATGACCAGTAAATGAGAGGCAGCGATTATTAATTTCTAGGGTAATGTTTGTGCTGTTCAATGTCTGTGCTGAAACGAGGCGGTTTTGGCCTGCCGAAGCATGTGTCATGTCATCACGCCTGTTAAAGGTCGCATGTGAGGGGGCTCGAACAGCGCTGTACTAGAAAGACGAGGACAGACCACACTTAGCTCAAATCACACAGATGAGACACCCAAAAAAATCTCCCAGCACGTATATTTAATAACCACATACTGTTAATTTAATGTCATGGGAACTGGGGTAACAAGGACAAAGCACATGGGATGTTCATGCACGGTCACTAGATGAATAAATGCCATCTGAAATCTCCATTAGCACACCACAAGGTGGTTTATACAGAAAAAAACTCACTGTTAATTCGCCATGGTGGTTGACCAGGGTCAAAGGTTAACCCTGATGTTGTGACTGGACAGCTGGAAAAGCATGAGAACCATCCAGAACAGCTTGGTGTAGTCCAAAAGCAGTAGAGAAGGACAGAATGGGAAAACTATGATGGTATTAAAGGTCCATTCAGCCTCAACAGCTGCATAAATAAGATGATATTTTAAACAGATCATCATTCTTCTCTTGCAGCTACTCGGGAAACTAACAGACGTGGATGGAGAGCAACAAATTGCCTGTCAAGAAATCACATGAGGGTTTTCACTTTGTGTACTCACAAAGCAACCGTTCTGTAAACATGCTGCAAAACCCCCATCATGCATTTCAGTCTTGTTTCACATATTTTACTGAATAATAATAATACAAAATGGCTTCAGCATTAAAACTGGGCTGTGAATAAAAAATGGGTACAAAAATGATCTTACAAGTGGGTGGGTGACAAAACATGTAAGCTAAATAAAATAAATATATATAATGTGAATATTAATTGTAACAAATGTAGCAAAACACTAGTTATAGTATATGACACACAGTCGTTTTTTCACGGACTTTTGTCAAAAATAATAAAAAAAAAATACAATGATAATTTCCCAAAATGTGTGGAAATGCATCTAAATCTACACACATCACCATTTCTGTATCGATCAGCTATGCTAAACATCGCAATGCCAGTGTCACATGACCCGTCTCAGCTGTGCCCAGTTGAACCATGGAAAAGTATTCATAACTCAACCTCAAGATCTGCAGTTTGTGGTTTAGGTCTGTGGCCACGGGCTCATCTCTGTTCCCCATTGCTGAGTTTCGTTTTAAATGAACATCGCTAACATGCGCTAACTGCATTTTTTTTCTCACCAGCTGGGTGTGGAGGCAGATGCAAAGCTAAGGCAATACATAAAAGGGTTGTCTGCTTCTGGGAAACTCATCTGACAGAAGAGTTTTAGCATTACTGGAAACTTGAAAGGTTAGCCTTCTAGCTTTGCTTGGGCAGCAGTTCTTACTGTGATAGCAGTAGGACGTACATTGTTCTTGTGCTTGCATGCACTTGGACTCAACGTTTATCTCTGCACATCCTATTCATTTCCAGGGACAATTTCACATGAGTTGCATGGAAAATGTAGCCTATATGAACTGCATGCTACTGTTGGATGCTTAAAAGTGCTAAAAGTCCACAGACAACAAAAACAGTGGTTGGCTAATAGTGTTTTGGTGGCACAGCTAACACAATAATTCAATTTTAGTTTTTTTTTTTTTGTAAGTTTCTCTTTTTTATTATTATTTTGAATTACAAGGAAAGTGGTTTCACAGATGAATCATTTGAGTTGGTACAGAATGAGGAAATGAATCAAGTTCAAAGTAACTTTGAATGCATTAGTGAAATGGAAATGTTAGCTACTTGCAAAAAGGGTAGGAACTATTAAATGCTAGATTTTACGATTAGTCCGTGGAAGGGGTTAATGCGTGCTAATGCTACATATGATAACTAGCATACCTGTAAATATTGTTACTGAGGGAAGACCATAAGGAACTTGGGGAATTTGTGGGTTTCCTTCTTTTGCCAACATAAACTACACAAGCTGCTTCTGGCACACCACAGATGCAAATAGCAGCAGAAAAGATAAATAGATAAGCACATATATAATTCAGCAGATGGGTTGTTGACATACAGGGTATCCTACAGTGAGACATTTGTTATGCTTCATCTAAAAGTACCTAAGTATTTAAAAAAAAATTATATCTATCTATCTATCTATCTATCTGTCTATCAAATATAAATGTAAATTGCATTTTCCTACCTTATTTGTAGATGAATAACTACATTAACTTATAGCCATGTTTAACCCATGTTGCTAAAACGTGGGAGTATGTTATCTATGCATTTACACAAGGCTGTGTTTCACAAAGCATGGAAATGTATACGTTTTGTTGTTATTAGTCTTGTTTAGTTAAGCTAATTAAGGAATTTAGGTTATTTTTCAATTCAAGTGCAGCTTTTCTAGCGCATGAATTCGCCTACATGACAACCAACCAATCAGAACGTGGAACAATAATGACGAGTCATAGCAATAGAGCATATCCGCTCACACGAATCCATCCATAACGAGAACAAAAGATTGGCAGTGAAGTGACAATGATGTCCAACATTTAATTTGGTAAATAATCTTTTTGTTAAGCATTATGCACCTCAGGCGACAAGGAATTGTATGTTAATATATCAATACATGCACTGTATCAAATATATCCGCAAATGTCTTTGATTCGCTACATAAATTGAACCAAAAAGATTTAAAATTTACCTTGACCCAGAAAAAGTGTAAATCATTTCTTAAGTATTTCTTATTCAGTACCAGGAATCTTAAAACTATGTTTATTCAAAGGTTTAATTAGATTTCGAGTCCCATATTGACAGTAAATCCATGGATCCATGTGCATACTTCAATTTACTTGTAGCAATAAAAGCAGAGACAAAACACTCGATGAAATATAAAATGTTTTATAATTGTGTTTGGCATTGCAGATTGAAGAGACCCAGAGGGAAGTCACCCACATACTATTTGTGAGATGACCCCACTCACTGGCAGGGATTTTAAATAGAGTAGTTGGAATTAGCGTGCGTGGTGTGTGCTAGTAATCTTCCTCATTTGAAAACCAATTTGAACTCCAGTGTTCTTGTCTGTTGCTTTTATTTTTCTGCAGATGGCTTCCTCTTATGTTCTGAGATATTTTATTCTCAGTTCTTTGGGAAAGAGTGGGAGCTTTGAGCCGAAGACTTCTCCTTAAAACAGCATGTGTCTGCGCACCACTTGCCTACTGTACCAGCCAGTCCTGCGCTCACCCTCAATCTGTCATCTCGTCTCAGCTCTCGGGAGGAGGACGGACTGACTGACAGATGGGGGGAGCGTTAGAGTCTCAGTCGCCGTCACTTCGCTCGATCCGGCTCTGATCTGGCACCCCTGCGGTTGAGTGAACAGCAGACACATATAAATCTGTATGCTTTAAAGCTAGCTTTCATCAGGAAGCCGCACAGTCGCTCTGAGACTCCACCATACAGTGCACAGACATACACCATACTGATTATGAGCTAAAGACAGAAATTGTGCATTGTACACAAGCTACAAACATAAATGCCCTGTTCCTAAATATTAGCCTAATGCATTAAATTTTATTGTTTGCAAACAGACATTCTAAAGCAACATATGAGTGTTCTTCAAACAAATTTTATTCAAGAAGGTATGCATTTTTTAGCTATTCTGCCTCATAAGATATGGCCAAATTAGCATACTTCTCTCAGACAGCATTATATATTAGTGAAAACATGAATCCAAAATGACGGACAATGCATGAGTAACCTACTTTTGATTATTAAAAAAACATATTATTCAGTACTGAAATGTATCGATAATGTTCATGAAAATTATTTGACCAAATATTTGTTTACAGTTCATTTTTAAGCTTATTAAGAGTAGGCCTATTGAGCTTTTACAGCACGCTCATGCCAAAACATGATATTTTTTTCACACTTAAGAGTAGCTGCTTATGTATGATAGCTTTTCATAGTAAGAACACGCAAATTGCACATGGGATAAAGTAAATGAGTGACACGTACACAATTTTTTTTTTTCTTTCAATTTATTACCTAAAAAAAGAAAATGTCCTATCACAAGTCACACTGAAATGTATTGCTTAAGAAAAAAATATATTTAGATATTTTCCTTTTTTTTTTTAACTTGATTATTTCCATTATATTCCACAAAAACAAAACAGGGCACAGCAACGCCCTTTTCCACCTTCTGCCCACTTTTAAAAAAACACAAAGAAATACATAATTCACAGTTACCATTTTGGTTTCATAAATTAATACAGTCACACATGTGCTACACCGGTCTATAGCTAGAACATTGTAAATTGTTTTTTTTTTTTCGACTCTTGTAATCAGTTTTCATTGGCTACAAGAAAGAACAGGCAACTTAAATGATGTGATCAGAACTCCAACAAACTATTGAAAATGCCCCCCGTTCCCTCCCTCCACCCTCATTCAATTACCCTATCCTAAAACTCAGATCATCTCCTATGCTTTTTTTCAATTCTCACTTTTTTTTTTAACTGTTTTACATATAGGTGAGGCACACACAGAGTATATTTCATACATATATAAAAAATTAAATAATGATTTTCTTGGGGGAGAGGGAGAAATCGTCCATTGAAGTCATTTATCTGAGAAGAAGGGAAGTGCATGTTGTCAACGTGTCCTTAAAGGACATCTCAATTGAGAGTTAGGGCACTTTGTTGCTATAGCACTGCAGTTGAAACAATTTTTTTCAATTAAATTTGTCAATTTGTTGCTTCTTTGTAGGACAGCAGGGTTCAAGGGACGTAATCAAACAAACAACGGAACACACTGATGGAACCTGTATGAAATCCAGGTTGTGACTTGTAACAATCAAACCATAAAACAGACAATATTCTACCAGAGCGCCTATAAATTGATAAAAACCTGCATAAATGCGAATGATTTGTTCTGTTTTGTTTTTTTTTTTTCGTACACACCGAAGGGGCAAAACTTTAAGGCACTGAAGCCTTGACATAATAGAGCCTCCACCTCCTAAACACAAAAAATTGCCCCCGAAACATTGATGCTTTAACAAAAACACAGGACAAAAACAAAAACATCCCTATGTTGTCCACCACTCTGCAAGTGTTTCGATAATGAACGTTAAGGCCACTTGAACAGAAAAAAAGGAAAAGACAATGTTCCCCTTCAGGTAGGTAATCTCATTGCAAACTCAGTGAGTGCAACATCGATGTGGTTCAGGACATTTTGACGTTTATTTCCAAGTAGTCATTAGGGGCGAACGTCGGTTTCTAACATCCCTGTTAGTCCGGATCTGGACAAGGTCGATGGGAGTGTTGGGGTTTGCTCTGAGGATCCCTTGAATGTTCCATTGTTCCTTAGTTAGTCCAGGAATGATCCATGTACAGTAGAATTCCAGTCCCGTTTTGGTTTGCGACTGATATGTAACATCACGTTCCTAATTCGAAAATCCCAAGTAGCTGGAGCAAATGTTTTTCGTTTTTTTTCTTTTTCATTTTCACAAATTCATGCTTGTATATCTTTTCTTTTCAGCACCAGTTTCTCAGTATTGGTATTATTATTATTAATATTTTCTATAAAAATGATCAGGATAATTCACACTTTTGCATGCAAAGAGAAGTCCCATATAGCAGCAGAACCGTCTGTCTGTGGAACGCCTGATAGAATATGTCAGTTCGTCTACGTATGAGGCACTATCAAGAGTGTGAAGGCGGGGGGATACGCTCCGGTCTGGATGTTTACGTTGGAATCTGCAAAGAGGTCTAGCCAAATAAATATCGGTAGTCTTGTTAAAACCGTTTCACAATTGTAAGTGTTTGCTGGGATGAAACCCTTGAATGGTGGTTTGTTTTAGTCAAATGCATAAATGAGAGATTCCACTTTGGCAGAGCAAGCCATTATAATGCACAATTGTAAACTATTCCTCTGGCACCCCACCACTCTCTCTATTATACACATTTAGACAGTAACAGGAGAGATACAGTGTGTATTTAAATGATTATATAACATCAGATTCATTTCACAGCTTGACTCGAGCCTTGCTGAGCAACTGCTGTTTTACGTTTGGTTGGTTTGTTTGTTTTCGCAGAGGTAAAAAAAAAGAAAGAGAAAAAGTCACTCTTTATATGTTCTAAAAACAACCGACTTCACAAGCCTTGTGTCTTCAATCACATCAGCATATTTTCCTTTCGTTTCATGTTTTACTTTCCTACTTGAACCTCTGATTCTACACTGAGCTGTTGTTGAAAAAGCGTTTTTTGTATTTTCATTTTTATATATTTATATACTAAACATGCACTGTGCCATCTCTTGGTTATGTCATGATATCGTCTATTTCAAATCACAGGTGTGTGTGCAAATGAACCCTCCTCGTCTACAAGATAAAAAACCTGAATGCTTTGTGGGTAATGCTACATATTTTGTTTCATAAATCATCATGATTCAAGAAAAACAGGACTTAAAAACAAAGAAGGTAACCCCCTTCAAACCATTCTTGAACTGTGAATGCCCATTTGTAATGAAAAAAAAAAGGAGGAAGTAGGATCAGTATCTGATTTTTGTTAGTTCGTCGTGCCTGTATTTGGCCTGCATGGATCTTTCCCCTGGGGTGAAAAGAAAAACAAAGAAAAAAGGAAAGAGAAAAACAAATCCCAACACCGATGACGTCTGCTATGCTCATTTGTGTTTACTTCTTGGACATTCGGAGTCCAAATTCTGTCTTTTCATCAGTCTAATCCATATCCAAACATCGTCATTTGAAAATTTAGTCTATTCCAAGATCATAGTCTATCAAGGACGTTAAGGTAAGTAAAAGTCTGTGAATCTTCCTTTGTGTAAAGTCTTTTGTGGTCACAGGATAGATGAGGAGTGAAGCGTACGAGATTCTGTCTTCGGGAAAATTCTCCTCTCTAAAATGTAAACCCCAGTCTTCCTTGATGAGGATGGCGCAACTGTTGCTGCTTCAGGCCATGATGAATTCTGATTTCATATCAGCTTTGACGTCGGGCTTCCACACAGAGTCCTCAAAGTCTAGGTCCAGGGAGCCTTCGCTAGACATACTGCTGTTACTGTTGCTCCGTCCGGCCTTGCGGTTGGGGAGCCAGTGGTACGGGGCACGGGAGTCTCGCCGGGCCTTCCTGCGCAGACGCTTCTGCTGCATGAGCAGCTGCAGTCGCTCTACTTTGCAGCGTGTGGCTCGATTCTCTGTCTGACGCAGTCGGTCACCTGAGGAACCAAGAAGAAAAAGCAACAACAGTTAGAGTCGAGCTTTGAATTTTTTGGTTCAGCTTAATTGTTACTAGTAGTTAAAGCTAGCTAAAGATGCTAAGAATGTGCAAAAATACATAGTTCTATAACCAAAGTTTCATTGGGTTCGCCTAAACAGACTAAAATAGAATGCAAGTGTCTTGACTATGCACCACCTTAAAACACTTTTGAGACTTCTTGTGTTACAACAGCCAAAAGATGCTTTCAGGGGTAAAAGAAAAGGTTGTTGAATGACTAGTGGACCACTAGCTGGCACACAAAGGCTTTCTTGGCAAAACTGGTTGACCAAGACTTGAAGGTTATGATGTCTTGTGTGGACAGAATCTGCATTTCAGCATGCCATGCTAATGACTAGCATCCAAACCACAACATAAGGTGGTGACTATCTATGCTAGCCTTTTCAGCAGGGAAACGCTGGTGCAATACACATATTTGGTCTAGGACAGAATGACTCAGTGCTTTGGATCCCAACTGCTGATCCTGCTGAACGTTATCAAAGGCCGAGCGCTGGATAAATAAACTCAAGTCTGAGCGGTGACGCTGATGTTCTTAAAAAGACATGCTGCGATTACCCCCACCCCATTGCTCTCTCTCTCTCTTTCTTTTTAGATCGTTACAGAAATAAGCACACTCCACTGCTGTCTCATTTCAGAAAAGAACATCCCAGTATGTGGCAACAAGTCCTCTCTTCCCTTATCAGAAACGGTTCAAAATGTCCTGGCAGGCGTGCCCTTGAGATACGCAAAAGAGAGAAGTGCGTTCTCACAAAGGAACCCACACTCCCGTGAGGAGACTGACGCCCACGCGTACATGCGCACACATTCCCAAGCGATACGATCTTGACTTTGTTGTTTCTTTAACAGGAAGCAAATACCTTGCACTGTCTAATCTCACAAACAATGCTAGGGTTTTAGCAGCTAATGCGCCAATTAAGGGGAAAAAACACGAGGGGGTTTTCCACTCCACAGCTCAACCCTAAACCTTTCATTTATAAATATATTCAAGAGAATGGAAGAGAAAAAGAAACCACAATCTATAAGCCAGCTCCATTAGGAACTATCCCAGAATTAAATAATGAAATAGCCGGCTAGAATGTCAATAATCCCGAGCATAGACTATCTTTCATCGCGTGTGCTCCACCACACATACACACACAGCAACAGCAGCAGTAGCTTTTAACATGGATCGATGGCAAATTAAAAAGACCTATTGATTAAACCTTAGCTCTAGCGCAGCAATCCATCTCCAGGCGAGGACACTGCTATTGGCTTTCAATAGAAAATGCAAGCGAATGGAAATTGTAAGCGAAGTAAGTCGGGCCCTTTTTTCCCCCTTTCTTTTCCTGGCCTGAGCTCATTGAACAAGTAATCACCCACACAACCCCCCAATACCAAGACCCCCACCCCCATACTCACACACAGTTCACCCCTCCCCAATGCCTCTGGAGAGAAAGACAGACAAGGAGGTAGAGAGAGAGAGACATGCTCTGGAATTCCACCCAGAATGCAATAGAAAAAAGAGAGCAGATGCATATTCTCGTTCGCTAATCAATTTCATCCACCTCTCCATATCAAAATGAAATCGGGATTTCGTGTGGGTTCAATTTCCCCCTTTACTTAATACCTTTCCATGGTGGGCGGGTTTGAGCAGTCTAGGAAGGATTTGCGCTATAAATGTAAGTGGTAGTTTTAATCATTTGGATATTCGTGGAGAAAGAACAGGCTGTACAAACATCAACAGCAGAGATCTGCCAAACAGTTCCTTCTTAACCTGGTTAGACAAATGAGATTTGGGGCTTGCTCTGGCATTTTAGCGTGATTAGAGAGATTCTGGTCTAATAGGACTTTATGGGTTATGATGGTCTTTGTTTGACTGCACAAGCTTGACAGAGACCCTATTGAGAAAGGGTCTGTACGCTAATGCTTTTCTCCTTCATCTGCCCTCTCAAAGAGTCTCCCTGCAACTCTAGGCCTCAAAAGTAGGGCAGCCACCTCACCTTGCAGCCTGTCAGCTCTTCTGTGCATACCAACTGGGGCTGGTGGAAAAAGAGAAAAAAAAACTCACTACATGAGGCTGCGGTGCCCCAAGGGACCAAACTACAGAAATCTGGGAGAAAAACAGCAGAGGAGCTCATTAACAGCACTGGGCATGGCATGCCACTGTCAAGGTATTGTATGAAGCTCACAATGGTCTCAAAGACATTAAGGCAGACCCTTGGCTACTAAGCCAAGTTCCTTTTTGTTCTTTGTGAGAATCTGTGGCCCCTGCCAATGTCCTTCCCCACACGCTCGCCCTTCCAAGCAGATCCGCGGACACTGCAAAAACACATCACCGCTACTTTGGCACGGCTTGGGGGCTGTGCTGCAAGGAAAAACAAACTTACCCTGAATGTTTCGAACAACCCCCGCATCATTATCGGGATAAACATGGCTGCCTGAGGGGGAGACTCAGTGCACCCGTTTAGAGGGTTATTATTAGGTGATGGCGTGGCTAGCCGGCCTGAAGCCATCCCAACAGATCCGCCTGGGTTGTCGTGAGTGCAAAAAGAGTGAACGGCTGTGGTGGGGGGCTGGGATGCACCAGGAACAAAGGCAGAACAAGCAGTGCAAAAGCTCTCCCTTCGCTGTCCCTTGCTTCTAAGACCCCTCCCTGCACTAAGGTTTGGACACATACACATACGGGGGGTGGGTGGACAAGAACAGAGAGTTATTTTGCTGCCAGCGACAATTGCAAGTGAACATCGTGGACAGAAAAAGCCCCTCCCCCCTGCATTCGCCCCATCTACCCTTCCCTTCCTCCCCTCATCCTCCTTCACCCCTACGCCAATGATGCATTGTCTCAGAGTGAGCCGTGTGTGCTGCAGTGTCCTCACCGCGCACTCGACATTCTCAGGCCTGCGGCTCAAATTAGGGGGTTGGGGCAAAAAAGGCTTGTGACGAGCTGCCCGAGCCTCAGGGGAAAGGAGAGGGGGGACAAAACAACCCCAGCTCCGCCTCCTGCAACACAGCTGTTCAGGCCCGCACATGAGATATACACCTGGCCTTCCTTTCTAACCCCCTCCCCAGCCCCCGCATCCACCCACGCCCCTCCTCCTCAATACGGCCTCATGACGGAGGACTCGGAGGAACATAGAAAAAGAGAGAAAGAGGCAAATGAGAACAAGCCACAGAGGGTGGAAGAGATTACACACAAGAAAAATCCCCCTGGAATCTAAAAAGTAGCAGCATACTGGCGAACAAAAGCTGGGATGTTGCACTCGGCTCATGCTTTTTGAAGGGAGTGAGCTGATGTATGAGAATGTATTGATTCCCGCATAGAGGGAGAAAGATTCAGACCGAGTGCTGATGGCCATGTGAGGGGGAAAATGGAAAGGAGGAGGATTAAGAATGAGGAGAGAGAGTGCAATAGAGGGAGGATTTTTACCCAATCGATGAGGCTGTTGGTCTGTCTGCAGGTATTAGGTCAGTTGAGCAGGGTTTTGGGTAAACATTAAGCCCAACCCAATGTTTCAGCCCACACTACAGTGATCAGGCAGTCTCTGCAAGCTTCCCTTTTGCCATTGATCCATTAAAGATCAGCTTAATTAACACTTGTCTTTGACTTGTTTGTTTGTTTGCCTTGATAAGTCCTGTGATCTTTTCGAGTCTTGGTGCTGCAATCACTCTGCATCAAGGGGGGATGTCTTGGCAGCGGAGGAGAGAGTCACACAAAAATATGTCACAGACTCTCAGACATCAAACTTTGCCATCTAATGCTTATTTTTCATTCATATTCATTAATTTAACACAAATATATTATATATATATACACATACATACATACATACATATATATATATATATATATGTTTATATATATGAAAAACATGCTCATGCTCATCATAGAGAAGGTGTATGAAACTTACTGTACGTGTAAATTGT
>JAUMHE010000079.1:7122719-7139232 GCA_032359235.1 Enteromius mattozi
CTGACGAGCTGCGCAAAACCATGTTCATTATCAGCGTGGATTTGCGCAGCTCGTCAGTGAACAACGACTGTGTGTAGTATATATGGCTCAATGTGAAATCACGGACCTGATGGCATTTGCCGCTGATTACAGGACCGGCTTTACTGATAAAACGCACAAACATATCGTCCGATCGGTATCGGTGCATCCCTAATCTTTAGTAGAGATAAAGTTTTAAAAAACCCTCTTTATAGGCATGTATAACTAATAAAATACACTGAATTCTCCAGATTGATGGTAAACCCTGTTTAAAGGTAAACTGTGAAATTGGTAGCTCACCCCAGAGCGAGGGAGGATCCCACCCCTGAATGACAGCTGTCTTACAAGTTGATTTGCATTTAATGCTCAATTCAGATTCCAACAAAAGGTCCCTGTAATTACTCTGCGGCCATTAGCATATAGCGGAGCAACTATATAATAGGATAAAGGCTTTTAATATGTGAAGCAAGGAGGGCGCTGAACATCCAAGCACTAATAATTAAAATGATTTGGGCCTGCAAATCGTCAAGTAAAGCGTGCCAGACCCCACATTAGCCTTGCAGATCAGTCATCATCAAGACCAAGCATCTCACTGACTCACTCAAAGCCCAGACTCATCCCACATAATGAGAGAGTGTGTGAACCCCCACAACCAGTAAAAGTGCCTCTGAAAGGCGAGGACATGGTCTGCAGAGACATTCCCCACAGCAGCCGTCAGTTTGAGTCACACAGACCTTTGTCAATACATCGGCCAGCCTACACTGTTCTAGTGCAATACCCGAATGACCACAAAGACAAAGGCACAGTGGGTTTATAGACCCGCAGTCTTCACTTACACAGCATCTAAGGAATGTGTGTGCAAGTATACATTGTGCAATGTTTCTGTGTTGTTTAAGAGTTCTTGACTTGATGGGAAAAATAAAGATATATTAACAAAACCATTTTGAAGAGTCTTGGTGGAAGAGACCCTCCGAACCCTCCGAAATCTTCCTATAATCAAGAGTTTCAGAAGACCTGTGGCCAGAAATTCCACACTTTACCTAGCACAGCTATATTGAATCTGTCAGGTGTATGGAGCCTGAAGTGTCAACATGTAGTCTGTATCACCTAAAATGGATAAGGTATTCAAAAGAAACCACAAGTGTACGTCTGCACAGGTCTCTTTGTTCTTAAGGCCACTGACTCACTCTCTCATCAAGGCACACAGATCAAGTTCTATAACAGAGCGCTCTTGACACTGGCTTGGAAATTCTTTTGAAGCTAGAAGTCTACCTGGATCCAACCTTTCTTCAGTCACTACATGAAAAACGAATAAACTAGGGGTCATATTCTCTACAAAACAGGCCCACATGGAATGTGCAGGCACAGAAAGTTTTCCTCAGAACTGGAACGACAATAAATTAACATTTTTGCATCCATTTTCATGTATACAACATTTAGGATAATATGCTATCAGTAAGAATAAAGTAGAATGCAAATTCATTACAAATATGGTATTTTGTGAAGATAAAGTATCCATTCTCTCTAATTTCACCATAAATCAGTGCAGAAAATGCGGAAATCTGCCGATTTTGTTTAAGCTGATTAAAAGTCAACAAAGGCAGATATGGGAACAAAGTTACCATGTTAAGCAATTCTATACTTGGCTAAGCCAACATTGGCTCACCTGCAACAGACTATTGCTACTCTTTCCTTTATCTTTACACTTCGTCCATTTTGATTTGTTGGGAGGCATTTTGCTCTGCAGTGGGCTGCAGTTGCTATGCAGTGAAGAGCGAGTGAAGGAGAGAGAAAGAAAACATGATAAGGGGAGACAGGGGAGGAGGGCTGGGGGAGAAACCTTGTAGCGAGAGAGAGAGACAGAGAGAGAGGGTGGAGGGGTGTGAGGATGCCAGTAGATGCTGATGAAATATTCAGTGAGAGTACGCCTCTAGCTCCTTCCGTTTTTTTTTCCCCTCCCTTCCAACTCTATAGCTGACAGTTTTATTTATTGGGGTCCCTGCGGTTCAAAGAACTCATTTGCAGGCGGTTTCTTCTGCAACACGGGAGATGCAGGGCAGGAGCTCAGAACAGCACCAGAATGACGTTCAGCCACAGCCTGAAGACACCCATCTTTGAGGGGTCAAGTAAGAAAACAGGTTCTTTTGATACCAAGCATGACTAAAAGAGTACTGGTCACCTATCAAAGGCCCCAGCAAACATGAAAAGTTCAAAACCAGCTTATTAACCCTCACCATCGACTGGGGGGTTTTGAACGCACTAGGGGGCCATCAATATGGTCCTCGCAAAGGGGCATGAAGAGTGTGGATGCAATAACAAGTCCCTTTACAATAATCAATCACTTGCATCTTTCCTCAAACCCTGAAGAAAGGAGTAGCTTCAAAGATCTCACTCGAGGGGGTTGACCTACTCAAGGTCTACAAGAGATTGAATTGTGAAGATTCAGTGGGTATAGACTAAATTCGATCAGTCAGAACTTACAAGGAGACTCTTTCCATCATGTCTGTTGACCAAAACAGAATACTTAATGGGGCAGTTCATCCAAAAATGAAGATGTTGTCATCATTAATGTCATTTCAAACCTAAATGACTTTTATCTTCAGTGGACAAGAAAAAAATACTTCCCCCCCCCCCCCCTCCATACAATGGAGTCTAATTTTAAGGGGGGGGGGAATTGTACTCATAATACAGAAAGTTCATACAGGTTTAGAAGGAAATTAGGCAAATGATTACACCATTTTCAAGTTTTGATCCTGCCATGTCCGTTCTTCCTCATTCTCTGAGCTCCGGGTGACCATCAAAGATATGCGCCGTGAAAGCACAACACCTTTTTCCTCAGATGACTGCACCGATTAGTCTGGGTAGGCGAGAGACTGAGTCAAAACAGACGTGTCACACTTGCAGCCAACAGGATTCAAAATACCAACAATCGTGGGACTCAGCATTAATTAAAGACTTGAAAAGCATGTAGGGAAATGTCACAGAATTAAAAAAAAATAAATAAATAAACACTAAGAAAGACATGTATAAGGAACAGTGCTAAAAAAAGAAACTGCTCAGTACAGAAGAGAAGTTTGACCCTAATTAAAAAAGCTGGTGGCTTGGTTATCGTCTAATGAGAAGTTCTCCATAGCCCCCCCCTCTCCCTCCTTCCTTTTCAGTTCAGTCACGAAACAGAGCACTTCAATCACAAAGGCGGATGGGAAACAGGAACAGTCACGAATCCGAGTGATTGCCCATGTCAACACAGTCCCTCTTGGATTGGGAGTGCTCTCCGTGCAAACACACATAGGCCTGATCGCTGATCAGAGAAACACAAACTAATCTCTCCTCCCATGTGACATGCTGTTCCCACAACAACCACGTTTTATATTTCAAATATTTGTAAAATCACAAAAATTCATTGTAGATATGGCACAAAAGCCATCGGCATCCTGTGGAGCCTTGCCACTCAGCATGACGTATGATCCCACCGCTTCTATTTTCGTCCTCAATCTATACCTGGCATTCTGACTCATCACTGTCCTTCCCGGTAATCACAGACCCTCGTCAAAGGGTGACGTCACTATGGCCATCTCTCAGACTCAGTTACTCTCCTTCCCTTGCTCCCTCTGGGAAGAGGGTTGGGTGGGTGGAAATGACAAGGGGGTGACTGAGAGGTGACTCGCTCTATATTGTTAGATCCCATTATTTGCATCTGTCCATTTCCAGACACAATGACAGGCGCCCCGGCCCCATTCTAAAGTGGGTAGGTGGGTGTCTGAAGGGTGGAGAGTTGTGACAGAAAAACATCTCTAGTGTGTAGCACTGAGACTAGGGAAAAGGCGCTTGCTTGTGGAAACAAACCGCTATGTTATCCCCTAAGGACAAAGCGAGCAATCTACCTGCCTTTAGAGGCGGGTTAGAACAGAAACCGCTAATTAACAAACTCTGTCGCCTGAAGAATCAGACACCAGTCATTATTTCTACTTGATGGGCAGAGTTACCAGCAACAAAGCGCCGTTTGAATGCAAAAGTGGCGTTTTAATGTTCAAGAGGACAGCTGATCTATCAAGTGAAGTGCAGAAACTGGGCTATATTTTCCCTTGGAACTAAGAATCTCCTTGATGTCATTTCATTCTTCCTCTTTAACGGTGGTAAAACTGGAGACTATGGAGAGACACGCGAAGCCACAGCAGCTTTAAATTATAGGCCAGAAAAAGCTGTTAGGCCAGAGTAACATAGGAAAAATGCCATTCCAATAATTGCAAGCCTTCCCTTTCCATAAAACAGTCTGGTTACGAGGAGTCTGAGATAGATCTTTCCCTGGAAGCAAGCGCCGTAGCTCTTGGAATTCTGCTATGCATGTGTGGTTGTCCATTGTCCATGAATCCAAGACGAGTAGGTATCGTAGAGCGCAGATTGCTTTTTACATTCGCTGTGGCGGCACGATTATGTCGACTAATTTAAATTCTGAAAGAATGATATGTCTCGCATTTGACAATGTCACTGACTCACTTCATGCCTGCAACCATGAAGCTACAAAAAGGACACAAGTGATGACTAAAAATTATGGTTTCTAAAAAAGGGGCCGTTTCATAAGCGGTCAGATGACACAGTTAGCTGCCTACAAAAGTACATTAGAACAGAGAAAAAGCGCAAGTAATGTTGGCATGCTACTATGAAAGGTTTTTTTGATGAGAAAGGCAGTCACTCTTCACAGGTTGAAAAGCTTTTTCTACAGAAACAGGAGACACTGCAGCTGCCGGGAGAAGGCGTATTGAACGATAAGAGCGGTGCACTCCCCTGTCTACCCTTCCCCCTCATACGCACACAACACACTCCTCTGTCGTCATTACAGATAGGCGCTTTCCTCTCCTACACAAATGCACACCCATATCACTCGCACACAAACAGAACAACGCAGGATTTCCCAAAATATCAGCAAGAGGATGCAGTGGATGCATGTGGCAGACTAATTTTGTGCACATACAAGTGTATTTGAAAGATATTTTTGTCAATATCCAGCAACTGATTGGACGACAGGAATGTAAACAATAAGTTAAATGAGGGAAAATAACTAATAGCTAAGGTTTAAACCGTAAATGCAAATTAGAAAGTGCTATAATCATAATTGGACACATGAAATAGTAGTTGGAGAGTATGGCATCTCAATGAAGTGGCTTCTAGGTGGGGTTTGCCTCGGCTCACAGATGTTGCCTAGAAACTGAAAGGTGCTTCTTAAAATATGCGTAGTAAGTGTGTGGAGGTACTCAAGTTAAAAGCTTAGCAGGGCATCATCTGGATCCCATTACCCTATGTGTCAGTGCAACATCTTGCCAAGTGGAGAGTTCAAAAACCTACAAATGATCCTTAAAAAAAAGAAAAAAAAGAGCCAACTGCGGGTGTTCACTTCTGCCCTGACAATTAGGTTAAGTGTACGCACAACTGCCCAATGTAATGGGCCACTGTGTAATTCAAATATCTACTGGGATGACCTTATTAGAGTGAAACCTTACCTGTGTTTCCGTCAAGCTCTCCAGCGCCTGCATTACTGACTGCTCAGGTCTTGATGCTTGAGACTTTGAGAAGAGAGAAATGACAGGGTAAATACATGTGACAAAAAGAGTTGGCCAACTACAGCACATGTAATGAAGCTCAAGCTATTTTTACCATTAGGCCTGCTTCAACTGTTGGAACGAGCGTTAACTTGCTCCCATCCGTTATTCCCAAATCTTGAAGTTTTCCTGAACTCAGGCGTCTAGAAAACACAAGTTTTACGCTTTGTTAGACGTCAAATCTCAAGATGTGAAAACAATTTCCAAAACAGGTCTGTTTATGACGTACTGCCAAACACAAAAGATAATTAGAGGAACACTTTCAAGAGACACTTCCCACAAAATGATCTTCTTTTTATTGCACAGAAGGTGGGCTTTAACGATTTTTAGAGTGAATTCTCTCTTTAATTATACACAAAACTATGGAAGTAATATTTTAGCCCAGTTATGATGTATATTTTCTTTTTCTTTGTAAATCCATACATACATATCTAGACAAGTATATAAAAACAAAATAAAACAGTTTTAGGCTACTACACTTGTAGCCTATACCAGCAGACCAAAAACCACAGCATATGTAAATCAGCATGTTTATTCCAAAAACACCCCCGCAGGAATCCAAGTGTTTCAAACACACAGTCTAAATGTATTTTTAACCCACAAATCTCTTAAAAATATCTGTCCTAGTGGCATAAATATGTACACATGTGCTCAGGCTAAATGTCACCACCTCCTGCCGAACAAAGGGACTGAGCACTTGGCCTGGAGGCAGCTAAACCAAACAGAAGAGATTAAGCGACTCTCTTCGTTTTAAAAGGATGATGTAATTTGGTGGTGATTACTTGTGAGGGCTTTTCAATCGGCCCAATTCAAAGCACAAACAATGCAACTGTTAAGGTCATTTGCAAGTGACAAAGAGCTTCTCTCTCACCTCCCAGCTCCACCACCCAAGTGCAATTGTTAGGCAATGTGCAAACGGCACTGAAACTAACATTGCCCCTTTTTCTCTTAACGTTCGCTCAAAATATTCTAACACAGCAGTGCGAGTCCCACTAGGAATGCTTTATTCCCCGGCATCCAGTTTAAAATGACAATTACTAACGCCATGCATATTCTAATCAAGCAAAGCAACCAGTTTAATCAAGAGATTAGGAAATTCTATTTATATGCATGCACTGCTGTCAGTTGCGCACACCTTTGGGTCCTATATAAGCCGTTAAACTGACATTGCTTGCATAATGTTTTGAACTGGGAGTACAGTTTCAGGTGTGATGCAGGTTTCTGCACCTTGCGCATGGCCTATATTAAACTGACTTCCACAGCACACTGTCAACAGCATAGATCATTTTCACTTCTCTATTGAAGAGGCTGTGGACTGCCACAGCAAAATATCATGGTAGAAATAACAGACTGCAATATTATGTACTAAAAGCATGACCCAGGGCTTAATGATGCAGGTGTCTATGGCAAGCCATTAAAATATGTATTCATTCATATTTTGTACTAGTTACTGACTACCTTTCTTTGTTACTACCACTTGACTACTCCGGTAGTGACTACTATCTATTCAGTTAGTCAGCAACTGCTCATTCCTTGCATACTAGTCAATACTACAAAATAAGTAACCAGAACAGATAACATTTACCAATATCTGATTGGTTCAAAACTACTAAACAATCAGTACTACAACCTAATGAGGAATTTAATTGGAATAGCTACTAGTAACAACTAGCCAGAAGTGAATAGTTATTATATTATATTATATAAACAATAGTTGCTTGTCAATACTGAAACAGACTTGTTGAGAAATATGTTCTCATATTTACTTAATAATTACAAGCGATTAATTGACTAATCGTATAAGCACTACTGGATTAAATACAAGTAATAAAAACAAGCACTCGTAACCTAAAAATATAAGCGTGCTAGTAAGTTTAAACGAATAAATGTTAAAACGGCTTGCCATCAGAGGTGGCTTAAAATCTCCAATCGGAAGCCCAGCCAAAACCCACCTTCTGACCTGCTCTTAACCACTGTTAAAAATAACTAACCGTGCAGTCTAACAGTAACACATCAGACTACTACTCACGTTTCTTTGTGTAGCAGAGCGAGTCTTTCTTTGGGTACTTTCAGTCTTTGAGAGAGTCTTCGCTTTAGCCCTTCCACGGTCTCTTCTGCGGGAAGGGAGAGCTCAAAGCGTGTGCCGGTGGTGGAGTGGATGTACAAATTCATGGGGGGCTCGCCGGAGACGCTCTCGCAGGACGGCGCAGCTCCGCGACTGCTGCAGCTCCTGGCGCTCGGATGCTGGTCCATTCGATAGCCTACGATAGAGGAGACAGGGTCGATGGAAGCGGAGGGATAGGGCTGGATCTCTCTATCTGTAAAAGCTCTTGGAAAATATTCCCAATGATTATTCCCGTTTGGAGATCGATCCTGCGGTGATCCTAATAGCTTCTTTTACAGCAGTGCTTAATTCTATCTTTCCGATAGCGCATTAAAATGCATATTCTGTAACTGTAGTCCTTTGTCGTTGACAGTGTACTGCAAAACCAGCGTGACCTTTTTCTCCCTTTTTTAATTTTTAAAGCGCAGCCCTCATCGCGAAGAGAAACTCCAGTGAAACACGCATAATAATGCCCGTTGTTTCACCGTATCTCGCTTCCACTGTGCTGCTCTGGCCACACCCACAAAACCTCTGCCCAATCACACACGGCGCGAGCAATGACGTCACGCGAGTAGCCAATGGGGGGATGTGCTTCTCACCCACGTGGAGCGCAAACCCCGCCTCTTTTCTCTCCCCCACATCGCTTTCCTCATTGAGGACAAATCCAATCTGAGTGGGCGAGGAGCTCCAGTCCTGGAGTTCCAGCCCACTCGTACCAATTCCACACCATTCATGAGGCAAACTGTCAAAGTAACAAGTCACCCAATATAACCTTCAATGTTTAAATAGCAACACTGAACACTCTGTTTACAAAATACAACAAAATGTCTTTAACATATATCCAAGAAGTTGCATGTTTGTTGCCCATTTTGGTCAGTTCTTCCACAGAACATTTTAGTCATATTTTACACATTGAAGGGTTATTCTTTTTTTCTTTTCAGTTTCTGTGACAAAATTTGCTAACAAGCTAGCAATTAACTTTTGAATGCATGCATGTAGTAGCTACTATTAATAATGTTTCCGAAAACAGTGATTAGGCTACTTGTTATAAATACATTTGTATTGCGTTCGTTTGTATTTTAAATTTAAATTGTATTCAGTATAAAGGTTTAGATTAATTGGTGCGGGACAAGTATTGAGAAATATCGTCTTTAGATATTCTACAGCATGAGTAAGAGGCACAGTTAAATGTTTAAAGCTATAAGAATCCACCTTTCCCAGCTAAAATGCATATAATTGCTAGAAGACAGAACACTTCCCATAATTGAAGAATCATCCATATGCAAATATATCATTATCCACGCATGTTCTAAGAGCCTGTAATCTTTCTACGTGTGCAGCTTACGTTTAAAAGCATGTATTACGGTTATCATTATCTCTATTCAAATAGTCCCCCATAAAAGACAGTATGCTCTTAAGGAAACGTTGCGTCCCAGTCATACAGTATAATAAGCATCGCCGGGGGCGATACACAAATTGACACTTACGTCACTCACTATCACGATCTCGTGCCAAATGTGCTGTAAGCTACAGTCTGCAAACGTCTGCAGATGGAAGGCCAGCTCTGATATAACACCTTATCTGTACAACGAAACCCAAGTTACTGATAAAATGGGTCATATAGGCGTTTTTACGGAATGCATGCCTCGTGCGTTTGAGTCTTACACCAGAATTTACAACTCATTCACGTGGTGCGTGAGCATAGCCATCACTGACCTACGTGAGAAAGAAAAAAGAAATCTATCCATCCAAGTGCAATTTACTTTTTTAGTGAAACTTGAGCGCCTGCCGGTGGTGAAAGGAGGTATTGGCAACACCAATTTCTAAACAAGCGTGAAGCATTAACATGCAGATCCATAACAACCAATTTTTGTATAAGCAGGAAATAAACATCAGGGGGAAGCTCAGGAGGTTAATATTTTTGTGCTACTTAAAGAAAAAGTTCACGCAAAATGGAATATTTGGTCATTTATCTATCCTTACGTTGCTCCAAATCCACTGACTGTTCTTTTTCCTCTGTAGAGAACAAAATGAGACTTTTGACAACCTACTATTTTAAGGAAAAACATGCAATTGCATGAAAACTGTGGCTGTCAGTTCCTTATATTTTCCTTTTGTGTTCCACACGAAGAAAGAGAGTGACACAAAACAACATGAGGATAAGTAAAATTACAGTATTTTAATTTGGAGGCGAATCCTCTTCGCATTCAATCAGTCCCAAATCATCTAAGAAGTCAGAAACTAATTTTTTTAAATGAGATTTTACTCAGAACAAGCCAAATGAAAAAGTAAAGAACTCACGTGCTACTGCAAAATTCAAACAGATTTGACAGCAACCCAGCTTTGCTCAAAAAGTTGATAGAAAATATCACTTTGACACTCACCAATTATTGTGGCGAAAACCTCAAAGTTTCGCGACAATGTCTCAGATTCCTCCACAAGGTTGCCTAGTTTTGGCATGTATAGAGAAAATTATAATGTAGTTTGGATTTGTCCACTAAGATGTGGCTACAACAGCCGGTACACTTGGTTGAATGAGTCAGTGCAGATGCCGGTTTAAATCCCAAGTCTACTCCAGTGCTCCTGCTATCCGAAACTACACCGTGTGACAGCATTCGAGCGTTGGAGTTGAAGTATAACACCTCTTTACAAAGCTGCTCACAGAATGGGTGGAGACTTTGCTTCTTGCGATGTCAGCATGTGATTTAAGGTGGAGGCCTTAAATCACATGCTTTATTTGATTCTTCATGGAGGTTTTGGAAAAGTGTACGAATTTCTGACTGTAGTTTCACTCAGAGGAAATCTGAGAGTGTAAACAAGTCTCATTTGGTTGGAAAAACACATATATAGTCAAAATAGAAGATCCGAGCCACCTTAAAATATGTTAACGTGGAGTAGCCTTTGATTTAGGAGGGGCGTAACTATGTCCTGACGTCATGAAGATGTTACTGGGCAACCAGTCAAGGAAAACACACTGCTTGGTTACAAGAGAAGTCTATGGTAAACAACAAAGTTACGTGGAATTCTGATCTCAGGAAGTCTGTGACGCCACTTCATTATAGCAGCAGAAATGTTAAAGATGGGAAATATTGAGGAATTACTGGAATATTTCAAGATATAAAAGTTGCATGTTATATAAGCAAATAATTTGAGAAATTAAAAAAAAAAAAACTGGTAAACTCCACCCTAGAGCAAAACTGAAATATAGGACAACTAGTTATATTTCACTTTCAGTAAATGAGGGAGGAGTTTACATGGCCTAGCATAGTTTTATAGGTATCACTTTATTTCACGGTCACACCTATTAGTTGCTTATTAGCATGCATATTACTAGAATATTAGCCATTTATTAGTGCTAATTAAGCACATATTAATGCCTTATTCTGTATTACTTTATTCTCATGACCCAATACCTAAACTTAATTTACTACCTATTAATAAGCAGCAAATTTAGATCAAAATAAATTAATTTGTAATGTTTAACAAGTCCTACTTATTCTACAGTGTTACCGTTTTAAATAGCCAACTCTATTTATGCATAAAATATATTAGTCATAACGTAGTAATAATGTAGTTTTAACTTTAAACCTAACTGATTTACTGAAATATGTGCCGTATACTCCTATTAACACCTTCCCTCATCACCTTTTCAAAGCAGTGATGCGGCAAGGTGGAGGCCGTAAACCTGAAACTGATTTACAAATTGTAGATGAATAATAAAACCTTTGTACAGCGCTTCTAATAAGCTGACACAATGTGTTGTAAGAAGGTTCAGCTGCTTTCCCACCCTAAAGGGAATTAGGTTGAAGAGGTTTTTTTGCGCTTGCCAATTAAACAGCATTCAATGAATCAATTAGCCTTATTCATGCAAGAACGTCTTTAAATGGAAAGGGTGGATGTGAAGGATTTGAAGTGTCACATACAATGAGTATCTTTATGCGTATTCAATTGTGCGAGACATGTGTGGGACATATGTGGGCGTCTGTGCATGTGTGGGTAAGCATGCATTCCAAACCATCAAAGTCATTCCCGGTCCCATTTTCGTGTTTGAGAAATTTTCAACAGTCTGTATCCGTCAGCCCCTTCGCGACGGTTGTTTACCCTGATTCTTTTGTTGAAAGAGAGGGGGAAGCATTAGGACACGCCTGTCAATGCGTAGGGCCGTGGCTCATAGGTCTGTCAACAGGAAGTGGGAATGAATGTACTGTGGGAATGCAAAAATTACACAAGAATCATTTACACCTCCACCTAATTTACGCGAAAAGGTTACTAAGCAAGAAGACAACAAACTTTGCAGGTGTATTTGCTTTTACAGAGTGTGGGGGATTTTTGACTACCATTCAGAAACTTGGGGTTGGTAATACATTATATATATAAATATATATTTTTAATGTTTTTAGTCTCTTATGCTCACCAAGGCAAGGATTTATTTGATCAAAAATACAGTAAAATAGCTGTAATATTGCATTTTAAAATGTCTGTTTCCTTCAATATATTTTAAAATAAAATGTATTCCTGTTATTTAAAGCAAGCTGAATTTTCTGGTCTTGAGTGTCACATGATCCTTCAGAAATCATTGTATTATGCTGATATTGTATTTAATATGTGTGACATTGACTTTTAACTGTACACTATCAAGCTTATACTCAACCAAATAAATAAATAGATCTACACGAAATGCTGAAATGCCTATATCTTAATGCTTCCACTAAAAACTCCATTATGATGTACAAATGCAATGTGCAACGACAATGTGAATCCCTGATAAGAGAGAAATGAAAATAGCAATGTGAATATTAAGAAATATCTGACCGGTGATCTGTGATTAACCGAAGAGATTCGATCCAGATACTGAAACACTCGGCCAATCAGAGATGAGGACCTAAAATAACTGTTGTACAAATTATCCCATACTTAACATAGCTGTGCAAATCATCTACATAATGCAAATAACAGCTTTATAATTTAAAATGTTTAATCCTCTGCTAATCATGAGTCCACCGATGCAGGTATTCTAGGAATATAATCAAAATATTGCATCTTTTGTTCGAGGCATTAGTCGCTTTGCAGGCATATTGCATTTGTATAGTCTTGCATAAGTAGCCCCTGCTGTACTTGACCACATTATGAAAAAGTTCATGTAAGCACTTCTTCATGGAATCTGAGAGAGAGCACTACAGAATACAGCCAAGTACCGAAGCAAATTAAGTGTGCATTGCATGTTTTTAATACACATTTCATTTGATATTATACAAGACGTCGCATGATGAATTAAGACAAAACGGAATTACAGGAGTATCTTTGTTAGCCTCATGTTCTGCAAGGTTTATTTGTTCTCCGCAAACCCTCGTTATCCACCACCCACTCAGCAGCCCACACTCAAACACACATTCTCCCATGTACTCTCGATGTCCTGCAGGCTTAATCCTGGGTTGGCTCGGATTAGCAACTTCCCACGTTAGGCTAATTTAATCAGAACACAGCCTCTAGAGAGAAGCAATGCACGGGGGCTGTGTGGCATACTGACATTTCACCTGTATCCACTGTTTGTCTGGTTGCGGTAATCTAATCATTGATATGGAAGGTTATTCTGGCCCTCTGATTCCATCTGTGACGTAGGAAGCTCGGTCCACCAGTGTCCAATCAGACTTTAAAAATAGAAGCCCACACTTCACGAGAACTCTTTTATTTCCCGTCACTCTTTGAGCTGTGGTCCCCACGGTAGACCTTTCTTGCTTACTTCCTTATTTCCCTGTGCTGTTCGAGTCCACCACAGAGTGGTGAATTGTGTCTGTCTGGTAAAGCATTTACATGTGGGCCAATGAGCTTGTTTACTTTTACAGCTTCCCACGTAGTGACCGAAGGAATCAGCGTATGACCTCTATGAAGAGTTCTTGGAAAAAGCTGGATTAACCTAAGTCTAAAACTTTGCTGGTTTCCTAGACACAAGGTAATCCTGCACCTGAACGAGATTGCTCAGTTAAGCTCATCTTCTGAATATGGTCCTTATGTTGCTTAATTAGTGACTTTAGAAGCATTATTAAAAATGGTTGATAATTATTTAGGTTCAAGAGTTGGTGAAGTTTAGCATTAAAACAAGATGCAGTATATAAATCGCACTTAGTTCAAGTTTCAACATTCTTAAATTGCATGATATTAAAGGAAACGTCATTTGTTCATGCAAATTAATTCTTTTTTGTGCCTTTCAGTTCCTCATTAGTTGACAGACAAACAGCTGCAAAGGTATTATGGAGGCAAGAATTGGACAACGCAAAACTGACAGAATCTAAATAGAATTACAGTATGTTTAGCATGAAATAAATATAACAGAAGAACCAGTATGTTTATCAGTTACATCCAAGGAAGTATATATATATATATTTATATAATACCTGGAGAATCCTATCCGTCTGCATTCCCCGTCATCTCAATGGCACTTGCTTGGCTGGTGTAGAACCCCATAGAGGTATGCATGTGAAATCCGCCGTCTTTGCTCACTTGTTTTTGCAGCCAGCCATGTGACTAATCACTCTACAGCCACAGCAAAATGACGTGGCCACAGTGCTGATTGGATGACGAACGTACGCACTGTACAATCCCAACCTGTTTACTGGAATTTGTCCAATTGTGATGCCAAAAGCAGCAAATAGAGACAAAAGTGAGGTGTTAAACAAAGTAGTTAATTTTACATGGCTACATTTGAATAGCCTGGTAATACCCAACTTTACTTTGGGACCTGGGACTCGAACCCACAACCTTTGGGTTACAAATCCAACTCCCTTTCCATGTGGAGAAAACAAAACCCATCGAGCGAAATACTACAACTTAATTGCGAGATTACAGCATGACATGGAAATATTTAAGGACTGGAAAAGAAATGAGACACTGACCAGTCTGTTACTGATCGGTAACAGTTGATAAATTCAACTTTTCCCAAAATCTGTCGGCAGTAGGGCCACAACATCACCTCCATTCAAAATATAAACCAAACACTCTTCTTGTTCGGGCATCAGTTGCCAAATGCCGGGAATCTTCTCCACAACAGAGCGGACAGCATCCTGTCCATGTCCACTGTCATTTTACATTTCCCTAATCTAAACTACAATCTTAAATGCGGAGCTTAGCGTCTACGTCACGGCTCTAAGCCCACCCTCTGTTCGTTGATTGGTCAGGCCATTTTGGAGCCGGAGAGAAAACGTAAGATAGCCTGCTATTTCAGACAGTACAGAAGCGAATTGAAATTGAGTGGAAGTACGAAGTCTGACATAGTCAGGCTAACATTTGAATGGCCATCGACGCAAAAAATATGGTGTAGTTACAAGCATCTACCAGCAGGGGCTAATGGACCATGCTAACCAGCAAGACCTTGACCCTTCATTGCATTAAGCATTACTTTGAGATGCTTCGACGGTTGAAACGACATTAAACATATTCAGAAAAACCTAATAGTAGCTAACATCAGAGTAATGTCCAGTAGGAGGAACAGCACTTTCCACTGAATCACGGAACAAATGTTCAACCTCTATATACTATTAATTTTACCCTTTCACACGTGAGTTTAAAATATTCTAGCTGAGCCCCCCGCGTGAGTTTTTTTTCAGGTGACCGTTATTTTACAATGTGTAGCTTTTTCGTTTCAATGGCAATGCATCATGCTTATCATGTGATGCACCGCAGTCACAATAGAGCTTTATGACACATGGATCATTTCGTTTTCCTTTTTTTATTATTAATATAATATTAATAATTATTAACATATTCACTATATTATGCAATATTTTATATTCCGATTCGGAAATATGTGCAAGGAAATGTATTTGGTAGTTTAAACACATTTATAATGACCGTGTTAGTTGATCTATGCCAACTAGGGTGCCACCATGTTAGTTTGCGCTGAATCCGAGCTGTTGAATTTACAACACACAAATTCATCCTCTCCTCCCGAAACATGTTGAAGTAATGCTGCGTTTATGCCATCTTATAATTACCGTAATTCTGAGATGACAACATGTGACATTTTACTCATAGCTTTCCATGTTGTCGGACTCAAAGGAAGTGCCTAAGTAGTTCCAAAATGAACCTGACGGCGGTCATGTGGCACATCTGTCACCGGTCCAAAATTCTGCAGTATGTATACGATGGACGCTTTACTATCCCATGAGGCCACAGGAGAGGACGCGTCATATTCTAAAAATGGCGGAAACCGGAGACGTGGCTCTTTTCAACGTTACGAGAAAAACGATGTTCATTGTGGTTAAATTGCACTTATCAATGTATAATCAAAGTAAACGGCTGACTTATTAAAAGTTTAAACACTGTAAATAGATGAGATGAATTTGTGAATTGGTTGTAAAAGCTTTTTTTTTCTTGAAATTTTCACGCTGTTGTGAAGACGCACGACACATGACAACATCAACATAGCGGGTGTAGTACGTATGAATTCCTTTCATGCTACACTCATTTATACTATATAGAACATATGTTTTAACAGTCAGGCAGTACATTCAAATTCAAATGTAGTACCTCCTGAAGTAATATGCGGTTTTGAACACAGCGTCCCAGTTCACAGGTTGGAATTAAGAATTTAGGAGCACGTGAGGGCTTTGGCGTTGAAATTGTTGCCATAGAAACACATCATTTAGAGTAGAATGTCACGTCTTGTGCTCTCGGAATTACAATATGACGTGAAGGCATCTTAAGTCTCCGGTAATCTAGAACAGGGGTTCCCAAACTTTTCAGCTCGCGACCCCCAAAATAACCGTGCCAGTGACTCGTGACCCCCACTATCCTCGGA
>JAUMHE010000079.1:7139332-7155304 GCA_032359235.1 Enteromius mattozi
CCATTGAAGATTTTCTGCTCGGAGATCATCCTCCTCGTTCAGTCTCGACCTGTATTTATTTTTAATGTACGTGAGTGCCGAAAAAGTCTTTTCGCACAAGTAGATAATGCAAGACGGCATCAGTACATCCATAGCGGCCTTGGATAGTTGTGGGTATTCCCTCTCGACTGAAATCCGTAACTCAGCCAGAGTCTTGAAAATGAAGCACTGTTTATGGATATCCTCTTTATGCACACACCGGTCTCTTTACGTACCTGAGGACGATGGGCTTTCTGACGGTGGTGCTTCTCCGCTTTCCTCCGCTGGCCTATCTGCGTTGTCGTTGGTCGATATTAACCAACGTTTCATTTCAACAAAAAATAATATACTAAGCATAAAGCAATGAAAATTACCTACACGTTACGTGCACATGTGGAAAGTGTTAACATGGTGCTGTTAATTGATCTGCTGTAATTGACGCTATTGTGTCGTTAATCTGTCGTAATCCCCTCAGGGGTCGCGATCAAACGGAAAGAAATTGGAGAGTCTGATGGCTTTATAATTTGCATGTTTTCTTTTTTTTTTTTTTAAATGTAACTAATAACTGCTATTTTTAACTACTATTTTTATACATTTATAGATAAAATATGTTATTTCTAATAGTTAAAAAAAATATTTTATTTCTTGGAAATCATCTCGCGACCCCCCCTCAATGTCTCACGACCCCCCAGAGGGTCGCGACCCCCACTTTGGGAACCACTGATCTAGAAGAAGAGCAGAGTAAACTAGTAAACCTACACAATCTGTATATGCTATTAATAAAACATGTCGTCAGATTATACTTGTAAGGATCATTATTGCCATTTCTATACACATTAGCATGTATTTTACAAACTATAAATGTATGGTTTTGCTAGTACGTCTGTGTTTTTGAATATATGAAACCTAAAATAAGCATTATTTCATCAAAAACACTGAATATTTGTGATTATATGACAAGCACTCACCACGCCAACCACAGAGCGAAAGCAGATTTAAATTCAGCAGTTGATGACGTGATGCACTTAAAGTTCTAATCGCACTGATTGTACGCTCCAGGAACCAGCCTAGCCTGATCACACCGGTGAGATCGTACGCGCTAAAGGGTTAACAACTCTTAATGCGAAGAGGTAAACAGAGAACGATTCAGTCCATGTTTAGTCATGTCGGCATTTAGCAACTCAGATTATTTGATATGTGCAACCAGTCTAGTAAATTAGTTGAGGAGGTCTATTTTTGTACTCTTGTTAACCAATCTGGCACTAAGAATGAGAATGTGTTTACATG
This sequence comes from Enteromius mattozi, assembly GCA_032359235.1. NCBI lineage: Eukaryota > Metazoa > Chordata > Actinopteri > Cypriniformes > Cyprinidae > Enteromius > Enteromius mattozi. Next base: position 7,140,638 of record JAUMHE010000079.1, read on the forward strand.
CGCTGCTATGTTAATGTTATGCTAATGTTCCTGATAACTTGCCTTAAACTTTCTGAGGTGCATCACTTGTTGGTTGGGTTACATCTGCAGTGCGTCAGCACACTGAAGGCTCATTAGACGTCTTGTACACTGATATTGCTCACTGTCCATGAGGTGTTCTTACTTAAATATCTCGATGCAAAACCACACCAGCAACCTTCTACTTATTACAAGAAGAGGCTTCCCATAATCTGAGAACTTGTGAATTCTAGGAGGTGATCTATTTGGGGGCTTGTCCTGGCTTGAACCCAGTAACTTCTGCCTGTGTAATAACTTATCAGCATACTGCTGTGATAAAATATATGCTACACAACTGGTCAGTGAAAATTTACATAGTAAATCACATCCTGTTGTTCCCCTGTACACAAGGGACAGTTTTACTTCAAGTCAAGCTAAAGCTGAAGCATATGGAAGCTTTTACTAGCTTGAGTCGATAAAAGCTTGCTTTAGCATACACGTTGACTTTCTGGAATTATGATGAGTCGGGATTTCCTGGGAGCTTGCTTCAGAGAGCTCGTCATAGCACAGCTTGGTGGAAGGGCAACAAGGTGGTAAACATAAATAAGGTCACTGTCAAGCATTTGTTTGGGCATATAAGGCTAGGCTTTTCGTTTGGCTAGTGCAAAACTGCTGTCATTACTTGTCGACACCGTGTCCACCATAAACGTAAGTGACCAATAGGCATCATTGTTTTCCATCGAGCGAGTACAGTCAGTGCATTCCTGACCTCGCCTAATCGCCCAACCTTCCCCGCCCCACCACCAGCTGCTAATGTCGGGCCAGCTGACAGAATAAGATCAATGGCTGGGCTCATGGTTATGTTTGATCTGCTGTCTGCCAGCACTGGAAGGCGTCACACATTTGCATGCGGGTGTGGGGCCTTGCGCCAGAGTCCGGGACTTGTCCGAAGCAGCATAAGCATGTAAATGGAGCCAAGTCTACTTAGGTAGTGCTGGATGGAAACTAGCTTGATGGCATATTTTCCTAGTGATTCAGCACAAGGACATGTGATTAGGAAACCAGCACAAGTCACTATATTGGGAAAGGGCTCACGAACAAATCTGAAGCTACTAGGACTAGGAATTTAGTAGGACTTGTGCTAATTTGCACACTTATAAAATGCATAAGCAAGACGGTATATAAGGGTGCGAAGCGATTGATAGAAACTGAGTTAGGGCCCTGCGGGGGCCATTTGCACAGAACACGTTTTTGCATGACACTGGTGCAGGGCAGTCTAATCTATAAAAAATGTAAAAAAAGCAAGGTGTAGAGATTGAAAAAAAAAAAAAAAAAGGTGATTTTAACCTGGGCACTACATTTTTTGAATGCCGTATAGATGCTGCAAAAGATGCATTAGTCAGACATTCATTAAACGCACGTTTACATAGGAAAAACCATAGAAAAGCAGCACAGTGGAATGCAAAACACATTCAGTGTGAACAGCCCTTTACAGTGCATTAAATGCTATATTTTATCAGCTTGTGTGTCCTGTGGGAAGCAAACTTAACCTGGGATTGCTAATACTCCACCCTTTTAAGCATAAAGCAGTTACGTTTTAGCATAAAATAATCTGTTCTTATAATGTCAATTTACTGTACAGCATTTACTTAGAATGTCGCCCTTCTGATATTGTGCACACTCAATTCACTCAATGTTGTCAGTCAAAAAGTGCTATTTTAAAAGTACAGATTCGTGCACAGACATGCGAGTTTACATTTTAGGGAAATAGTATGTCTGTGTGACAACTGGGTTTTTTCCCCCAATTGGTTTTCCATGCAGTGCTTCAGGGCTGATTCCGCTAATGTAATGCATTCTAAGGGGCGATGTTTTGCGCTTAAAGGGAAAAATCAGAGCTGTTTTCCAGCTGGATACCTTACGTGGGAAAAAATGATGGGGGTGGCGAAGGAAAGCATTTCTTGATTGGTAAGTTTAAGACTAGACACTTTTAGGTGACATGGAGTCATATGCTGGAGACTGTACAGAAAGTCTTTGGATTCTGGGAAGTTTATAGGGGGAAGGTTTTGGGATTTCTTGATGCGCCTTACAAAGGTAGCTTAAAATGAATGCACCTTGGCTTCTCTAGCCACAGACGTTGTTTAAACCTTTACAGTACACAATACGAATGTACAGAGTAGTCAAACATGGTTTTACTGAAGAGTTTGTGTACAGGGTTTTACTCTGTGAGATACCCCTGTGCCCATGCCTCACCCTCGCTTTCCAGTCAACTGATTTAACAACCTCACCCTTCTGGAATGTGACACTTTGCGTGGTGGAACGCAAGACAGCCACAAACATCACTGTTAGCCTAAGGGAGATAAAGAGTTAGCACAACCTTAGTGCTTTACTGGAGCAGTAACATGGTTTATTTGCAAGCAGTAATTAAAAAGTGTCCTACCTTTCTGACATGGATTGTGAAGTATTATGTGTGTTTGTGTTCCAAACCAAAAGGTTCTACAATAACAAAAAAGTTAGCCGTTAACATTCCCATTCATCTCCATTGCTAAGCTTGGACTCCCGGATGTAAATGCCAGGTAACTAATCTCTCTGGAAAGACATATGCAGCCAGATGGTCTACTTACGACATTGACTAGCAGGGGCTAATTGGTCAATGATAACCAGCCAAAAAGACCAGGGGAGTCATTATTTTTGTTCCTCTGTTCATAACCACAAGCAAAATGCCTAAGAAGAAGTATATTCAATATGATATGAAAGAGCTATGACGAAATGGTAATTTAAATGCCCACATGCACAATTGATTACTTGAGACGTCAGTCAAGGTATTGATCTACGAGCAAAGCTGACAAAGTTCAACCAAAAGGTTTTGAGGTGCGCTGTGGATTTGCAGGTTTCTCTAGAATGCTTGCTCTACGTTCTATTTGTAGACACCTATGCATGTGTGGGTGAGAGCGATAAAAAAGGATGTGGTGTAGGGTCTACACCGAAAAACAGCCTTAAACGACTGACCTAAGACCAGCTGCTTTTCTCAGACCTCCAGCCGTAGTCAGTTCCAGTAACTGCAGAACTGGTCGCGGATCTGCGCTTGGTCCGTATGCCTGTGTAGGCGGGAGCGTCAGGCCTCTGCGCCCACTCCCAGCTTGCATGCAGTATCTCGCAGCCACCTGAGAGTCTGAAGCTGTGCAGACTGCAAGCAAAACAAGGTCAGAGCTTCGAACAGCAACTGTCCGTCTTCCTACGAACATCTAAAGCATGATTGTTACACCTAAGCATGAGAGGTGTCCAGTTATTCTCTGGGAGCACCATTTCTGCAGAGTTCAGCTCAGCGGTGTCCAATCCTGTTTTTTTGGTGGGGCCACCTTTCAAATAGGTTTAGCTTCAGCCTCAATAAAACACACCTGAACCAGCTGATCAAGGTTTTTAGGAAACTTTCAGAGAGGTGTGTTGAAGCTTAGTTTGGCCTCTAAGAGGAGGACTGGATTTGGCTAGACCAGGGGTTGTGAACTCTGGGCCTGGAGAACTGCAGCCCTGCAACACACCCGAAGCATGTAACCAAAGTCTTTGGGCAGCTGAACTAAACTGCATGAAGGTAGCAGAACTGGACAATAACATCCTAGTCCAGTGTCCTCTGGGCAGCTGAACTAAACTGCATGAAGGTAGCAGAACTGGACAATAACATCCTAGTCCAGTGTCCTCAAAATCAGTTCCTGGAGGGCCACAGCTCTGTAAAGTTAAGATCCAAATCACACCTGCTTCAAAGTTTCTAATAATCCTAAAGACCTTGATTAGCTGGATCAGGTGTGTTTGATTAGGGTTGGAGCTTAACTGTGCAGAGCTGTGGTCCTTCAGGAATTAAGTTTGAGACCAATGTCCTAGTTTCTTTACTTGCAATGCAGAAGTTAACTTTTATCTTGCATAAGAGTTCTGCTTCATTAGTCACTATTGGTATAGGTAAATAATTGGAAGAATGACAAAGTGCAATAAATATAAATAGTTGTAGTTATTTGCTTTGCAAACCAGCCCTGCTGAAAAAAACAGCATATGCTGGTTAAGTATGTTTTAAGGCTGGGATGCTGGTTTATGCTGGTCCTTTGCCAGCTCATGACCAGCTTAAACCAGCATCAAAACATATCTAATCAGCATATGCTGTTTTTTTTCAGCACAGAGAGTTTGTGATTACTGTAATAAGTTAAAATATTATAACAATGGATGGTGGATCATTTTTACCAACCTGGGAGACATAAGCTGGGACAGCTTGTTCTTAAAGTTGCATATCTGCATATAGAGGTTTATAAAAAAATTATGAAAAGTTTTTGCTAGGGCAGAACTTCTGACCTAAAACTGTCTTTTCTCAAGACTGCAGAACGGTAATTAGGACTATCCTGTAAAGGAAGCTTAAGAATAGAAGCTATACTCACACTCGAGCTGTAGGAACAAAATATGGCAACAACAGAAACATTGTGTGACATAAATAGAACCTTGTGGTTCCATACAGCAAAGTATCTTAAAATCTTATTTTACTCTTTGCAACAGATTTTTGACACTACCAGAATGTGAAAAGTACAAATTTGCCATACGTCTTCATTGTTGGCTATGGTTTTCATGCTATTTGGTCAACTATTTAAAAGCATTTCATCACAAATATTCATTAGACATGCAAGTTATACCGTGCAAGGAACAATTTAGACAAACTGGTGAGCTTAACACCCAAAAAACAACTTCTCGTAGCAAAGAATGACTCCTTTCTTGCTCACTGCCAATTCTGTACATGTGCTACTGGAGCAAGCTGCAGCATGTTTCCACGATAGACGTCTGACGTTCATAAAGACGCATGTGGTTTAGTCTCGTAAAACTCCAGTCAGCACATGCTTATAGCTCTGGAGCGGCCATGTAAAATTACCCTGTACTTAAGCAAATTCTAGACTTTTACACCACAATGTCCACTGTCTGTAGGATGTTTTTTCTGGCTGCATAGACTAGCTCTGCAGCTAGCTTGTGAGTGCACGCCTTTGGCCAATTTAATCAATTTTTAGGGATCTAGAAAATGCATATGAATACGTGTGTAGGCTGACAATTAGCATAACGGCTACAAGGCTTGAAAACACACAGAAAAAAAATTAATAGAGTAAAAATAGCGTAGTTTGTACAAAAATAGTGTCATTGACTGAATAATAAAGATGAATTGATTCGCTCTGGTTTCCTTGGCAAACGACTTGTAGATAATTTAGGCTTAAACAGTACCATACTGCCCCCTTTCTGTCATGAACAGTACTGTATTCATCATCAAACAAATTCGAATACAGCTTAAACTAATTTTGTGAAAAGCAAAAGAACATTAAAGTGACACAGTGTTATTTCAAATAAATTTATTGTTAATTTCATCCACTGTACAAAGCAAGCAGTTAAGTCTTGCGGTTTCTGACTTCACTGGGGTGGGGAACAGACAAAGCCGGAGACCTTTTCACACCGACAGAATATCCTACTGAGAAACACAAGGAGAAAATTGACATAAACAACATTAATTATTCTGTATTTAATGAGTGTGGTCCTGTGTTAAGTCTATGATGCGTACATACCAACACAAATTTACTCATGGTTTACTCCAATGCTTTGACGATTGCCTCGTTTGCCTCTATGCTGATCAGAACCTCAGCCCGGGCTGCTTCATCTGAAACACCCCCCAGTTCTGACTGGGCTTTCTCGAGGTTGGCTTTCGCCACCTGTACAAAAGACATGGCACTCCTGACATTTGGTTCACATTCACTGTAGTCTTGACACTGATGTATTGGGCGACAATTCAATCTATAACAGCTGACATTATAAAAGGGTGGCATCAATTGGAACGAGTGTAGTACAGATCCGAAAACTTCAATATCTTGAAGCACCTTATAAGTGAGAAAACTCATCTTTGCCTTAAAAATCAATGCCGCTGCTACTTGAGCCACATTCTAGACTAGCACGGCCGTTTTCTCAACAGTGTGAGCAAATAAACGTGGCCTCTTTCCTGTGAAGGACATTTGTCACAGTGGCGATTACACAGTGTAAAGGCCAAACATTGCTGGGAGTTAAAGGTCTCTCAGTGGGGATTTGACACATCTGCACCACTTCAACGGTGACTGACCTTTCCTTCCTTATTAACCAGCGAGGCCCCCAAGCACAGCTATCTCTAGGAAGAATAAAAACCTGACCTATTTATGTGGAATGAACCCGAAAGTGCTCTTTATTCCGTGTCGGAAAAAGGGCATGTCCGAGAACATCCCGTTTGGAATGAGCTCATTTTCGGCGTGTCATTCCGAACGTTTGACTCGCTCTGAGAAAGCAGTGACTAACAAAAAAATGAAGACGGTTCTGCTTCTATTTAATGATGTTGTGTGGAGGATAAATAGCATGAATGCAATCAAAGGGTGACTTGATATACTTTCAAATGCTAGATTTAAATGATAATCCTATTAAAAGTGTCTATAGAAGTAGAAAATAGGGCGTTTTCGATACTTTCAAATAAGACACAGATTCAACCTCATTAAACAATCTTCTATTATAATCTCTAAAGTCTTTGTCTTAGAAAATTCCAAAGCACCTTTCTCCTTTAATTCTTGAAACGGCACCTGTCACCTATTTTTATCCCAAAATGTGAAGCATTTTTAACTAAAAAAAAAGAAAAAAAGAATCTGAAATGTATTGGATTTTGAAAAGTGGAGAACAGAGCCATGCTTGAACGAGTTTTCCAATTATTCTTTGTGTTGAGATAACAGCATAGCAGGGACTCACTGCGAGGTCCAAGCTGTCCAGAGGAACGGCCTCCTCCGCCAGCAGCTGCACTGAAGAGTCGGCATTGACAGTGACTGATCCGCTGCTCACTGCAAAAACACAAACCCCAGTTAATCTCAAGCACGGATGAGAGTTCAAGAGTTACGTAGTATTGTTTGCTGATGCTTGAAAAGGCTCTCATCTGTAGGACAAGCCTGACCCCTTCTGGATGAATTTCTAAAACTAAAGGTTGTCTGCTAAAGTATGTGTGGATCACATTTTAATCTGCTTATTTCACCACAGAAAATCTTTTAAAAATTTGAATCACTCCCTTTTGAAGTGTGCCCACAAGTCGTAGTCACTCACATCCATCACCTATTTTATTTCACCTTACAAATGTTTCTATAATTAACATGTATTATAATTTATAAATGACATCAAATGTCTTCTCATCTTTTTAACAGCACTCCTTTCAAATTAAATCATATTAACTAATCAGGCCAGGTATTAGTAATCAGAATGTATTTAAATTACATAAGGGTCACATCACTTTAACGTTTTGAAAATTACCAAAGCTAAAATTACTTTAAATATGCTCATTTTAAACACTACGTATTTGAATAATTTGGTTGTTTGATGGCATGTCAGAGTTTTAGAACAGGGTCAAATAATTTTAATAATACATGTTAATCAACATTTAAACAGCAAATAATAAATACACATTTAGCATTGCATTAGCAACACCAAGGTCACGGGTCAAAATACCAGAGAATGCAATGCAAGGTGCTTTGTATAAAAGCATTTGGCAAATGCATAAATTCTAACGTAAATGTAAAATAAAAGGAATTTATATAAAGCATCTACACTTTGCTCTATGGTTGTTAAAAACAAAACATACTAAAAACACCGGTAAAACAGTCCACGTGACATCACTGGATCAACTTCAGTTTCGGCGTGCTACGAGAATAGTTTTTTTGTGCAAGGATAACAAAAATAACATCATTTAACTCTACCATGCTTCTCCTGTGACTTACATCCTCCGCCAGTTTAAAGTATGTTACAACTCAGCACATAAGCAAGCTTTAAGGTATTTGATGTAATCAGCCTTGTTCACATCCGGGTGAAAGCACGCACATGTGCGTAACCTGAGGCTGTTCGCACCTAGAGGAAGTCACGGGAGAAGAATGGTAGAGTTAAATTATGTTATTTTTGTATTTATTGCGCAAAAAAGTATTCTCGTAGCATCGCAAAAGTAAAGTTGATGTCACAAGGACTGTTTTACTGATGCATTTACTACGCCTCTGGATCTGGGATCATTTCAGTTGTGTTGCTGTCTATGGAGGGACAGATGGCTGTCTGATATCATCCAAAATATCTTGATGAGTGAAGGTTTTACGGGTTTGAAACGACATGAGGGTGAGTAATTAATGACAAAATTTTCATTTTCAACTCTTTAAAAACATATTTCTACATTTCTGGAAAATCACATGCTGTAAATTCTTCTTGCTCAAATACTGCACTTCATTTCAGATCTGGTTGGTTTAGAATTTTCAAAAATCCCTACGGAAGTCAGGCCATAAGAAGTGAGCATTATAACGCTTAGCAAAGCAGCACTGGAGAACCCACCGAAATACTTAGTAGAGGAACCACTGTCATTGAAGACGGTGACGACGCCGGGCCGGAGCACCTGCAGTGTGGGGACGTGGGCTGGGAGGATACCAAAGGCGCCTGTCAGTGTTGGGACATCAATCTGTTTTACACTGGCTTCCTTGAAGAACACCTGCAAAAGGTTTAACAAGCCTCACTGCACCAGATGAACACAGTCTGATGTTTAATATGAAACACTATTAAGTGTTTGAACTCCACAAAGGAACAACAACAAAGCTCAATGCATTAACTATGACCACTGTGCCCTTGAACAAAACATTTGACCAGGTCACTTTAGGGTGACAGTGCATTTAGATAAAAAGCATTGGATAAAAAGTACAAATTGCTAAATACAAAGCACTTGATCGATCGGGAACATTTCTAAAGATTTTCTGAAAAAATCATCTAAACACCATCTGAATAACAACAGCGATCACACTACTGTGATTTATTTATTTTATTTTTATTAACCACTAGAGAAAGATGCAAAGCTCCTGAAATGTGGAGGCACCAAATATGCATTATGGTCACTTTAGTTCATTTATTTGCAATCGAACATTTTATAACATACGCTGACCTCGGGATGGGTTAAATGCTAAGAAATGAGTTTTATATTTGTGCATTACTTGACATTTAATGTTGCTCACATTTTGAAATCAGCAGCCAACTGTACAGGCTGTCACATATTTTTTTTATTTTACCTTGAATCTGCAATGTGTTTATTTTATATGCTTCAATTAAATCCCTGTTAGGCTGACAAATCTCATATTCACAAACCACACAACACGTGCTTTTTAGTTTATTTTCTAGTTAAAATGAAAAAGTGCACATGAAAATTAAATTATATATTAAGTAAAAAAAAAAAAAAGTAAAATGTGTTACAGTTTTTATGCTGATTCACTATAGAAATAATAATAATAACAGTAATAATTGAAATATTATGAAATACTTGCAGGTTTTGCACAAGTTTGGGAAAAAAAATAAATAATGCACACTTAATATTGTAAATGTGTTGCTTGAGTTACTTACTAACACTGTATCACTAATATGACAATATTATCCGCGATGTAAAATTTATGTTGAGTGTTAAAAGGTCAAACAATACATTTTCCATATATACATTTTTTGACATTTATATACATTTCTAAAACATGTAAAAATGTGATATTTACCCTGATCTGTAAAAAAAAGCAAGTCAAGGTGATCGGTAGCAATGCTAACAGTCTGCTAAAGTCATTCAAACTAGAGTCCATGTTTTGCAAGCCAAAAGACCGATATTATATCATATTTATGGTGTATACTTTTACAATGTTACACTAAATACATTCGCTTCAGATGCATTATTAATATACACCATAATATCTTTATAACTGACCAATTTAGCCACTTAAGTAGCACGCGCGGCAGCAACGTGCACAAACCAAAGAAGCTGAAGCTAGAATAACGTGTAACTTTATATCCGAGACAACCTGAATGTATACCGAGACGTACATAACTTATAATGACACTAAATTAATCGTGGCCGGTGTCCATGCCCAGCATTCGCGTGTTAGCAGAGAGTGTAGGCCCGAGCGCGGAGCGTCAGTACCTGTGTCGGCGACGCGAAAGTGAAGGACATCTGAGCGGAGGGCGCGTCGGCGTAACAGCGCGCGTGTCTCAGTGCGGGGACCGCGCGACGAAGGAGAAACCTCGCTGCCATCATCTTTACCACGGAGAAGCGTCTCTTTACAGCACGGTAATACACAAGCCTCGGCTTCCCTGTCCACACAGACACTCAGTCAGTCAGACAGTGCGCGGCTGATAGGACAAGGGCATGGGCAAACTTTCCCGTCAGGCCTTGCGAGGACTGTGGGGCTGATGGGATATGTAGTTTTTTCTTCCTTCCTTTTTTTTAATGCATGGGTTATTATTTATTCACATCGTTAGCAGAATATTCAATTATTATCTTGTTATTTAATTAAATTATTTAATACTTAAATACTACTTTCTTATTTTTACACAAGTAAAAATAATGAAAAGTTTTACTTGAATAAAATAAAGTAGCGTACTACATTTTTAAATGCCATTTTTACATGCATTTGTTGGCAGAACAACAAACAAGCAAATAAACTACAAGTTAAATAAGTCAAATCAAAAAGTTTAATAAAATAAAGCTATAGTGACTTAATTTACTTTACAACAAAGTCATTTTCATTGTCATCGAAGAGTAGGCTATGTTTAAGATCACGTTAACATAAATTGAGAGTGAAAGAAGACAGAAATTTTAGGTAGGCTAATTATCACTTGCGAGCAAAATGTTTTATTGTGCATGTTCACCGCTGGAGACTGTTTAGATAATGATCAAAACAATGGTTTGATTTCGTTTTTGCTCTATTATTATTATTATTTATTAACTATATAATGTTGCTCATACCATTAGCTTATACTTTAGTGTGTTCAATAAAAAAAAACTTACTGATAAAAATGATGACAGGCCTAAGGGTGCAGTGGATGGTTCGACCACGAGGGGGCGCTCAGTAAATGACAATTTAACATTCAGCACACGAATTGAATTGATTCTCATTATCAGTGAGTTCAAAGTGAGCATCTGTGCGGAAATGAATAATAATTCACCTCAGTAGCTATTATTGCGTCCGTCTATTCGGCGTGTTGATCTATATGTTACCCAAAACTGCAGTGAGCCCAGACCGCATGGGGATGCCCGTTACTGAGGATTTTTCACTGACTCAAATGGGGGATTACCTCATTTCCATAACATCAGGAGAGGATGAGGGCGTGATAGACACTTATGATAAGTAACGCTGTACCTCACTTTGACGTCACGGCCTGCGCTCCTCACTGGGCGATGGGAGAGTGGGTGTGTTTAACGGGGGACTTCATTCATAAATACAAAAAGATTTAAAAGCCCAAACTAAAGAGAAGATCGGGGAATCGTTCGCGAGGGTTTTGTCTCATGGACCACGTGAATTATAGTTAGGTGAGTTTTGTCGGCTTGCCATTCACGCTGCTATTGTTCCCGTCACGAGCGTCTCAGTGTCTTATTAGAATGACATCGTGCTTTATTATAGGAAATGATAGTAGTCTAAAACTGCGGAGAGCGTCTGTTTGGAAAAAAACAGACATGCATTATCTTTTGTTTTAAGCGGGTATCGATTCGAAATGATAGCCTGAACATAAATGGTTTGGGAATGAGATTTAAATTCATTTATACGGGTTTGTATCGCCTGTGTCTTGATGCTCACATCGCTATTATGGCACGCGGTTTAAACATTTACTCATGTAGAATAGCTAGTATCTTTTTTTATATATTAGTAATGCCAATTGTCTAGTTACTAGTGAGTAGTCCAATACTGAGTAATCCATTAGCTATAGTAACTAAGCTTTACTAGATACTCAGTTATAGTGTTTATGAGACATCACAGTTGTTACTATAGATTTTAAATCTCATAAATTGCAATTATTATTTTTCTTAAATGCAATATTAAATGATCAAACAGATTATCTACTTTATCTTTATAATTTAAATATCACCAGTACAATTAGGCTAAAATGTTCATTTCATCTAAAAAGATCTATTCAGTTAATAGCCTACTAGGAAAACTGAAGGACTTTAACTTCTTAAAAACTAACCAGTGTTATTTTAGTATCGAGTTAAAATTTTAACTTTTAGTATTTTTTTTATTAGTTTTTATATTTTCTGCTTTTAACTAAGTTCAAGTTTCTGACATTGTGTTTTTGTCATTTTTATCATTTTAATGTTTTATTGTCTATATAGTTTGTTCAATCAATTTTTTGAACATAAACTTAAACTGCATAAAAATGAAAAAGAAAGTAGCGTTGGCAACTAGCAAAAATAAAATGAGTGTAAGGATTTCTTAGATAATCTATTGTACTTTATTTTAAGATAAAAAGTTTTTTTTGTATCGTTTTAGTTTTAGTTAACTATAATAACCTTAGTAGTTACAAGTAACTAAAATAAATAGTAGTTCCTAATGAATATTTAGTAAAAATAGAATAAATTCCAGTAACAATGAGTACAATTTTGAGTACATTTCTGATTAAATTATATATTTGATCAAAATAATTAGTATATAATAGTAATACATATTTTACCAATAGCAAAGGCCTATTTTCTTATCATTGTAACTTAATGAATAATCAGAAGTGATGATGAGACTGTATTAACATGAATTAAACATGAATATAGTTTGTTGTAGGAATTAATGTTAAAATGTAAATAATGGGTTTTTTTTAAATTCTACAAGAAATTCTTATGGAGAGATTTTTGAATGTGATACACCTCCGCAGAGTCTGACAGGCATGACAAGAGCATATGTTGCATAACGCTCACGGTAGCTCATTGATTGTGTTAGAGATTACAAAATGTTTTTTCAGGTAACTTAAAATGTAGTAACACAAACTAACTCATTTTTTACGCATGACGAATCAACCTGACGACTTAAAATACACAAACAAGGGTCATTTTTAACCTGCATTTTGTACGTTTTTTAAAGCTAAATATTTCTTTACAAACAGAATTGGTGCAAACCATATAAATCACAAGTGAATTGAAAGTGACAAAGTAATTAAAAAGGAAATCTGGTAACGCAATTAAATCCTAAAGAACAGTCCGGAACATTTCAAATGGGTCTCTGTTGATTTGTTTAATAATAACCCAGTGCATTAGACATCTCTGTGAACACTACAGCAGCATTATGTATTCGAGACACAAAAAAACAAGCTTAAATGATCTCAGGAACGCTAAAGACCCTGAGATGGAGAAAGAGAGAGAGAAGCTATGAAAACAGGTAGGTGGGCAGAAGCTGGATGAGTATGCAGCAGGAGCCTAAAGCTTTGCAGTCCGAGCCTTCTAACACACTGCTATCTCTGCATCTAATGCACACAAGCACACGCTGCCTTCAGATAATGGGAGAAAAGGCAGCGTCGCTACATTAAAGAAACGAGGACTGCTTGGGAGGTGAGTGCAGGAGTGAGAGAGCGGTTTATGCAGAAAGCTGTGGCGTTGATGGTTTTAAGGAGAGCATATGCTGCCGGGCCTCAGCCACTGGATAAAGGAGGAAATGAAAAGGGATTTTTTGGGGGGGAGAAAGGGTGACATTTTGTCACAGGATTGCATAAGTGTGTTTGTGTTTGTACAAGAGTTGCATACAAACATATCTGGGAACAATATTTTGACTTAAAAGCTGAGTATTTCACAATCATTCATGGGAAACTTCAGGGATGCATTTGTTTTATGTTCCTGGTGAAGGAGAACTCAAAATCCTACTTTAGTGCCATAACCGGCTTCAAAGCAGCTGGCTGACTTCCTGTAAATGTCTTCCTCAGGGGGGACACTCTCTCTGGCTTGGACCATGAGCAATGAGTCTGCCATATGGACAAACCAGACCAGAACTTACACCACCGTAAGTACTTGTGCTTCTCCTTCCTGTGTTGCTTACTTTCATTACGCCCATTCCCTCTCTTTGCAGCGCTATCTCCAGACATGTGAATTGAAAATATCCTGTTCTGTGTCCCTCGTAATTGGATCCACCGCAAGATCTAAGCAAATTAGCCCTTGCGAGAGAACTTCGAGTCAGACTGAATCCATCGAGCCGTCAGACGATGTGATAGAGCATCACAACCCAGAGTTACTGTCAGGAACTTCAATTACCGGCATAAGCAGCATCATTAGATTAGATTAGAATAGAGACATTCATTTAGGAATAGCAACTAATTCCAGGATGTTCTGAGATTTTGGACCTTATGAATACAGTTTACCCCAAAAAGATCTTATTTACTCACCTTTATGTTGTTCTAAAACTGGGTTAAAAAAATAAGGACTTTTGAAGAATGCCCTAGCTGCTCTTTTACACAGCTTCAAAAAGATGTAAAAGCGCCATAAAATTATCATATACGTGGTCAATGTGACTCATGCTTTTTATTTTGTGTCTGAACCCATATTGTAGCTTTGTGTGAGGAACAAAAATAAGCAGTGATGTCTAGTTTGTAAATGAATCATTGCTTTGAACTTTGAGCAAGATCTTTTCAATGAAATCAGTGACTAATTGTTCTTAAAAACTTCTCCATTTTTGAAAGAAAGAAAGTTGTACAGGTTTGGAACAACTTGAGGGTCGGTAAATTATCACAGAATTAGAGATTCACCAAATCATTTTTTAGAGAAACTAAAATTGCAAAAAAAAAATTATTAAATAAAAAAATTAAATATATATATATATATATATATATATATAAAAAATTATTAAATAAAAAAATGAAATA
>JAUMHE010000079.1:7161178-7172106 GCA_032359235.1 Enteromius mattozi
TCTATCTATCTATCTATCTATCTATCTATCACATTATTATTAAAACAGGAGTTATGCATAAATCTGTCTTTTAAGTGGTACGCAGATATGACACTTTCTTCGGTCGACTACTTTTCACAATGCGATTTGTCTCCCATCACATCTATCTAAACGACACTTTCAACAAACACTCCTGTGATATTTTGTGGTGTAAATCTCTAATGAAATGATAAATCCAGCCAGCATGTGTCATATTTCCACATCACCTCAGGTACACGCTTACGGAGGGCGACTTCCATCACTTGAAGAACGCGCGGCTCACCCACCTCCACCTCCCTCCACCCGCCCTCCAGATACTCACCATCCACGAGTGTGAGTCATCAGAGAACAGTATTGCCATGACAACGCGCCCCGTCGCTAAATCCAGCCTCTCAATTTTTCAGGTGACAGCCACATTGCTCTGCTAATAGGAGAATATGATGTCAGTCATAACAAGGGCAGCATGAGATCGTATTTTTCTAGGTCAGTTAAAAGCGCTGAGGTCGTGATGGATTGTGAGTTTGTTAAGTGATGTGGTGTGTAAGGAGACTTTTATGCAGTGGAGCAATTGATTTATCTACACACTGGGCTCTTTTATGGTTTAACATGTTAGCTTTTACTTGTACTTTACTTGAGCCATGTTACGATGAAGTGACAGGTGATAAATCCTACTTTATCTCACAAATTGTGCCTTTTTTTAGTTTAAGCAGCTGTTATTGATGTGACAATTGATAAGAAATCGGCTGTGTTCAGTATACTGTACTAGCCTAGTACATACTGTACAAATATACTGACTGCTAAAACCATAGTATGCAAAACAGTATAGATCATTTATACTAGTAAGAGTTTGTCTTTTGAAAGAAATGAATGCTTTTAAAAACAAGAACACAATAAATAGTTGACAGTAAAAATCTATATAATGTTACAAAAGATTTAATAAATGCTCCTCTTTTTACCTTTTTTAATCAGTTTCCACAAAAAATAAATAAATAAATGTGACAAAAGGACCATGTGACACTGAAAATTGTATTTACAATGCTGAAAATTTAGCTTTGAATTACAGAAATAAATTACACTTTAAAACATATTCAATTAGAAAACAGTTATTTAAAATTGTCATAATATTTCCGAATTTACTGTTTACATTCACAAACAGCGTCGCAAACTTACATGTTTGGAACTACAGCTCTAGACATGCAGTACAATCTATATTCCATTCTATTGAATATAAATGTATTTTAATCTATGTATTTTTGCGCGTCCTCTATAAGCGTCTTTTTTTAAGTGTGCACATGTGCACAAATCAGTGTTGCCAGATTGGAAATGTCTAGACCAACAACTTTTTGACACAACATGCAAATTACCACAATAGATAAATAACCACACAGGACGCGAGCGGCGCGATAAAATAATAGAACTCATTACAATTGCTAATGCTGTCTACACTGCATGTGGAATTATTGTACATTTTAATCAAAATTATCATACAAATATGATAATTATTGTACAGATATGATAATTATTGTACGTCTGGCAACACTGGCACAAAAGGAGGTAAGGAAACTACGATGAATCAAACATCAAATAAAGCAAAATAACAGGGAACAAAAAAACAGTAAATTAGTCATCAGTTGCCATGTTCAATACAGCAGAATCTTAGAGATGCCTAATCGGTTAAAAAGCAGAAGTTATTCCTTCACCACATGCGTGTGATGTCATTAACACTAATGTGATTCCAGTGATGGTGATGTGACTATGTTTGGGAAATAGTCGTGACTAGCTAGTTCGTTTCCACAACATCATACTATGAGCGAGCTACATCTTTGTACGGTAAACGCAACACTGATTAGGATTTGATGTTAGAATGCTGCTTCTATTCAATTATTGAGTCTGAATCTTTAAAGGAACACTCCACTATTTTTAAAAATAGGCTATATCCCCTAGAGTTAAACAATTGAGTTTTACCGTTTTTGAATCCATTAAGCAGATCTTCGGGTCTGATGGAGCACTTTTAGATGTAGCTTAGCATAGATTATTGAATCTGATTAGACCGTTAGCATCACGCTCAAAAATGACCAAAGAGTTTCGATATTTTTCCTATTTAAAACTTGACTCTCCTAGTCCCAAGCATACATGCGGCAAACATGGTACTGCAGCAAGGTTTCTTGATTATTACGCTGGAATGGTAGTATAGTTCGCATCGATATCGGCGATTAAAAATCACAACTTTTCATTTTCCGTCTGTCGTAGTACACAATGTAACTACAGAAGAGTCAAGTTTTAAATAAGAAAAATATTGAAACTCTTTGGTCATTTTTAAAAGAGATGCTAACGGTCTAATCAGATTCAATGATCTATGCTAAGCTACAGCTAAAAGTGCTATCGCCAGACCCGGAGATCGGCTGAATGGATTCGAAAACAGTACAACTCAACTGTTTGACTCTAAGGGTGTTGGAAAATGAGCCTATTCTCAAAAATAGGGGAGTGTTCCTTTAATAAACATTCATTATATCTGTACCAGGCATCATATTTAATCAGTTTTTTTTTTACTGCCAAAATAATAACCACCCCATTGTGTTTGTCATGTGCACAGCCACCAGTATTTTCACTGCCCCAGACTGCCCTGACCAGCCGGAGTCTCAGTCCCAGCTCTGCCCTTCCTGGCGACGCTCTCAATTCCACTGTGGACACCTCATTCTGTGAGAGCATCACAGCAGCCGGTCCTGAGCTGTCCAGCCCGTGTCTAGTGAGTCACACACACTGACACATCACAATACACACAGCAATCCACGCAAGCGGACAACTCAAAGTTCATTTGAGTCACAAACACATGCTGAATGCATACAGCAGATCCCCCGATTGCATTGCATTTATGTAATCTTTGCGAACACAAATAGATGGAGGTCAGAGGAGGACTCGGGAGGAGCACGGGCATCATGGGTAACGGTAGAGAGGGGGTGTCGGCCTCATCCACGGCCCTGTCCTCCTCTGGCGGGGCCCCGCAGGGCCCCATGCAGCAGTTTTTCACCAAGCTCCGCCGACACGCCAGCCTGGAGGGAGCGAGTCCTTACTTCAAGATCAAGAAGTGGAAGTTCGACAGCAGCCAGAGAGCTTCAAGTCTAGACATGAGAGGTCAGTGACACATCCAGGAGCTGGCAGCAGATTAAAGAAAGCATCCGGTGTGAATGTAGGGCGCTAATTTCATCACGAATAAACAGGCTGTGTTAATGAAACATGAATTTTACAGAGGTATTTCTATTTTGTGTTGTTTATAGCAATTTTTTTCTTAAATATATAGCCAACTACATTTCTTTATGGACTATACTGATTAAAACAGTTTAGTATATATATATATATATATATATATATATATATATTTGATATTTTTAGCAGTGCTTCATCTATAATTAGTATTTAGATTTGTTTTTAAAGCAGTGCATTTTTTACATTTGAAATAGTCAAATATTGAATTATTTTTGATTAAAGAAATCATTTATAAAATGTAACATTTAAATATTTCACTTAAATATACAATGCCATAAAATTTTTATTTTTGAATTAAGCTTTTGGGGCATTTATTTGATCAAGGGTAAGGCAAAAACAGTACTATTGTGAAATATTATTACAATTTATAATCAATGTTTCTATTTGAATATATTTTAAAGCATAATTTATTCCTGTGATGGTACATTTTCAGTGTCACACAGTCCTTCAGAAATCATTCTAATATGCTGATTCTCTCAAGAACCATTGCTTATTGTTATCAATTCTGAAAACAGTTTTTACTCTTTCATATTTTTTGTGGAAAGCATGCTTTTTTCAGGATATTTGGTGAATATAAAGTTTAAAAGAAGCATTTATTTGAAATATTTTTTCATCGATTTAATGCATCCTTGTTGAAAAAAGAATTAAAAAAACGTATAGACCTCAAGCATTTGCATATTAAATACGTTTTTGCAGAACCCAGTGGTTGGCATATGTTCAATATACTGAACAATGGTGTGAATTTGGTGCCAAAAAGTTGTAATTTTACTCAATCTCATTCTCTTCTCTTAATTTTATCACCTTTGTATTGTACTAATGCAAAAATCCTCTGATAGAGAGATATTATTCTACCTCATGTTTTAAATATGAGAAAAGTGCATGTAGCTCATGGGACTGAATGAATTAATAAGCATGAATGAATAGATTAATAAGTATGCTGCTGTTTGATTATATAAGTATTACTGTAAATATCTCTGGATTTATTTTCTCAGGTTTGTCAGCATGAAAGGAAGTGAGATAACACTGCTGTGGAAAGTACAGACAGTGTTATGAACCTGTGAAGCGATCAGTTTCCTAGCCTTAGGGGATGCAAAGCAATATTGAATGTTTCTTTGCTTTTCATTTAGCCCCTGCATTGTGTATTACCTTGGAAAAATGATTGAAGACCTTAATAGAGTTTTAGTGCCTTCATGTAGCGTGGTTAGGCTTTTGTGTGTGTGTGTGTGTGTGGCAGACTATAGAATATTCTCTCAGCCAAGACGAAGCTGCAGTATCTGAGTGCCAAGACTCACTCTCAAGCAGATGGCCAGTTGACGCATGGCTCTTCCATTCCAAACTTTTTTTTTAAATGAGAGACAGCGAAAATGAGCGCTCAGTGTTTTGTTATTCTGTGAAACAATATGGTTATGATAAAAGCTATGCTCTCTATATAATAGATTTCCACTGTTGAATGGCCAGGGTAACAAATAAGATACATGTTATCTTGTTAATATGTTAATTATGTTTTCTGAATGCATTAAACCTAATGCACTACATTTAAAAAGCAAAAGAGAAGAGGTTGGAATCCATTATTCGAGAATTGGAAGATGAGTTAATGAAGTGTAAATGTTTTTAATATTCCATATGTTATATTGGGCTTATTTGCACTGGATTTCTGGAAGTGTGCATTTGGATACCTATCTTGGCCACTCAGGTAAAATAATAATAAAAACAATAATATTCATATAAGAGGCAAAATTTATATTATTTTTTATTATGTATGCATTATTTTCTTAATTACTTTTATAATATAAATTTTATTTTACTTTTACTATTAATTTTACTATTATTAATTTAATATTTTACAATAAAATAATTAGTTTAATTCATGAGAAACATATTTATATACCAAAATCGAGACAGACTAAATATGAGTTTGCTAAAATTGTCTTAAAATTATTTTAGCCACCAGACTGGATATTATTTGATTCTTATCAAAACAATGAGATAACATAATAATAAGTGAAAATTAACAGATTGACAATTGAAAAGCAAATTCAAAATTACCCATATTTTTCCTCTCAAACTTTATTTAAAAACTATTTCTGTAAAATAAACAATTATGTTAATTAAATAATTATTTTACAGCCTTAGAAAATCTAGTTTTGTGTGTCTTTTTTGTGTGTGGATATATTCATACATACGTTTATCGTTAATTTTATCACTGATTTACAACTAATTGACCCTTTGCAAAGACCTGCCGCACTTAGTTACTGTTGTACTGTACTGTTACTGTATGTCCAACAAGACATAGCGATGAAAAAGTAATGAAAAATACAACAAAGAGGACGAAAATGGCAGATTCTGTGTTATGATTGGTCAGATCACCTGTCAATCAAACTTCTTCTAGAGGGCGAAAAGCTGCAATCACACAGAAATATCAGATATAATGAAACGGTAGTCTAAAGTAGTCATGACATGTTTTTTTTTATTATTTTAATATGTGTTCAACACAACACCCCCTCACTGAAACTATGCTAATAACTACAGGTCTAGACTTGTAGTACAAAACTTTGTGATGCAGTTTGGAAATATATATTTTTTTAATTCGTTGAACTGTGTAGGTAATGGTGGAATTTGCGACTACAGTTTAGCATTTAGCGTTTAAAATTGCTTTGTGAGTCTATTGATGATGCCACAAAATTCATGTCGTCCCCACAGGTTCCCCCAAGCGGAGGCAGTTCCAGCGGCAGCGTGCAGCCAGCGAGAGCATGGACCAGGAGGAGCATGACAGCCATCACATCGACCTCATCCAGTACATCGCTCGCACCAAGGATGTCACCTACTGCCCCACCCGGCCTAGTCCACGTCTTCTATCCCCCCCTTCCACACCCCCACTCTCCCTCGGCAGGTATCTTTAATTGCCTCGCCCATGCATTCGCTATAGCAACCATCTGCCTCACCACGCCTCATATAGCAGACCTCATTCCATGCTGGTTTGATCTCAGCGCGCTGATCGCATTGCCTTTTCCTGGCATCATCAGCTTACAGTGCAAAAAGCTTTGCTTTAGATTTGGAAGTTGTTTCCTTGAATTTGAGGAAATTCCACAGGTGTACCTTTTTGTATTTTTAGCCATCAGTTTGCATTTGTTTTGCATAATGGGCCATGAAGGACAATTCACATGTTTATGACCATTAGTAAATTTGTTTATATTTGCTTACCTATCACAACTGACTTTCCTGTCCTTGTCACTGTTTACTGGTCTCCTCAAATTAACCATCACAGAGTGAGTCACAACCATCTGTGCGGTAATGGAGACATCTGTTTTAAGATCTCTGAATCTGGACTCGAAGCTTTAATGAAAAGGAAAATAAACAAACATAATTTATTTGACTTACACTACCATTCAAACGTTTGGGGTCACTTTTATTCAGCGAAGACTCATTAAAGTGGTCCAAGTGACATTAAATACATACAAAAGATTTCTATTTAAAATAAATCTTGAAAAATCCTATATATATATATATATATATATATAAACAATATATTTGCCACTATAGGAAAAAATATGTTTAAAAATTAAAAATGTAGTTAATGGAAAGCCAGTTATATTAAATTGTTATAATTTTTCACATTATTACTGGGTTTTTTCTTCAGTATTGTTTAACAAATTAATGAGAGACTTAAAAATCTTACTGGTTGTACAACTAAGATTGTAGCAGTGATACTTTTTAACATTTTTAATTGTGTTTTTTTTTTCTTACTGATCTTGGAGCATTGCCATTTCAAGTTTAAAATGTAGATTTTATGAAAAAAATTTAAAAATCTGAAAATATAAAACTTAATTTAAAAGTTAAAATATGTAAGAATATGGGCTCAAAGATAAACTAAAAATAATTTATTTGACAAACCCACACTGACATAAAACTAGATGTTGTGCTACATTGCGGCATTCTAAAGAAATACTGACTATATTTAAGAAGATGAGCTTAACTGATTTCATATGTGTGCTGTTCTTCAGGTTAGAGGTGGAGGTGATGGTGGAGCCCAGCTGCAGCAGAGCGATGGGTCTCGGGGTGATCGGCCTCACCTCTGAGCCCCCTGAAGAGAGTCTTGGAATGGGCTACCATCAGGAGAGCTTAGAACCTCAGACCTTGTACCGTGATATCTGGACTCTTCGAGCCTCTCTCGAGCGGTATGTCTCATCCGACCAGAGCAGCAACAATGACAAAGACTCCGTCCGTAGCGATGCAGACAGTGTGTGCTCTTTAGGGGGTAAGACAGAGATGGGAGGGCTGCCTAGGTACCCCTCACAGGATATTGGTGATGAGATGGAAGGGGATGCGGACTTACCTCGAGATGAGGGATCGGAGAAAGGTCGCAAACAGGATAGCGTCGATTCTGAAAGGGGAAGTGACGGTGAGCCAGGAAGCCGCAAGCTGCTCCAAATGGACAGTGGTTACGCCTCGATAGAAGCACCTTCACGTGCTCCCGAGGAGTTGCGACTGTTTGGAAGCAGCAGTTGCAGTAAGGACGGCTCCGCCGTGGAGCGCAGGCACTTCTTCAGTTCTGGTCGCAAAGGGACCGTGTGCGAGAGCTTCGACACGGACATCTTCGACGAAGAACTTGAAGAGGAACCCGCGGGTGCCAGCGGCGGTGTGGACGGAGTAGAAACGGACAAGAGCACCATGCTGTGGTCCCCCTATGGCCAGATGTTCACTCAACACGAAGCTCAACCTCATCCCCCTATCCTTTCCCGTCGTGACTACAGCATTGATGAGAAAACGGATGCACTTTTCCACGAGTTCTTGCGGCACGACCCGCAGTTCGATCAGCAGGAGTCTCCACTGCGCTCCAAACATCGTTCCCGCGTGCACCTGCGTAAGCAGTGGCAGCGCTCCAAACAGCACAGTGACCCCGGCCAGCGCTTCCAATCCTCTTTTGACCGGTACCGCACTCCACTCCGACGCGGCGAAACTGTCAACTACCCTCTAGAGACTAGCTACCACAGCACGCTCCCTCGAATCATTAGTGCACCCGACGAAGAGAGCAGCGAAGGTGCAACTCCCGAGACACCCAAGGCAGATCAGGATACCACTACTGATGTCGACCCCGACAAGATAAGAATATCTTCCAGCACTGAAAGCAGTGGAACCATCAATGAAAAGGAAGCCCTCGAGGCATCCCAACCCCCTCCGAGGACTGACATTGCTGGAGAGCAATCGGTGGGCCGGGAGAACTCTAGCCAAACATTGCCACCGCCTGAGCCTCCTGATGAACGTACACTCGAATGTACAAGCTATGGCCCACAGACAATCACAGAAGAGCTGAGCGACAAACTTGCGGCAACCCTCGAAGAGCGGCTGTACTCGGATCTCCGCAGGACCAGGGAACCCCCCGAGTGTAGTGCAGTGACTGTGACCTACACATCACCCGATCACAGTCCAGTGTAGCATGTGGCTCCCTTCATCTCCCCATGCAAGAACATTTCTCGGCAACTACAGGTCCAAAGTTTTGATCAACATTGGCTCCGATATGGAACAGGTTTGCTTTGGTCATTCAAATGGTGTTGGAAATCATTCTCATTATGTCCTAAACAAGTGGTGTAGAGACGTTTCTTCCATGCTCAGTGTTAAAAAAAATGGCAAATAAGGCTCATACCTCATGTTGCTCAACGCACCAAGTCTTAAACAAATGAAATGTCAAAGTCTGTTATTATAGCTCTCCATTTAGCTACTTGTTGACTTCAAAAGCCAATATTTTCTCTGCACTAGGTAATCCACTGTGAAATTGGGTGCTATTAGATTAAAGATTGATTATTTGTAATTGCATGAATTATATTGCAATGCTGCCTATCCGGATGTCTGTTCATGACCCAAATCAATATTGTTTTCTTTTACTTGTTTTTAAATGTACAAGCTAGCCCTCCATTCGGTTATGACGTTTTGTTTCTCAAATTGTAAAATACTTATTATTAGCATTTGGGATTTTGTTGTGTGGTTAAACCTGCTTTCAGATTTTAGAAAAATAATGCTATAAATTATAAATCGTTCATAATTGGAATAAACTGTAATTTCCTTGTATGGGTAGACATGTCACATGACCTGTAATTCAAAAACAACTGCATATCTGAAACACCATGACACTGGGCCAGTTCCTAAACAAACATAAGTCTTTTCCCATTTTAATGTCACAATGTTCATAATTTGGGTTAAATAAGATGGGATTAGTTGCACATCACTAGCCGTGTTAGCTTGTTCCCCACCGACACGTTTGCGATCCATTATTAAGTGTCCTTGGCATTTAATAGTGTTATTTTACCATTGACGTACTGAATGGCTAAAACTGCCTCTTTGTGAGATACTGTAATTTTATGACCATTGAATTATTATTATTCTTGTGCTTTTCATCTTTTAAGTGTATCATTTGTTCTGTATTGTTGATCATATCTGCGAGAATGAGAAAAAGACATAACGATTTTTGAGTATACAGTGCCAAACTGTTGTGAGGTATTACCAAGATAAATCACGAAAACACTATAAGCAGTTGGGCAAATGGAGAAAGAAAAAACAGTCCTGCAAAATAACAATCACAGATATGCCTCTCTCTATGGGTTTAAATCAGGCCTGAGACATTTTTATGAATTTCATTGTGAGAAGGGCATGCCTTTTCTTGCACGTATTTCACAAAATGAGCTCTGTGTGTTCATTAGCATTTTTTTTAACGTGAAAATTACCAAGACTAGTATCCCTAGAGGTGGAGGACTGCACATGCTGCCTTTGGACAGAAGCATTATATAAAATCATTTAAAAGCAAATCCCACTGCCCAGCATAAGCAACTGTTTAATCTCAGAGTCGGTACAAATTCAAGCTGATCTGAATTATTCCAATAAAATGGGATTCTAGTATTCCTGTCTGTCAGCTCACATGGGTTGCATTCTGTATTGATCTTCTTGGACGCATGCAAACAAAAGGTTGTCCTTTTGTCCTCTTTGCGAAATCGGAGCGAAAAGGCCATTGGTGATAGAAGCTCTTGAGGTAATGAAGAAAAACATTGGGTAGCATCCGCAGGCCTTGTCTAGGAAGGCTCACATTGTTTTGTGGCCTTTTAGGGTGATTGTTTGAGCTGTCGAGTATTTCTCTAAAAGCTGCATGTACTATTTAGGGTGCGTCTGAAGTGCCCTGTCCAGAATTGAAAGGCTTTCATTATCTAGGTGAACAATGACTGATGTGCATGGAGTAATTAACAACGCCAGAGAAAAGAGAGCTTCAGACTAGCTCATATTGTTTATTGATTGTTTCTGGCTAAATGAAACGTACTGATCATCTCACATGATTAATAAGGTGCCTTCCTGTGCATTTAACATTAAATGGAATAGTTCACCCCCAAAAAATCCATACAGTAAAATTCTGTGTGGTCCAAACATTGCTGTTTGGAAACCATTGGCTTTCATTGCTTGAGCAAAAACAGTTGCAACATTATTCAAAATATCTCCTTTTGTGTTCAACACATGAAAGGAAGTCATACGTGTTTGGAATGGTGCAAGGGTGCATAAATGATGCCAGTATTTGCATTTTTGGATGAACCGTAACATTAAGTAAGCAATTGTTATGACCAGATCTCAGTAGAGCAATCATTTCTTATCTCCTAGTTTGTACATAATTG
>JAUMHE010000079.1:7180822-7207092 GCA_032359235.1 Enteromius mattozi
TAGCAAATGGCTGCAATATAACAAAGAGTGAAAAATTTAAGGGGGTCTGAATACTTTCCGTACCCACTGTATATAATGTTTATTATTATTAGTTGTGCTTGAACCATTTTTATGGAATACTTTTAATTAAAAAAAATTTAAAATGTAAATTATAAGTTATTTTTGTTGTTGCTACTATTTCTATTTCATTATACAAACAACATACATGTGTAATATTACTATTGTTATTACTATTAATTACATTTTTGTTCTAAAATTCCCTGATATTTCTAGGTTTGCTTGATTTATATATATATATATATATATTGTTTATAGCTGTACCATTTTATGCTGGACAGCCAAAACATATACCATTCGTCAAGTCTTACATTTCAACCACTGAATAAATGTATGGCAACTGTAAAAACATTCATAGCTCATATTCTGTACTCCCCCCCTCCTTTCTACCAGGATCAGACCATTTTCAGATTCTGTCATAGCGGTGCCACAGCCGCGGTGTGTTTTTTATCACTGCAAATCAAAATCAGACATTTTTCAGAAAGTTCTTGCACTCACTTTTGCACCTCATAAATATTGTGATCTTTGATGAGTGACTGACATTCATGAATAAGTGTTAGATGAATAATGAAAAACAGCACTGAGTTTCTGTAGATCCAAATCATGTGAGAAAGTCCTTGAGCAAGTGCTTCCTTCGGCAACCCACCTCAAGGTCAGCATTCACCGGGAATTATTATACATCAACAGAACACCCCCCTTTTTATAAACATAGATATAGACACTTCATATGATACTTTCTTTTTCTTCTCCTCCTCGGAGATCAAAGACCCTCCATTGAGGATCAAGCCATATGGGAAGAACCTGCAAAATATTAGCTGGCATGCAATATCATACCACAGCGATGGGAGGAAGGCGGGGTGTGCCAGTGAAGAAAGCATGCCAGTGCACGACTATGGGAGTTTACATCAGAACCCAAATCGTCAATATGAACCATGTGTTCCACTCTCAAGGAGCTCCTTGTCTTGAACACAACATCTTAATGAGCTCCATGCTCAGCGGATGGTGGTTTTCCACATGGCTGAACGGCCCACAGACACACTAAGTCTCATCTATTTAGCGGTCACGCCGTTGACTTCCAGGCCACGTTTTAATGGAAGTCACGTGCTGATAGGTGACAGTCCGCAGATACTGCTGCCAGGCCCCACCGGTGACCGCAGCATTGTTTATCTGAGTTTATCTGGCCACAGGTGTGCCTTATCAGTTATTTAAACTGTATAATAGCTAAAATATTCAGTTGAATTAAGCTTAATTTTGCCCTCCGGTTGGAGAAATTCTTGCACAAGGACTTGAATAAAGCCAGAGCATTAGCAGACAATATATGTATATAGCAAAGAAAACTACAACCAAATTATTATTTAATATTTTACATAAAAGATGTTTACAGATAGTCCACAAGACAAAAAACACTGATCTACACTGAGCGCTGTTCTTCAGAAATATTCTCTATGTCCTGCAGATTCTTCAGTTTTCTAGCATCTTTTGCATATTTGAACCCTTTCCCCCAGTGACTGTGCGATTTTGAGATCCATCTTTTCACACTGAGGACAACTGAGCTACTCAAACACAACTATTAAAAAAGGTTAAAACATTTACTGACGCACGTCCTGATTTTGCAACATATTTTGTTGACCCTAGAACATCATTTTAATGCAAAAATATAGTCTTAACCATATCCCCTACACCTAAACCTACCCTTACCCATGATGATGACTGACACTGATGTACAAGCACCAAACACTGATTGTAAGCCTAAACTTCACAAAAACTATAAACTGTTTCTTCAAATCTGATTGGTTAATCACAATGTTGTACTTGGCAAAATCAGGTTAGCGTTTACTGATGTTCCAGAAGGAAACACAAGGCATTAAGAGCCGGGGGTGAAAACTTTTGAACAGGATGAAGATTTTTTAATTTTTTTTATTTAGTAACGCCGTTAGGAAGCAACATAAGATACTTGCATGTTTCCCGTAAGACAAATTAAGTACAATTTACCTTGATCTTCATATTAATGCATCATGTTTCCTTCATGGACATTATAAATGCACATTTTGGATTTATTTCTACTGTTATAAACACTACAAGTAAATACTAAAGGAAGCCGGGCTAGCTAGATGTTACAAGAGATAAATCTCAGTAACTATGAGGTTTTGGTTCAAACTGCAATTGCACAAATTGAGTGTTTTCTCTAGCAGTGGTTTTGTATGTTGGTCAGACAAGACTCAGCTTTATAATTATGGTAGACTTTAACTGAAAGGTGGATATTTTTGCTCAGGACAAGGGTGTTTTTTTTTTTTAATTCAAGAGTAACGCTATATTGAGGTAAAACCTTTACTATACATATAATTATTATTGTATATTATTATAATAAATGGACCTATATCCAATGTTTGTTTTGTTTTGTAAGGCAAGAATTTAATATATATATATATATATATATATATATATATATATTAAATTTAAAGAGAGAGAAAGAGAGAGATACTTATATTTACTTGCATAACCGATACATTTGCCATTAAAGTTATCTTGGTTAACTGAGTTCAGACGGACCGAGATGAAGTGTGGGAGTTTTTCAGCCTCATATCCGAGAACTGACTCAAGTACACAACTCCATCAGCAACGTAACTGGCTGGAATCATCGCCCATCCCAGAAGCATAATTTACTCGGGCAAAATATTTATACAGAGGCGGACCGAAATCACTTACAACAAGCCCATTCACGAAACCTAGTGGAAACAACCCACGTTAATAACTCTCTAGACTTCTTATCAGTCTCAGTACTTTTAAGGACCGAAACATCTGTGTAAAGAAGTATTCAACAGCATCATGAACTTTTTGGCTGTGCTACACTGTGTGATACTTATTTCAGTTTGTGAAATACTTGAAGATCATCGAACGAACGGTAAGTGAACGAATACTTCGCTTTTCGGCGTTAATTTATAATAATGACATTATAAATAACAAACTTACGTTTAGTGGATGTACGGTTCAATACTGACAGTGATCGAGCAGCTGTTGCTATGGTTACCTCCTCAAGCAAAGGCGATTTCTGTTGACTAGCGTAAACTTTATATGTAACATTTGTGGTTACTGAAATAAACCTATAATAAAAAATAAATCTATAAACCTATATATACAGACACGTAATTGTATGTCAAAATAATTTATACTCTTAAGCCTATCAGAAGTTATCGACTTTGACCCTCCTTTATGGGTAGGCTACAATAATGCTAATTTTGCAAATGAATGTAAAGTCAATGCACTTTAGATATATTGCACTGGCGTTTATCATTTGATTAAATCTTTACACTTTATGGTTGCTCTGTGCCTGCTTACAATTCAGTGTAAAAACTTAATGCAGCATTAAAAAACAGACTAAATTAAGCCTGCTGTGAACAATTTCATCACTTAGTATCAAAGTCTACAGTTGTATTTGTATTTGTGTAAATGCATTTATGCCAAATTAAACTGTCTATGTAAAGACAGCTAAATGCCACTTCTGAGTGCTTCTCTGCCACTTTTGGAATATATAAAACCAGCTAAAACCAGTCTATGGGCTGGTTGGCTGGTCTTAGCTGGTTTAAACTGGAAGTAGCTGGTCTCCCAACCTATTTAGGCTGGTCAGGCTGGTTTTAGCTGGTCGTTCCAGCAGGTCTCCCAGACTGACTAGCTAAGACCAGCCCAGAAAGCTGGGAAGTGGCCAAAACCTCTCTAAAACCAGCTTGCTGACCATCTTAAAACAGCTAAGACCAGGCTGATTGACCGGCTAAAACCTGTAAAAAAATGTTCTTTATTACTCATAACTTTAAGTATTTCTCATATGACATATTTTATTGGGTATTATGACATATCTGAGATCATCTTTGTTTTAGTCATCAAATACTTTTCAGATTCATATGTGCTATTGTGAAGGAATGGAGAAAATACATTACAAGTTGATGTCAGGGTTGTATCGTTGGCAATAATCTGTGATGGATTATGTATGTTTTTGTTCTGTATCTGTTTGTCTAGCTGGCATGTGCTGGTTGCAGCAGGGTCCGGAGCACCGCTGTGACATGGTGCTCATGAGAGGCGTGAGCAAGGAAGAGTGCTGTGCAGCCGGCCGTCTGGACACTGCCTGGTCCAATACCAGTCTGCCTATCAATGAAGTCAGCCTGCTGGGATTCCTGGGAATAGTTTCCTGTAAGCCGTGCAAAGGTACACACTCGTATTTACTCTCTGTTCTAAGATCTCAGCAGGTAGACTGGATTGTCCTATTCCAACTTGTTGATATCAGTGAGAAACTGGTTACCAAAAGTACCAACGTCCAAAGTACCAGAAGTGTTTGCCACCCTAGTGACAATATCTGTACCCCTTTTTCCTGATAGTTTACCATTTTAAGGCTTCTACACACATAAGAGAACATTCCTTATTTGCAAGTTAGGGCTGAACCCATTTTGGTTGAGGAGATAAAATCTAGTACTGTAGGCCAAATGCTGGTTTGGAGAGTTTTCTTTGCAATGCAGTTCTTCAGCGAGTTTAAAAATCATGTATCTACACCAGATGTTTTGTTTAACTTTCCCCGGCTGTTGTGGAAATCATTTACTACTGATCGCCTTGGCCAGGTACGTAGGTTCATATAAGGGCTCCAGACCTCTACTATTATCAGACATTTTAAACACAGAGTGTTATTACTGGAGTAAACAAGTTAGCTGACATGATAATTAGAAAGAATTTCCTCAGCCCAGTAAGCCCATAATTGTGCTCAAAATGGTAGTTTGGTGGCTTTTATTGCATATATATTAGCTTTGAGGTAATCTGTATGATTGTACACTCTTAAAATTCACTTTTAGCAGGTAATTTTAGCAGATAGATGCATTTAAAATTTATAGTCATCCTCCTCCAGGGAAACCAAGAAATTGATGAGTCATCCTGCTCTCGCTCATTTCATGCAATCAAATCCTCTCCAGAATGAAAATCTTCCTCCTACTAAAGTTGTAGTGACATTAGTAAAAGTTTGGTGTCCAAAAATGGTCCATTGTCAATTGTCAACAGTGTTGTGAAGTCACTTTTAAACCATGTAGCTTTTTGTTGGTCAACGCAAAATATGCGTAGGACTGTTTGACCAACGTTGCACAGTCTTTGTGGGGAAATAATTTGCCCTTACACCAAATTCCTGATCACATAGATTCTGCTTGAAATTACTATCTTTCTATCTTTGTTTCCGCCAGCTAAAAACTGTCAAATAAAGGAACAACACATTAAAGGGTTAGTTCACCCAAAAATGAAAATTTTGTCATTAATTATTCACCCTCATGTCGTTCCAAATCCCAAAAGACCTTCGTTCATCATCGGAACACAAATTAAGATATTTCTGATGATATCAGATGAGATCTTTCCCTCCATAGACAGCAACACAACTGAAATGATCCCGGATCCAGAAATGTAGCAAAAACACCGGCCAAAAAGTCCATGTGACATCAGCGGATCAACTTTACTTTTGCGATGCTACAAGAATACATTTTTGCGCAAATAAAACAAAAATAACATAATTTACTCTTCTACCATTACTTACGTCTTCCGCCATGCTCAACACACCATTTATGCAAGCTTTATGTATTTGACGTAATCAGCCTTGTTTACCTCCGGGTGAAAGCCCACGCATGTGTGTAATCTGCAACTGTTTACGCATACGCTTACGCAGTGATATTCTCCAAAATGGCAGAAGACGTAAGTCATAGGAGAAGAATGGTTGAGTATATGATGATTTTGTGGATTCCTATTGAAATGACTGGATTTTATCTTTAAAAAATTCAGAACAATGGTAAATGAGATTGCACTTTAATTTGACCTAGATTATCAATTGCACATTAAAAAGTGCAATAAAAATTGAAATTCCATGGATTTCAATTCCAGTCCCTGGATTTCTCTTGCAAATCCATTATGATTATTTTGCCCTAGTTTGCCCTACTGTGCCCTGGATTTTGCCCTAATGCTACATATTTATAATTCTGTGAATTCCTATTGAAATGACTGGATTTTCTCAGTTAAAAAATGTCTGAACAATGGTAAATGTGACTGCACCTTAAAGCCAGGTCCACACTACACCACTTTAAATGTCGGCAGATCACTGTGTTGTTCATATTACATGACTTGACTGTCTGTCTTTAAGTCATTGTGGTGTTCACACTATGTGAAAATACGTAAATGATCCGTAACCGGGGGTTACACACTACCAGGCTGACAACAAGTCTGTCACCCAACGACTCTACAAACCACGTTTTGTCACAGGAATGATGCAAAACAACACATGAAACAGGAGTTTGTTTATTTGAAAATAGACTGCAGGAAGAAATTAGCGCTGTTTTTCTTTCGTTGACCTCAACCCATGCCTTGTTTTTTCATTGGCTATAGCTTGTCACAACACAAGACACCACGTGATGTCAAGACCGGTCCAGGCATTTGCCATGCTAGATATTTTTTTGGTGTCGCTGGCAACAGTAAGCCTCTTTGATGCATCGTTAAGTAGTTCACACATAAAGACTGACAAGCACCCATCACCCCATGATTTTCCCCCGATAACAGCCCGACATTTTGGTGAGCTGGTTTACTGGCAATCAGGCTTAAAATCCCGTAGTGTGAACTAGGCTTAATATGACCTACATCTAATTAGCAACTGAACATTGCAATGCGGAATTCTTGATTGTGGATTTATATAAAATTCACAATTTCTATTGAAATAACTGGATTTTACTGAACTAAGAGTGGCTGAACAATGGTAAAATGTGACTGCACTTTAATATGACCTACTTTTGATTAGTAGTAGCAAGTTGCAAATCGATATTCCAGATTGGATTTCCAGATTTCCCCCTCACGCACAATTCCTGATTACATAGATCTCTATTGAAATGATTGGATTCCATCCCGCGCTTTAATACAGCCCATATCTAAATAACAATAGCAAGTTGCAAATTGAAATTTTTTTACATTTTCTTTTAATTTACCTATATTTCTCATCAAAGAAAAAAACTGTTAAATAGACATAAAATCAACTATATTTCCCCCCTTCTCTCTCCTCACTCTCTCAGTATTCACTCTTTCCCAATGCTTATTGGAAAGCAGACTTGTTTTGCATTTCCCTCTCGGAGATGACTGAATTCCAGCTCACCGCAAAGAAAAATGTGTGCCACATGCTGGAGAAGTCTGGTCCTCATAAGCCTCAAACACAATTAGCATCATTAGACACTTGGGGTGAGGGGGGTGAATAAAAACACTGGAAGTGAAAGTCTGTTAAATTGTTTGTTCCATGGCGTTTGCTTTCCATTATTATAAAACTATATGGACTAGCAGACCCTACTGTGTGACCTCCCCAGCGTGTTCTCAATGTCAAAATGCTTCAAAGCATTCCTGAAAGCTCAACTTGCGGTTAGCATCCGTCCGCCACATTTCCTTACATTTGTTTTTCGGGGGCAGACAAGGCAGTTCGTAAATCATTGTGTGACTGCCGGCAGATCTTTAGGAAACATAACAGGGTTATGCTGGGATTTCCAGTGGAGGTAGAGGTATCTGATTCGGCCTTGAGTGATTTGGTTGGCTTCACAAGGAAGGGGAACAACAGGATATTAAAGAACTTGCAGGAATGGGAACCATAAGCTGGGATAACAGGGCCTGAATCGTAGAAACAGTTCCTGATGTGTTTTTTTGCCCTGGCTTGAATGGAGTAGACAATTATTGGACAATGTCAATGGATGACTCATTGACTCAGAATGACTCAACTTGCAATTGAGTTCAAGAGTGTTGATGTTAGTATGTTGCTAAGCTAACAGCGTGCCATGCAAAAAATACAAATATGAAGTGACTAATATTTTATTTTTCAGTATTATACATTATAGGTTTCTTTATAATTAACTTTTGTCCACCAACTTTGTCTTGCAGAGAACTGTGAGGGGGTCAGCTGCAGCCCTGGAAAGGTGTGCAGGATGAGATCTGGACGTCCCCAGTGCGTATGCTCTCCAGATTGTTCCAACATCTCCACTAAACACGCCGTGTGTGGAAGCGATGGGAACTCATACAAGGACGAGTGCGCACTCCTGATGGCTCGCTGCAGAGGTCACCCTGACCTGGAGATTATGTACCAGGGGGAATGCAAAAGTACGCAGCAGGTTCCACATGCTGAGTCCATTGTATCGGTATAATGTTTTGCAGACTGACTGAAAAGCTTCAGCTTCGGATTATAACCATGACTGAATTTTAAGTTTATGTTCGCCATATGTATCTGATAAGCTTTTAATAATATTTACTAGTCCCTTGTGAAAATGTGCACTTGATTGCATTAAATATAAGTGACTGCAAATGTTACATTAAAAGGTTACTCGACCCCAAAATTAAAAGTTTGTCATTAATCATCCATGTCGTTCCAAACCCGTTAAAGCTTAGTTCGTACTCAGAACACAATTTAGGATATTTTAGATGAAAACTGGGAGGCTTTTGACTGTCCCATTGAAAGCCAAGTAATGAACACTGTCAAGGTCCAGACAATTATGAAAAACATTGTCAAAATTGTCCATCTGCCATCAATGGTTTACTCTGTATTTTATGAATTTGTCTCTTTTGTGTCTCTCCACATCACCGTAGTGCCAGTTTGGAGAGTATCTGCTGGACACAAAATGTGTACATAGTTCTGTATCTGCTGCGCCACACGGATAAGCTTTCTACATGTATTTACGCTTTGATTGCAGTAAAAACAGAATATCCGTGGGTCACAGCAGACACAGAAGAGCGTACGTAGTTTGCGTAAAAATGGATACTCTCCAAAATGGTGCTACGGTGACGAGGAGAGGCACAAGAGGAGACAGACTTTTCATTTTGAGGTGGAGTAACCCTTTGAGTTTGCGCCAACGTCTATTCTTTCTTAAAGTATGTTACTTCTATGCTAAGTACTTTTTCTTCAATAATTTCTGCTTTCTGCTTTTTTTTTTTGGCTAAATAGTGGTGGTCAGTTGCATGTTGCATCTTTTTCTGAATCAGATTTTTTCCCCCATCATTTTCTTGATTCTTGACACTATTCTTTCAGAGTCCTGCTCAAATGTCGTATGTCCTGGGACACATACCTGCGTGACGGACCAGACAAACAGTGCCCACTGCGTCATGTGCCGCACTGCACCCTGCCCGATGCCCATGGTCACTGAGCAAACCATCTGCGGCAACGATAACATCACTTACCCCAGCGCCTGCCACCTGCGTAGGGCTACCTGCTTTTTGGGGCGATCCATAGGGGTCCGCCATTATGGACACTGCAGAAGTAAGTTTTTACTCACCTGGAAGATTCTGATACATCCACATTGAACTCATTCTAACATCATATCTTACAGGTAATGAAGGAAGCGAGGAGAATTCGCTCTTCTGAGAACGTCAAGAGCAGATCCATGTACATATTATGATGGCACATAAGACATGAGAGAACCTGTTTGAAACCATATAGTCTCACAACACGGTTCTCTGTTCCAAAGAACCACTACTAGTATTTCATACGCATGCAATTCATACTTAAAGAAAATGTGTGGTTTTAACAGGACAACTGAACTTATGAATTGACAGTGTGCATATTGTAAATATACTACAAGCTACTATTTATTGGAGAAAAGTAAGGAAGTCTGTGTTATTTATGTGTTAACACCATATATCCGTACATCAGCTGCCTTTATCAAGGTATTTTTGTGGGTTTTGCTACAGTTTTCATGTACACGTCAAAACTGAATAATGTAAACATGCACATTCCCGTAGCTATGAATATCTTCATGATTACTGGATAAAAATGTCTATTTTTTTCACAAAAAGCTATTTCTTGTCAATTAAATATTTTATACATTACATTTGACGTTTTTAATATTTTATATTATTTATATGTGTTTGATTAGTATATTAACTGTTAATTTCCCATGGTTTTCTAGACCTGGAAGTTATCCTTTTAAAACATTTTCCTAGTTTTCTAAGACAGTTTGAACCTTGACATGAGCACTGCCAAGCAAAGTATATCAGCATTGTCAGCCATGAGTTTTTTGACAAGTCTACTATGAACAAAACACAATAAACCGGTATTAACCAGTGAAAAACGATGACCAAACACCACTGAAATATCTTCCTGAACATTCCTAAGTACAGCTTTCCCAAAAATGTGCCTCTCTGCAAAAGCCATGTGGAGTCACAGTTGAAATTCTTATGGACATGGGAGACTACTTACTCAAAGAGATAAAGTGTTGTGCGTGTACTGTTTGTATTCAGAGGGATTACTCAGCCAAAACAGCTACGCTTCCAGGCCACGTTCACACTGACGTGAAGGCCAAACTGAGCCACCCACCAAGCAATGAAATTACCAGCTACAGTCTGATGGCAGCAGTGTTTTTACGAGGATGTTGGGACAGTCAAATAATGTACAGTACATTCTACTGTTGTAATGGTTTTCACATTTTCGGGTTGTGTTTTTGTCGTTTTGCTTGTGTTTGAGTTTTATGGTCGCTTGACCTTGTTGTATACTTAAATGATCATAGGGAGAATTTCAATGAATAGGTGTTTTATCTGATTCCCAGTAAATTGTATTGTGTTATGGAAAAAAAGAAGAAAAAAGACGTAGGTAGACGCAGGTATTTGTGTAAATCATCATTGTACAAGTGCCATTCCTTTTAGCACATATTTAACCTTCCTGTAAATAGAGACCTTTTGCAGTATCGAAATATATACTGTAAAATTCAGTTTATTCAATTGCATATTTTTGTATTGTTTACTTACTTTTTTCTATTAAAACACAAAATTAATGTTGTGTTAATATGATTCTAATGATTCATGCTTAATATTTTGAAGCCCAATTCATGTCATTCAGTTTGATAAAATGATAAAACAATTAAACAATCAATTGTTTAAATATAGAGATAAAATATATATAAAAATAACTTGATTTAAATATATATATTTAATATAATGGTATTGATAGTTTAGAAATAATGATACATTTAAAAAATATTTATTGTAATATTTAACAATAAAGTGATAATGGCATTTTTATACCTATGAATTTCAATATACTGGGTTAAACTGTCTAGAAACATATTTCTTGCCAATAAAATATTTTTTTATACATTTCTAAAGAAATGATGTGGTAAATGTTTAATATTAGTTTATATGTTTTTATTATAATTGTAATACTTATTTACATGGGACATTAAAATTATCATTTTAAAATGTTACCCTAGTTTTGTATATTTTGTTTAAGGCCATGGATATTTCAACCTTAAATTTTTGTCATTAAAAACATTTTACTGTGTTAATATGAGTCTGATTATTGATGATTCAATAAGATTTAGAGCCCAATTTAAGATTTTGGAATTCATGTCATTCAATTTGAGTTTAACTATAATAAATACAATATATAAATATACATAAGACTGTTAGAATAAAAAAATATACTCCTAATTTTTTTTAACTGAAGAGCATTTTTTGTGTGTCAGGTCTCTCAGAGAGTCCCTAGGTGACCATTGCAACATCGTGGTATTGTGCAAAACACTACAAAAAAATAACAGTTCTTAATTCAGAGAACTTACTCTCAATAGTCTTCTAAGCATTTAAAGTTCTAGATTTTTCCCAATGATATAACATTGTTGGGGGACTTGGAAGGATTAGTCTGCTGTCTATGAGTCGGCCCCTTAACTACCAGTGGCAGTAGTGAGAAATATAAGGGTTATTGACTCATTTTCCTGTCTGAAAAAGCTCTCTTGTTTTTCCCCCTCTTTGAGAGGCTCTCCCGAATCCCGACTGCACTCCGCATCTGGTTTAACTTTGAGAGATGTTTATATTCTGATCCAGGGCTCTTTTATTACATTGGAGCTGGAATTAATTGTTTGCTCTAGCAGGCCATAACAATTCCATAAAAATGTTTGTAATGCATTGTTTCGACGTCTCCCTTTTCTCCGTGTTTAAAAAATAGCTGTTTCTGTTTGTCTAGAATGTTCCACAGTAATCCTGAAAGCAATTTACAGGCCTGATTTAATTTTCTTGTTATGACAGAAGGAGGTCATCAGGTGTTCAGTGTCTGAAATTATGTCTGCCTTCTGTCCAAATAAGAAACAATGTTCTGTTTGTTTGGGTGTTTAAGTAAATCCACACTGTACACCGTATAGAAGTAAGGCGATCTTCTTGTTATGTCTAATTTAGAAGGTTTGCCACATCCTGGAATGATTTCATAGCTGATGTGACATTTTTATTCAAAATTCCATCTCAGAGAATCACCACTTGTGCGTCACTTGTGTTGTCACACTCATTATGAGTGGCGCCCCTAATTTGTTCATGGTGTGTGTCGTTACAGGCCGGTTTACCGATTCAAAACCTGCAGGAAGTGCAAACCAGACGGTATCAAAGCATTAGTAATTACGTGCAGTGACACACACAGAGCAGTAAAGTTAAATGCCGTATGTTGTCAGGATCTATTTTGCAGCCTCCATTTGCTGGATGAATCCGGGAAGAGAACCTGACGAAAGACTTTTCGACTGATTTACACCTTGTCTTTACAGACAGATGAGATAAGACTTCAGCGGAAAGCAATTTTTCTGTCCACACCAGACAACACTACAAGACGAGACAACATCAATAAAAACGTACATGCGTAAACAAATTGTTAAAAATTAAACCATTTTAGCATTAAAACCCAATACAAACTTTATCATGGATAACGCTTATTTGTGCACACAGTACTGTACAAAACACATAGGCACAGTAACGTTTGTTTATGTTGTTGTTGTTGTTGTTGAAACGGTCTATAGAGACCCGAGATATGAAAATGTGTAAGGATTAGTGCTGTCAAACGATTAATCGGATCCAAAAAAATCTTTTTCTTTACATGTGTGTTTGTACTGTTTATTTATTATGTATATATTAAAACACACATACAGTATATATATATATATTTATAGTATTTACATGTAAATGCATTTATATATTTACGTTCTTCTATTTGATATTATATATATATATATATATATATATATATATATATATATCCATAGGCCTATAAACATGTTTTTCCTAAATGCATGTGTTTGTATTTATATATACATAATAAATATACACAGTATACACAAATATATTATGTAAAGAAAAACTTTACATGCAATTAATCACGATTAATCATTTGACAGCACTAAAGGATATTTTTCCTTACATATCTGATGACTCAATAAGTGCAATGCATCTTTATTCCTCGAGGTGGCACTGTTTGATACACAATGATGACTTCATGTTTCACTCATAATTAGGATACTGCAGGCATAAAACAAAAGAATATCATCAATATACTCTGGAAGAGTGCTCTGATGATGACAGCGATGGTAAAATCATCTGCTCAGATTGATCCCTTCTAACTTTTGAAAGGTAACATGTCTTCTGTAAGCTAGTTTTTCTTAAAATATCAAGGTTATTGCTATTGCAGCAGTTAGAGATCCATCCGTGTTGGATATATAGGTCCGGGTCGCTAAAGACAGAGATATGTAATAATGATTGGCAAAACAAACTTTCAAAAACACATTTGCTTAAGCATCCAACCCGAATGACTTTGGAACACATGGTAAATGGTGACCAGCCAAACTGTTGATCGTCTGTGGTCCTCATGTACTTTAGATATATGTAGAAATGAGCAACTTGGACACTCTGCCAAGCATCTCCTGTTTTGTTTCACACATGAAAAAATGCCATGTGGGTTTGAAAAGATATGGAGAGTGAGTAGGCCTAAATGATAACAGAATTGTCGTTTTTGGCTACACTAATTCCTGTGAATTGACCAAAACCACATGCTTAAGGTTAACGGGTGCGAGCAATTGCATTTCGCTTCAAGTAAAATAGATTAAGACAATAGTATGCATCGGAAGTTATGCAACCACTAAATGTCCCGGTCGAGTGCAATGTACAGCAAACCGAGCAGAGATTTTATCAGTTGACTGCCTGATCTCACCAAGTCTCACTGTGTGGTCTAAAACTAAAGATAGGATTTGACTTGATGATTCTATTATGTCTCTAATTAAAACAACACTTCAGTGCTTTTTTATACTGAGATTTATTTACTAGCTAAATGATAATTAAATATAGATTTTATTTCCATTTCCAAACCAAATTTACCTTGTCTCATGTTGGATGTTGTAAATGAACTTACACTATTTTATTTTCTTGTAGTTTTCATAAATGATTCAGTGTCTAAATGTCTTCTCATGTGCCCATATGGGGTCTATTTTCTCTGAAATTCAGCCAGAGTTGGCTTATGATACGTGATCTGTCTGCAGGACAGGCCCTGGAGTTGACATCTTCGCCTGTTGTGCATGAGAACCACAAAAACATCCAGATCCATTTCCTCTTATCTGCACCATCAAAGTCATTACTGGCCTGTAATGCAAAGCAACTGTAATGTTTTTAATGCGCTGAGGCCTGACCAAGTCCAGTTGACTAATCTGGTCTGGTTATTACCTTCCAACTAACAGATAACAATCTACCACGGCTTTGTGCCACCAGCAGCAACAGGTTACAAACTATAAATAAATCAGCTCTGTGGAACAGAAAAGCAGATGTTTAGCACAATGCGATAGCTGCTCTTTTCCATTCATTGAACGTGGATGGTGACCAGGGGCTGTCAAGCTCCAAAAGAGCCAGAAAATCACTAGAAAAGTATCTCTGGTGACTTCTGAAGGCATTCATTTAGGTCATAATTTAAGACAAATATTGTTTAAGCTTTGGTCACCATTCACTTTTGTTGTACAGATAAGAGCAGTCTGCTATAACTCTTTGGATGAAAGTGTGTTTGGTTTTCGAAGCACATGACGATGAGTAAATGATGACATTTGAGTTTTTGAAAATAGGCCCTGTTATCAGGAACACGGTGTGTTTCTTCACCACGTGTGAAGCAATGCTCCCAGCTGGTGTGGATAGCTCACATCAACAGTATATTACTGTTCTGTCTGATACATGACGCCTGCAGATGGGTGCTGATGACGGAGTCCAGTTGTTCAAACCTAAACTAGCGCATGACTCAGGAACTGAGGAAGTTCCAGTCTAATGTTCTGGCCTGGGGAATAGCATTTTTTATAGACATGCTCAAAAACAGGGGTCCATGAAACATTGACTCAGATGCAATGAACGCCAGAGCTCTTTGGAGCA
The DNA here is from genome assembly GCA_032359235.1 of Enteromius mattozi. Taxonomy (NCBI): domain Eukaryota; kingdom Metazoa; phylum Chordata; class Actinopteri; order Cypriniformes; family Cyprinidae; genus Enteromius; species Enteromius mattozi. The sequence continues at coordinate 7,196,045 of JAUMHE010000079.1, forward strand.
AGATACAAGGATACAGTGTTCAGATTATAGGCCCGGTTTCATAAACAGGGCTTAGACTAAGACAGGATTAGGCCATAGTTCAATTAGGACATTTAAGTAATTTTTAAACACGCTTAGGAAAAAACGTTACTTGGTGTGCACTTTGAGACAAAACAAGGACATTGATATAGCCTATATTAAGATCAGTCATTGCAAGTTTTTTCAGTTAAAACAGCTCAGACTTACATTTTAGTCTAGGTTTAAGTCTTGTCTGTGAAATTAGAGGATAACGTTAAAATTAAGTGTTTACAAAGTGTAGCAACTATTTCTTATAATGCTCATCTTATCTAATTAAGTAATAAATGTACACTACAAATCAAAAGAGGGGACAGGTTTTTTTTTTATACTTCTTTTATTCAGAAAGGGCACGTTACATTTATTGAAAGGCATTTAAAATGTTCAAAAGATTAAAATAAATACTTTCTTTTGAACTTTCTTTTCATGAACCCACCCCACCCCAAAAGGAATATTAGTTTTTTACAAAAATATTAAATGTTTTGATATTGATAATAATAAGAAATATTTCTTTAGCAGCAAATCAGCATATTAGAGTTATTTTTCTGAAGGATCCAGTGACAGTGAAGACTGGAGACTGCTGAGAAACTTCAGATTTTAAGTATAAAAAATAGAAAGCATGCATTTTAAATCACAATAATATTTTATAATATTACTGTTTTTTTTTTTTCCATTGAGATCTCATTATTTGCGGTTTATTTAGAGCTAATGATTGTTTTTTCATTATAAATACAAAATATTATCCTTCGCAATCACAAAAATAGTACTTGGTTGAAAGGAAAGTATTGGTATCATTTAAAATTAATTATTAAAACAAAAAAAAAAGAGAAAAACTTGGCTAAATAAAATAATTTAAATGTTATAAAATACATTTAAAAATGATAAAGCCATAATATATATTATGCTAAAATTCACAAAAATAAATGTATACTATTTATGCTTATAAATATTAAATAAAACAAAATGTGAATGAAAAACCAAACAGTCAGCCTACTACAAAAAATAAATAAATAAATAATACACACAAGGAGAGTAACAACAACTAATGTGAACAGGAATTTCTTTATAGTTCTGAATAGATGCCGGTAAACTCTTCAGACACAAATAGGCTGCTTCAACTGGGACAGACATGGGGGTGTCGCACGAGGATCAGTGGACACAATAGCTGAGTTAATGAGCGCAAACATAGCAGCGTCTGTGCTGTCAGATTCCTCCAGTCATGGCTCCCACACACATCAGATAAAGCTCACCCATGGGCCCGAAGAACTGAAGACTTCATGAACTGAACAACCTTGTTAACAGAAATGTGACTTCAGCATACTGAGCATTTGGAAGTAAATAATGGGGGCGTTTTCTCATTATCAGACGCTTTATGAAGCATCATGATTTGGCCTGACTAACAATATTGTGCAGCCAACTATTTTTATGCAGACTGGCAATGTGGCAACTAAATAGGATTTTCGTGTCATAAAATCAACTGTTTATTGTTCAGAAAACAGAAAGAATTTTTTTGTTTGTTTGTTTTTTGCTTGCTTAATGGCCTACTGAATTTGCTCACTAAAAGAAAACACAAGCCGTGCTCTTCATAAAAAATGGATCCCCAGTTGTAAAGTTAAACAGTCCATGTTTTGCTCCTAGTGTTACTCTAGGTCATAATCTCAGTGAATGCACACCCTAAAAATGATCTCTGAAATCGCGGTCAGGCGAGTGGACAGACAGCCATGATTGGCTAAGAGACAATTATGCGGAAACTCCTACTTTCTCCCTGAGATTCAGATCTGTTTCTGTCAGCTGGAGGCATTTGAATAGGTAGCGCACAAACCCGGCAGCCACAGGGTTTGGATTGAAATCTTACAGATATGTCTCTACAGGCCATTAAATCATTATTTCTACAGGCCGCATGGGATTGTGCTTAAGGAACTCGGAAAATGAATCCAAGAATGGATTTACTGCCTTTCTTTCCCGAAAGGCCCAAGGATTTCTTTTAAATGTGATAAAACACTTAAGCAGAGCTTAAAAAGCAGATGCAGATCTTGTCCCCTGAAATCCATCACGATGTTAAACTAATCATTTTTTCATTTACTGACTGACTTTTGAAAAATACCTAACTTCTGAGAGTGGAATTTGTGAGTGATTTGATAGTGAAACCGCATTATGTTGCTCATATTTTAGGCTAATATATCTGGTCATACGCATAAGCTTCTAATTTCACTGAATTTATGTATTATTTGATTTCAAACAATTCATTTATTGTTTGTTGAGCATCGCACCCCCACAAAAGACCAACACTGCTCAAGGCCATTATAGCCTTGAAAAACATTTGAGCAATCGCGCCATCTGCTGGTCGGAATATGCAATCAACATTTACTCTGCATTCATAGTCCACAGCATTAATAAACCACAAGCAAACAGCGTCATAATCTAAAGACATTAATACATTAAACCTACAAAATGTACTGTTTTATAAGTAGAAATAAGTGGTAAGGCATTTGCATTTGTATTTTCTGTACTGGATTTCTGTACCTAAATCTGTATTTTCAAATCTGCGTCCATTGTTGTAATATTAAATGCATAAAAAGACTGCAGTCAGGGTGTTTATGGACAGCCATATGCCTGCATGGATAAAACACTGATGTTTAAGCCACTGGAGGCAGTAAAACAGTTATGTAACAATCTGTTTCTGACTCTCTAGCTTTCTAACAGCATGTACAGTACACAAGCCTGACTGTAATGGCTGTGATTTATGTCGCAGAACAAATGTAGAAGGCTCTTCAGTGTTAATGTTAACTACAGACTTAATTTTACGCTAAAGAACACGGAAGCTGCTCATCTAAAAACCATGCTAATGCTAAAATGCTAGTTCTGGCGTAGGCCTGTAGCACAAGTTGGCCTACAGCCATATATTCAATCTTTTTTTAGTGTGGCCACAGACTTCTGAAAGAGAAATGTTATTGTTTGTGCAAACCTTTTATAGTTTTTAATAAATATTGACAGCTCAAAGTCATTAAGCCTGTGTGCTAGTGTCACGGAAGCTAATTCCCTTAGCTTGACCCATGAATGGCAATTTTCTGTAAATTTTGAAAGTTTCTGTATCAAACTGGGAAAACGCAGTTTGAAGAAGCAAATATAGTCTGCATAGGTCTTTGGTTCTGAAATATTAAATAGCTGAATCACACTGTATATACCCTTTATTTAAAAAAAATATATATATATATATATATATATATATATATATATAATATTTAATTCTAAACAAGATTTATACACTTATTTTGAAAAAATACAATTTTACATTTATTGAAACACCAAAATTAACAGTTTTTTATTGATGATTTTTAAATGTTAGGAGTTATTTAGTTTAACTTTGATCTACAAAAAGCTTTAAAAAAAAAAAAAAAGGTTTTAACTATAAGTATCTCCAGATAGATGGAACATGTATATTTTTCCAAGGAAGGAACAGTCCCTATATAATCAAAGAAACAAACGAACAATGAGCCCAGTTTGAATCTCTTTGATGAGGATGGAGAGCATTGCCTGCTGCGGTGGATTTACAAACTTTAGAAACAATAGTCATATGTTAACTATTAAGGATTATTTAATCTATAAATCTCAATATATAATCTCACTCTAGACCTGCATAACTTTATTTGTCTTGAAAACAAAAGGAGAGGTTGAGCAAAATCTAAATGCAGTCCTATTTTAATACAGTTAAAGTAAATAGGGTGGACGCTGTCTGTATAAAGCTTCAAAATATACAAAAATAAATCCAGACGTAAACTGTTTCAGGTGTGCTGACAAGATAGATAGCTACGGATCAGACTAAAATTTAAGTTATGACCTTATAACCTTCTTATGAAACTAAATCTAATTTTTGGGGATAGCCACATGTCAGAGAGTAGGCTACTTATGATGACCCAACATCAAAAATGCGGTTTCATTCTCCAACTTTAGACAAACATCGGACAATATACTCATGCTTTGCCATGAACACACCCGTGGTTAGTTAAAATGACATGTTACATTATTTCTGAAAACCTAAACACGTCGAAATCATCTCGTACACGCAGGGCGGTGACGTTGGCGGCCGGACGTGATGACGCAGGTCCTCGAGCCTGTATACGTGCGCGTTCTTGCGTGAGCTCGGAACAAGTAGAGGACGACGAGGCTTCACCCCAAACCGTCTCTGTCTCTGGAAACAGGCCCGATATTCACACTGTTACGCATTTAAAAACATTTAACCATGAGAAGGAAGCTGTTGGGCGTAATTCTCGCCGTTTGTATCGGTTGGTTCCAAGCCGAGGCTGGGACAGGTAAGGCGTCTCGTTTTTCTGTTGCTCACGAGCCCGTTTTTCACAGGCCGTCTGTTGACACAGACACGACCTAGACGACAGGTGGACTGTATTTACCGTACGATAAAGTAAAAGGCATCGAATATGAACGTTTTAAATGGCTTGAAATGTTTAAAGGCCGTTGAAATCGTCGGCAAACCGTCGCGCACGAGCCCGCTTGGGAACAACTCACGCGCATGGCGCTATAGCAACAGCGGAGTAGTTTTTACGCATTAAATCTATTTAAGTATTCTAATATGCCAGCACAAAGGAAATACGTATCCAAAAACGAGTTTATGTACTATTAATCTTTAAAAAAAAAAGATGTTAGCGACGTAAATGATTATCACGTTGTTAAAAGGCAAAGTACAAACCGCAAAAAAACCCATCGTGTGTGTTTGCTGTTTTTTTTTTTTTCTTCTTCTCTTGTGCAAGAACCTTTAATCCCTACTCAGTTTTGTAACCAAGTTACACATTTCCCCTAAATGCAGATGTTCTCTCAGAGGCTCATGCTTATTAGTTGACCTTTTAATTATTACAGAAAGGATTCAACCTAACTTTGCTTAGCTCGTTAAAATATTAATGCCTGTCCTCTTCCCTGGCAGGTCCTTTACTCTAGTAGTGAATGATGTGTTGAACAGGGTAAGCAGCAGGCAGCCATGACAACCGGAGCAGACTAGTTTTCCAGAGGCCTGCTGTCAAGTCTAGTAAAACATCACTTGAGAGTAGCCTGTAATCATAAAATGAAAACTGAGGGAGGCAAAACATGTTTGTCCAATCACGAAGAAGCAGGCAGTAGGGCAGCAATTTTCATCTTTTAGTCGATCCCTGTTTCAGTAAAAGGCTTATCTTAAGCTCATTATAATGTTCCATCGCTGGAAATGGCACAGGAATCCACTCAAACCGAATGAACTTGCAGGCGATCGACTGCTGCTTACTTACGTTAATGGAAGTTAGCAGTTTAGCTGGAATTGTCAATCATGTACTGTGAAATTTGTATTTGTATATTAAAAATTAATTCCAGTCTTTTAGATAAATCAGTTGGTGAATGGCAGAGTAATGAAACTGATGTCCTGGCACCATCATAATTTCTTTAGACCCCTAGCAGCAGCAGCTGATGAATAGCAGGGTCGGTAAATCCAAACCTAATCAGCTTCGTGCTCGCGGTTAGAAATAGAGTACTAAACACCCTAAGAGGTGCTTTTCTGCACGTAAGCATTGGTACTTCCTTAAAACGTAACAATCTGTGCAACAAGTTTACTCATGCTGTTCTTAAGTTGCCACACAACACATAATGCTACTGTAGAAGGTCAGGATGGTGGAAGTTGTAGCATCTCCAGATCAGAATTAAAATTAGATTTTCCCCTGAGTACTCAATCTTCAGTTCAGCTCAGTTGTGCTTTGCTCAACAAATTGGGTTAGAGCAAATGGGCAGGTGTTTATCGTTTGCAGGTGAATAGACGTGAGAAGGTTGTTTTTTTTGCTTTGTGTTGCTACTGCCAGCCATTTTGTACTTAAAAAGGGTGTTTGTCAGCATGTACCCGGCTTGTTTGGTGAGGATAGTCCTGTCCTTCAACTTTTTAATTGTTCTCACTAGTTGCAGGGATATGCAGAGCTAGGCTATATCCTTTTGAAATTTGTCACTGGGTTGCCTGAGTTACTTGTTGACTAGTCTAAAAATCAGTCTAAATTAAAAATAATAATAGTGATAATTGTGAAAAATTGTATTGTGATTTTTATCAATGCTTTTGTGTCCTAAAGTTGAATCTTAATGGCTTAACTTCCAGTGGGAGGTAAAAAACAACAACAAAAATTCTCTGATATTGTGAATCATTTAGTCTGTTTAAATCCCATCTGTCCACAATCGACTACAAGCTTGCATTGGTTTAAGTGCAACACCCATACTTCACAATCCAATAAACACCTGATGAATAAGACCTAAAACCTCCTACTAGTTTTTACATTTGCATGCACCAGAAATGTTTTTAAAAGGTTAATAAAAAAACAAACCAAACTTGTTTCATGCAGTGCTTTAGCAAGCTGAGTGTCTCATGTACATCTAGGCCAGCAATCTTAAAAGCCTTGTGGTTAAACAGTTATGACTTGCGTGTAGATTAATGGTTTTTTTTTTATAGTGAACGGTTTATCAGCATTCATTTATGAGATTGAGCCAAGAAAATGTAATGTTGAAACAATCAACCTTAGGTCAGTATTTCTTCTGCCAATTAATCCACATGTCTGCTTGTGAGAAGGTGAACTTATTGACTTGTTTACTAGAACAGATTGAGTCAAACCTAGAAGAGGCAGACTTTGTACCTGAGTGATACTTGTTGTGCTTTACTGTTCTCCCTGTTTGGAATTATTTGTAATTTAGGCTTGAAATATTGAGTTAATACATCTGCCTTATGGTAACATTAAATCTAAACACTTATATATACAAATATGTATGCTAAAATTCCTTCTAGAGCTTGTTTATATGAGTAGTTTTGAATTTGTGGTTTGCTTAGTGAATATTGGAGGTGACCTTTCATGATGGTCAAATGAATGAAGCCTGTTCTGCTTTCAAAGGGCACGTGTTATTTCAGGCCTAAGGCATGTTTGGAGTCTCATTGCTCTGACTGTAATGTGGATTGTGGACACCTACCATTTTTACCCTTCCCTGGCTAACACACCAAAACATTCCTCCCTCAGCAGCGGACAAAAAGGGAGCAGTACCTTACTCTTGTTTCAAAACCAAACACACTGAAAGCATGTGCTACACCGCAGGAAGCAACAACAGGTCTGGGGCTGATCTCAAAGTGTTCCTGTCATTGATGTAAAGGATTGTTGTTCAAACCTCTATGCACGTACTTCCACGTCGCTCAGGGTGTGTGTATTGTTTTAAGGTGATCAGAAGAATTTCGCCGAAATTCTCCATGGGGGATTAGCACGATACAACCTTGTTTTTCTCCCAAGTCTACATGAATAGCTTCATAGGTTCATTTAATCAGTTCATGTCAATTGCTTAATCATAATCATATGACAAGTTTTAAAGGGATAGTTTGCTCAAAATTAAAAAAACACAGGGTCCAAACCTGTATGGCTTTCTGAAAGTGTTTTAAATCCATTAAATTTGGTCAATAAGTTTTTCACAGTAGAGGAAAAACTCATACTTGTTTGTAGGGGTGTGACGAGACATTTATCCTGCGAGACGAGATGAGACACTGGGTTCACGAGAACGAGATGAGAGATTTAGACTTTTTTTAAATCCTTAATGATAAAATATTTTGGGGAAAAAATTATTTTATTCAACAAGAACATTCAAAAAAAATGTAGGTGAATTTTGTAATCAACTTTTTGAAATGAAACCATTTTAATGAATTACATGCAGTAATAAACAACATGTGAACACTGCAAAATATTTTGCCACAAACTGACAGGCAAGTAATTAGCAATAAATAACAAAAAATGTAGAATAGTATAAATAAATAAAAACAAATAACACAAATATTCCTTTTAAAAGCAAGGTAAGCAATTTTTTTTCAAAAAAGCTTCAGAAAACAGAGTTGGGCCAAATACCTTAACAAACTAAGCAAACGCCAGCATTACGTCATTTTCGTCATCAGGAGGGCTCGCGGACAGCCGCGCACCCTGTCAGCGTGCAGGCAATTTGAGACCGCACGGGCTGTCCGCGAATAACTGTGTATAGGCTAGAAGACTGCTGAAAGAGTGCAAGTCAATTGGTGGCATTGCGCATGTTTTGAGCTCGTCCGTCCGCACTAATCCGCGATTGAGTATACTTTGCAAGCTGTGCATGAGACAGAATGGAACGCGGACAGTGAAGTATACCCGGCCTTAACTCTGACTACACTGGACGCTATAAAGCGACCATTGAAAACCATTTGGAATTTGTATCAGTATGTCATAAATAGAACGTGGCAGCAGTTTCCTGTCGGAGATTTGTTGCTCTGCATCATACCACTATCGTGAGGATATAGCCAAGTTCTCGCGAGAACAATCGTGTCTTGCGAGATCTCGTCACACCCCTACTGGTTTGGTATGACAGGATGTTGAGTAAATGTTTTAAATACATTTCCTGTTTTGAGTGAACTTCTCCCTTTAAGCTTAGTTAGTCATCACCATTACAGTCATCCCTTTATTTCATGTGAATGTTCAATTTAATTTTTCATTGCATTTCTTAATATGCTAACCTTTTGGTTTTTATGCATGCTTCAACTCATTGTCTTTTTAAAATGCTTGCTTCTAATGTTCTTCAGTTGGGTTTTGGTTATCATGAAGCATTGAAGTCTTGCATCATGATGCTCAATCCAGTTTGTTTCTTGTGTATGCCTTCTTGGTTTTCCATTCTAACGTTTCTCTCTTTTTCTGTCTCCTCTGCTGTTTCTGTTCTTCTTTGCCTGCCTGTCTGCTAATCATTATTCATATCATCTCAAATGAACTATCAACCCTAAACCCAAATCACTCATCAAATGTTCAGCGGGCTTCATAAAATCGCCCTTGTCTCAGATGAAACTCATGGAAGACAATGCCCTGTTGGATTGCGAGGTCATAGGGAACCCCATCCCGGAAGTTCAGTGGTGGTTCATTGAAGGCGAAGAGCCAATTGAAACGGTCACTCAGCTGTTCGACGGCGCGAGAGAAGATCGCGTACACATCAATGCCACCTATATCAACCACGCCACCAGCACGCTCATCCTCACCAACCTAACACTCAACGACACAGGTGTTTACGAGTGCCGTGCCTCGAACGACCCCGACCGCAATGACCTCAGGACCCCCCCCAAAGTCAAGTGGATTCGCTCGCAAGCGAACGTTATAGTGTTTGAACGTGAGTTACGTTGTGGCATCACAACGTCTTCACTAGCGTAGAAAAGGAAGTCCCGTAGTTTCAGACTCTCCCTTGAATTGCCCTCCGCTTTCCTTTTTTTTTTTTTTTTTTTTTCTTCCTTTGACCAGAGACCAGGTCACATGACTACTTTAGCACCATCTGTTCTTTCATAGTAATCTTCTGAGCATATCATTGTCTAGAGCTTGATGAAGTTGAGCCTTTTAATGAAATGGCATTGGTAAACGTTACTGCTGGTCAAAAGGTGTTAACTAACGCACTAATTGGCTTTCATTTCTGAAAAAGGACTTTGATTATGTTAGTGTGGCTTGCTTAATTCTTCTGGTGGTCTGAGAAGACAACTAGTTATTTTTCACAATACGTTTTCATTAGCTCATGGTCTCCAAACCAAGTTGCTGGTTGGTTGAGTTTCGTTCCCTTTTCCCATATTTTTTTCATTACAAACTGCTCACTCAATGCTTCCCAGTAGCCCAAATGTACCTTCACTTCTCCTTTGGTAGAGCACAATGTGCCTTAAAGCATACATTGTGGTGAACATCTGGACAGCAATGTTCCGATCCATTCCATCGTGTGTCCAAAAATGTATTTTTATTTATTTTATTCTTTTTACAGTGCCACATCAAACCTAGAGGTTGGTAGTCATTTTCAGGAGTGTGCACTTGTTTTGTTTTTGTTGTTTGTCTGTTAGAAACTTGTTTAACTTTCGCTACTTTTATGCCTTGGCAGATGCAGCCATCACAACCCAACCAGAGGATCAGAACTTTGCGAACCAGACCTCTGCAACACTCTCCTGCAACCTTACCGACTCTTCTTTTAAAATCGGAGGCTACTATTGGAACCATAATGGAAAGAGAATTGCCGAATCCGTGTCAGGAAAATCTTTCATTGAACATGAGTATGTTCCCCAACTTTATGGAAATGATTATATCATAAGAGTGAAATATAGTGCTCTAATTTTAGTATAAGTTTCTCAGATTTAGTGTTTACTGGTCCATAGTCCACTGTGCCTGTATAGTGCAGCTTCTCAGTTTGCGCGATGGGGCTGTTAGCAGCAGTAGCATGATTAAGAGCCTCCGGCACTGACCCTAATTCCCATTAGAACTGCTGGGTTGGAAAAATATCCATAGGGATGCCCGAGCAGCATACTGGAAAAGCTGTTTACTTTTATATTTCATATTTGAATTCCCCTTCACCTTTATTGCTACGGTGCTGTTGATATTGTGGAATCTCAGTTGGAATATAAAATGGTGTAACATGTGAAATACACATATTTTTGATCCGTTGGTTTCACTTTTTTTTTTTTTTCTTTCCATGGCAGAATTAAAAAGATTGATTACCACTCTTCTGGAATATATGTATGCGTCTTCAAAACAGAACCTGAGGTTAATGCGACCATTGAAGTTAAAGGTAAATTTAACTGACAAATTTATGGATTACTGCATATGTTATCCATCATGCTTTCCACACATTTTTTGATGTGTATTGTGCTCATCATCTGTTATTGTACTCTTCCTGTTAGTCGCCCCACATGTAGCGGCCTACAAACACTCTGAAAATGCTAATGAGAAAGACAAGGCTGTCCTAATATGTGTGAGCCATGGATACCCCCTGCCTACTGACTGGAAATGGTCTAAGCTGCGTGAATCTGATAGTCAATGGGTAAATAAAGGTTTGTTGTAATACCACGAGACTGTTAACTGTGATTTTAAAGGTTGCAAAGATGTGTTAAATGACACTTGGCATTATGAACATTTAGTAATCTAGCTGTAGCATCCTTCAGTTTATTGCATGACAAGATCATAAAATGTAAATTTTATATA
>JAUMHE010000079.1:7207192-7227337 GCA_032359235.1 Enteromius mattozi
TGGAATTGCTACAATATTCAACTTGTTAACTACAAATAAAGTAATTGTTCATTTGACTGCCATGGTAGTAGCAATTACATTAAAATTTATTTTATTCAGCCTATTATCAAGTATTATATTACATGAAAAATCTAATTATATTATTTAATGTATTGTATTTAATAATTATATATTAATTGATTTGGTAATTGTTAGTAATAATTATATGCTAGTAGTTATTAAAATTATTGTATTTTATTACATTGGTGCTTTTTTTTTATTTTAAAATCAATAATTGTACTAGTTGTATCAAAATTACAATAACACATTCAACCTATTATTTATTATTACTATTAAATTTATAGCAGCACTTCTATTAATAGAATTGTAACAATGACTACTAGTATTATTTGGTTTTTATAGTAATATTATATAATGTTAATAGAATATATTAATAGTATTAAGCTGTGTTGCCCTTAAAATCACCATATTTATCAAGATGTGATTTATTTATTTTTAAATCAAATCCTGCTGCCTCAGTCTGATGATATAAAGGGCAACTTGAGAAGTTTGGTGGGGTGTTTTTTTGTTGTTGTTGTTGTTGCTTGAACAGTTTTTGAGAATGGGCAACAAATTTCAATCTGGGAATCTTTTTAATTGTTCATGGGCTCAGTCTCTTACCTGGTGGCCCGTTACCTGGTGGCCCGTTGCCTGGCAACATTGCTTAGAGTTGCCCTGTGTATCATCAGCCTTAATAACTTGCTAACAATTTTGCATTGTCAACACACAGATGACCCTTACCAATGGCACTGAGAATTATGAGATCAAGAACACCCCCAACAAGACCACACTGTACGTGAAAGATCTGGAGATCGACAGGGACATGGGCATGTACGAGTGCCTGGGCACCAATGAAGTAGGGCAAGCTAGCGATCAGATTCAGCTGCGTGTGCGTAGCCAACTGGCCGCCCTTTGGCCATTTCTCGGCATTGTTGCTGAGGTCATTATCCTCATCACCATCATCTTCATCTACGAGAAGAGGAGAAAGCCAGACGAGATCAATGATGGTACGTGGCGCTAGTTGTTTTTTGTCGTAATGATATTTCATTTCCATTTTCGTGAATGTACAAATGAGTGATCAGTGGATGTAATTTTACATTTTTTGTTGATGAATTCGTAATGGTGCAAAATCCTATTTCAGTTTGATTTTGTATGTTTATTTTATTTGGCTGAAGTGTGTGGCTGTTCCTTAGCTGAGTCTATTTTTGTTATTTACGTTGTTTATTTCCCTGTTCGCTGCTGCTTTTACGTTGTGGTAAGTGCTCAAAACTGCATGTCAGACTGAAGTGGATTTGCTTAAACGGGTGGTTTTGGGAGTTTGAATGCTCTCCGTGGATAGGCTGAGAAGTACAACTCTTTCACTGGCGGTTTGTTACTTGAATAAGAAGATAAAACCAACCAGATTTGTCAGACTTAGGTTTAAGAAAAGCAACTTTGTTGGTTTTCCAGTAGCCAGTGAAAGCGTTTAGCTGAGTCTGACACATTGCAGTGCAGAATGGGTTTTAAATGTCAAGGTATTATGCATAATAACTAAGATGACATTTCAGACGGATCATGTTATACTGCCTTGCATGCTCTCTGCATCATCTTCTCATTGCATGATGTTCCTCAGCCCCAGATTATTATAGCAGTGGCTTCCTTTACGTCTCTGGGAGGCAGCACCCAAATGGCTCAAATGGTGGCAAAATATATAATCCCAACTTTATTACTTAGCCAGTTTTCATCTTTCTGAGTGTGTTTGGACATGCTCTCTGCATGAAATTCTTTCAAACTCAAATTCAGCTTTTTCTTTTTTTAAAAAGTATATGTTTGTTGGGTGTCAACTCGCATCTCATTTAAAGTTTTGTTCTGATTGTGTCTGTCTGAAGCACAACCTTGCCAGTAACCGGACTATTTCATTGGATTGAGTCTGTAATTTTTTTTTTTTTTAAACTTTATATAGGGGTACTTTTGAATGTGAATATACATTAAAGAAAATTCATAACTGATTAATGAAGATAATTAAATGCTTGTTTAAAGTGATTTTATTTTTTTATTTTTATGTGTATAAATATTAATTACACACTTTTTACAATGTAGTAAAAAACAAAATAAGATAAATATATATTAAATACATGCTTTCGTAAAATAATCTATAAATCAACCTCCCACACGACTGTATGTATTTATAAAATATTTTTATAATGTTATAAATGTGAAATTTCATGTACACAGCTATATATTTTTATTTTTTTTTGCACTTGACATTTTTCCAGACTTTTGACACACACATATTTACATTTAATATTTAAAAATAAAAAATAAATAAATATATATACACATACATACACACACATTTTATAGTGACTGAAGTTCCACAAAATAAGATGCACAAATATTTAATAAAACACATAAAGGTTGTAGTAATAAAAATAAGTAACCATAAGAATAGTTTTAGTATGATTTGATTCGTTACGAATTTTAAAAATCTTTTTTTTTTTTTCTTTTCTTTTAAATACCCCTCCAGTTCATAAAGGTTGTGATTGGGTGTTTTCATTTCCATACAGCCGTTGTCATATCCACAGACTTCTCTACATATGTGCTAGGACATTTTTCAGCGGTTTCTTTTCAGTAAATGCTGACTTCAGAAGTCCAGTGCAGGAGTTTACGAATGTGATATGTGTTTGAGAGCCTTGACCATGATTGATGCAGAAAAGGAACAATGTTTTTCTCTCTCTACTACATCTGTAGGTGAGGTTGTGCTACAAACAAATGATATTTGATTGGAAACGTTTGCTCTTGGGTTGAAAACCACGAAACATATCCTTTCAATCCAACATCAGACTGCATGGTTTAATGTAAATGCATTATTCTGCATGAATCATTATTAGTAGTGCTGTGAAAACATTGATAGCGGTGTTTAGTAGATGTGTTACAGATTTAGCTGTAGAAGTAACTGAATTAAGAGTATCAAGGTTTTCCGGTCCCCAAATCGCATTTACTCATTAGGTGCTCTGCTTTTAAACTTACGGTTCTCACTGTCTTGAGGCTGTCATGTTAGATTTTAGACAAGCTACTGTAACAGTTCAAATAGACTGTAGTGTTTTACGTCTGTCAAAATGAGTGTTTAACTGTTTTTCTTTTTGTTTTCATGTGTTCCTGCTTCCTGTAGATGATGACTCAGGATCTGCACCACTGTAAGTGTTTTGTATTATTTGTGCACATCAGCCTAGATGTGCTTCTAGCTCAGGAAATTCATATGCACATCAAAGATGGAACTGACATGCCTTTGTTTTTCAGGAAGAGCAACGCCGCTACAAACCACAAAGACAAAAATGTCCGGCAAAGGAACTCCAACTGAGAAAGGAGAAAAGGTGAAATTATTCTTTAAATATTATTTGCAAATGGTTTTTAACATTTTAATATACGAAACCAGTTGTGGAACATTAATCTTCTATATTTTATACTTTTATTTATTTATTCATTTTTATATATATATATCACATATAACCATAATGTTATCTAATATTAATTACTATTACAACTATTTATTTTTAATGTGTATTTTTAGTAAAAATAAATAGTTCTTAAAATTAAGCGACGTAAACAGTAATGAAATGTTCAACTGTTTTTAGAAATAGAAAATTTATATTAAAGCTTATTTTATACAATTTGTTTTTATTGTAGTTTATAACTAATAAATAGAAACAACTAGTTTATATTCTACAACAAATATTAAAAACATTGTTAGTATTATTCCTTTTATTGTATTTAATGCGCAAGTTATTTTATCACTATTAATGTGTATCTTTTATTGTATTGTAGACTTGGTTAGTATAAACTAGTAAAAAATATATAATTAATAATAAAATTATTTTCTGCATTTGATATCAAATATTTTGTTGCTGTTTTTAATTAAAATGTTTTAAATAAACAATATTACGTCTTAATTCTATACAATTTAAAAAATATTAATATTTTAATTCCTTTCTTTTGTTGTTGACCTATAATACAAACTGTAATAAAATTAATGTAATTCTGTTCATTTTGACATTTAATATAAACAGCGCTGATATTTGATAATTCTATTTGTAAAGGTGTTCATACTTTTATACAATTTATAATTGGTTTTATTGTAGCTTACAATAAACAATTAGTTAATATTCTATAATAGGATATTAAATTATATACTAAATAATGAGATTGTGATTTTCGTATATTAACTAATTTTTTTAAATTTATTTATTTCTCTTTTCAGGTGTCCTGATGACTACTGTTGAAAATATATGGAGAGTTGAGTTGCTGAGTAGCACATTATAGTGCACCCTGCGAGTTGTTAACCTTCTGCTTGAGTGTAAATGTCTTGAGATAATAATTGGTCTCCTTTTACTTTTATTCTATTCATATTGTGCTGCCAGCTGACATTTTTAAAATGTTTGTTTTTTTTTTTGGGGGGGGGGGAGGGGGGGAAACTGCATGATTGTATTCTTGCTGTAGAAGTGTGTGTGTGTTTAGTGAATCTGTTGTGGGATTTTTATTTTTTTTTTTTTTTTTTTTTGTCGTCTTCCTGGTTTCTTTCACGGTTCCTCACGAGTTGCGCATTGCAACTTTCCAAAACCATTTACTGAGTGTAACTGAATCACTGTTCAGCCGCATGAGAATTTAACCATGTTCAGTGTATACAAATAGGTCGCTGAATCAAGTTTCTATAACAGCTGTTGTTTTCCTTTCTGTAAGCCTTAATGTTTAGTCACTTTATTGTACATTCTAGTTTAATTATGGAAATAATTTAAAGTACTCATGCACATTAAAGTGCACTATTCCATGTGGATGGTCAAATGCCACTTTTTGTCAGGCTAACAATTTTGTTTAATGTCAAACAAGCTTATTTTAAAGTTCATAATATAGTTTCTAATGTTGATTTTTAGGATTCCTCCACCTAACCCTAAGGACCAAGTGCTAGTACAGTGTGTTCGCATAATCCATTATAATTGTTTCCCAAATTCTAACATGGAGGACAATGATATGGTTATAAATATTTTAGGTGAAGTCAGTGAAAATGGGGTTTTCGTGAAGGCTTTTGCTTTAAATGATACTCTCCTATAGACCGTCATACTTGCATTGTAATACATTGTGAAGTATAGTGTCTGGATGTGTGCCATTTTCCAAGTTATGAGATGCGTAAAATTTTAAGATCTTGTTAGAAGTGTATAAATTATTTTGCATTAGCTTAATAGGTAATCTAATACACTATCAACTGTACTGACTTGCACAGTCTAAATAAACTTATTTGATTTTAACTTTGTCTTTTGAATATTTTTATTTATTTTAATTTTTTTGGTGTGTTTAACCGAATAAATCATATGGCAGGATAACCGAGAGGCCTGTATTGGCTTGTTCTTCGAGCTACCATAAGGGGGCGACATTTACTCATTTATTCGGTTCAGCTGTAGGGAGCGGCTCTACGTGACAAACATCACAGCGCTATTACATTGGAAACAAGGAGACATCATTAAACCTTTATGGCCTTTCAAAATTGTCAACCGTACTCGAAGTTTTGTCCATGTGAATATTTGCTAATAATTGGATAAACGACTCGAGGCCTGTGACATTAGAGCATAAAGAGCAATGCTTTTTGGTATCTACATAACATCCTTGAAAGATTTGAAATCAGCTCTAGGCTCGGCTGTGATAAGCGTATTTTTACATTTTTTTTTCTTGTAATTATAAGGGCTTTTTTGGTGCATGGCCTAATGTAAGAATATCCAGGTGATCCACCTTATTTTATAACGTGGAAGTTTGCGATAGCCTTTAAAACTTTTTCTTTTTTTACAAGGGAAAATAACTGGAAGCAAATGATACCGAAGCCTCCGCACATTGAAGTTAAAAATAAGATGGACCTAATCCAATATAATAAAGTAGTTTCCTTAATGTAGTTTATGAAAAAAGACTTTTTTTTTGTGTAACCAGTATTTTATCATTTGACAAAATGGCCTAAACTATGACCAATTTGAACATGCACGTCTTAAAGTAAAAAAAAAAAAAGAAGTTAAAAGTACTTTAAAAAGACTTTCCTGTGTTAAAATCAGTTTTACTGGAGTAGGCCTAAGAACATGTGATATTAATGATTCAAACTGATAGTTTGCTTTAAAAAGTAGAACATGTTTAGAAATTATGGTCAGGAGCCTGACATTTTAGACAATATTTTATTTTCGAGATGTTTTCAAATTTGCATGAAGCCAACTATAGCTTAAACAAAGACTTTGAAATTATGTAGGTTTTTTTTTTTTACTCTTTCGTTTGTTCATTTCAGGTATCATTATTTACATCATCATGTTTAGAAATGTGCAGCTAGATAGGATACTACTAACCTATATTTGCATATTTAACAGCATAATATAGCGCATCTCGGCCTATTTTCCACTCATTTATCCTTGACATAGTTTAATTCCTGACTCCATTCATTATCTGAGAGCAGAGGAACACAGAGCTTGTGATGGTTTAGGACCAGGTAAGGGAGTCAACGAGTGCAACCATAGCAACGCGACTGGTGTAGTTATCTGGTGACATTGGGACGCGGAGTAAAGGACTGTAGGCAACTGCCCACGTCTGCGATTTCGCAATCTGGCTGCGTCAGGATTCCTCTCAAAGCAACGCCGTCATGGACGAAGCGGAGGACGGCGATGAAGACCACAAAGAGACTGGCAGGGGCGACATCCTTGACTCTTCCTCCAAGATGAAGAATGTAACGCCAGGAGGGGGAGCAGCGGCGAGCAGGATCTCCAACCACACGGACTTCGCCTCCGTCTCCTGTGGACGCAGCACGGAATCCACCGCGCTCCTCTGCCACGGAGATGTTTCCAGGGACAGGAGGGGGTTTGACGGCGAGGATGGCACCGGAATGAGATGCGTAATCAACGGAGACTGCCGAAGAGACGAGAGCTTGTCCTCAACCCTCTCCAAGCAGGAGAAGCAGACAGGTGGAGGCTTCCCAGCATCTGCATGTCACTCCAGCACCTCCAGCATGGACGGCTCGGTCACTCCTGTCCCGACCGCCGCTGCTCCTCCCGCTGACAAGAAGGACTCCAGAGTTTCCTTCTCCAGCGCTCCACCGGCCCACGGACCGACCTCGAACCAGCAGCCGGGCAATTCTGTCAGCTTTCCCAAGTCTGAGGATGGCCAGATCACGGCTGATGATGCTGAAGCCAGGGACAATCAAACTTACATGCAGAGGCAGTTTAGCGCCATGCTACAACCCGGGGTCAATAAATTCTCCCTACGTATGTTTGGGAGTCAAAAGGCAGTGGAAAAGGAACAGGAACGAGTCAAATCCGCTGGCAATTGGATTATTCATCCGTACAGTGATTTCAGGTAGGCATCATGGAGTGACACCAGTGGAGACACAATACATGGGTTGAATACAATAAAAACGGTGCCTTTTATGGTAAAAACAAACAACAAAAACTACTTTATTGTGAAATATGTAACATTAGACAAAGTAAATTGCATTAAAATCACATATCAAGTAAGTAAATAAATAAATAATGGTAGGTACAGAATTGGTAACAGAGTTGACAAATTTGAAAAGTTTAGCCATTTAGCCAAGGTCTTCAAACTTTTACAAGGTGTTTATTATGAATATAAATTAACGTTGAGTTTTTAAAATTCATTCACACATATTTTAGTGTTCAGTAATCAGTTATCTGTAAATATCGTTTTTATATATTATCTGTACTTAATCGATTACTGTACAGAATTATGGTAACAGGGTTGAATATTTATGATCGTCCCTAGAGACAAATGTCAAATTTAATGATTAGGTGATTTAAACAAGGAGGCACATATTTAATACACCTGAATAAAAAGTAACAGAGTTGACATTTTGTTGAGCCTTTGTGCTATAGGTTGTACCACTGAATTTAAGATCGACTGACAACTGACAAATATTTTTAGAATCAACAAACAAGGATGCAGTTACTTATGATACCATTATACCTTTAAAGGTAACACAGATGACATCTTAAAGTTGGTTTAGTCAGTGCTCTACAAGGTGTATATTAGAAAGAGAATTTTATTATGCAAATATTTTAGCCATTTAGCCATTAAGGACTTACCACTTTACAAAGTGTTTGAATCTATGAAGATACATTAATGTTGTTTTTTTTTTTTCATTCACAAATATTCAGTATTCAGTAAATAATTGTACTGTACTAAATCAAGGTAAGAGGTTTAACTATTTATGATTGTGCCTTAGAGACAGATGTAACATTTTATGATTAGGTGATTTACAAACGAGGCACATACAGATTATACCTTTGTAAAGGTAACAGAGTTGACATTTTATAGTTTGTTTAGTCTTTGTGCTCTAGGTTGTACCACTATGTGAAAAGGAGAATTAAAAGGAGAATTTCTTTCAGTGAAATATTTATTGTCCAAAATCAGATTTACTGTACAAAATCACAGTAACAGTGTTGACTATTTCAGGTGTTTTCTGCTGACAAATGTACATTTTAAGATTAAGTTATTAACCAACAAGGTGGCACATAATTATGATATATTTATGACTATTTAAAAAACAAAACAATTTTGATTAAAGGGGGTGGGGTAACAGAGTTGAATAGAGGATTAATACAAAATACATGTTTTAATTTAAATAAATACAATAAAAAAAATAATAATACATTTAAAAAAATATATAAAATTTTTCTAAATGTTTTACAAAAACTGCTGTAACAGAGTGCCAGCTGGCATTATTATTATTATGCTGATGAGGGAAATAAAAGGCACCCTTTCCATGGAACAACCCATAGGCCTGAATATCAAACGCACACAATGCACAATGCTAATTATAATTCGTAATAAGGAATAGGACCTCACATTAATTAGATTTTTAGTAAACTGAGATGAATCATTGATGGCCAACTTAGACCAGCAGCAGCCTCACTAAAGCTGTTTCACGTCATCAGGTGTGTGTGTGTAATTTACCAGAACATTTATGGAAATCCTTTTGCGCAAAAGCTGGATAAACTGCAAAAAGAAATTTAGACAGGACACTTACTTCCAATTTCAGAAATGATCCCCTCACAGTCTCTCAGGATAAAGTCTAAAATAAAATGCTATAAAAACAGTGGGAATAAAACTTTCCTATGGAGCTTTAACAGTTTAAAAAAAAAAAAAAAAAATCTGTGCTACTGTACTATAAGCTCAGTTTGTTTGTTGTTCTCCCAGCAAACACTTTGAATCATATAGTCTCCTCTGTGGTCCGTGCTTAATCATCTCCCAGGACACGGAGCCAAGAAGGTGTTCCTCAAATACACTGACAAACAGGTTAATTTTTATATCAAGTAACTTTCAATAAAGGCTGATATACAAGATCATTACCTCAATTTAGGCAGTAGCTAATGCACTTTTGATTAAAGACAGGCAGATAAGTGGTTTGAGCAGTATTTTTCATTATCATTTAGTGGGTCTCTATAGAATAGCATTCAACAGTGTTAGTACACCACTGTGCATTCAACAGGAAACAACACATTTTATGCAATAACAATAACTTTTTATGTAATAGCCATTCGTTATCAGAGAATGAGAGTATCAGGCATAAAATAAAACAACAAATAAATAATAAATAAATATATATTTAAAAGTACAGTTCAGTATCATAAGTGTAAAAAAAACCCTGATGATTACTAAATTAAATGATTTTAATAAAAAAAAAATACAATAAAAACAAAATAGTTATTAATAATAATTATATAAAATTGAAACCCCACAATCATAACATTAAACAACAAACCAGATATTATTATTTAAAATAACAATTAATTTTAATATAATAAATGTAATTATATATATGACTAATGATTATAAATGATTCTAAAACAAAATTAAGCAAATGAAAATACAAAGCTCTCTTGATGGTAGTTTCTACTAAAATAGATCAATAATTATGTCAATGATAATATTTATAAGAATAGGAAAATATAAGTATGCATTCTCTTATATAAGATACTCAATTCAAAGTTTAATTAAATATTTGAGATATATAATAAAAGCTAAGTGCTCTGTCTCATAAAAGAAACGATTCCTTTTATTATGAGACTGCAATGCCTCATCCATGCTCTTATGCATTTTGGTCATTGTGTTATTTTTTATTTATTTATTTATTTTTTCTGTTTATGCATGAAAAAAAAAATTGTGGATTTGTTCAGGCTAGTCAGTCACACATTGCAGTGCAAGCCGGTGATCTATTATTATTTTCATAGAGAAGATGAGCTCTGCGTTTAAATGTGAAGAGAGCTTTATGTGAAGGAGCTCGTTTATTATTAGAACACAGCAGCTACTGCATTGTTTGCTTGAGACAGCTCAGTTATGATCGCTTCAGAAGTTTTGCTTTCAGTACCACAGACAGCTCGCCAGTCATGTCACCATATATAATCAATAAATCTTTTCCACACCTTAAGAAAAGCTGCTTAGATGCTTTAATGTGCATGTAAACCTTAAATCAGCTTCTCAAGATCTTAAAAATAAGCTCTCGTCCTGCTTTGTTCCATGTATTTGTTTCTCAACGTCCTTGTGATGACCTTGCATAGGTAGAGGTAACTATTATTAATTGGTACAATATTTCACAATATTGATCGCAACCAACAGGCACTATATCAAATGAATGCTGTTTTATTACACCCATAACGCCTCTCTTCTCATGCGCGTGCAGCGTGTTTGTAGAGGCTATGGTTATTTATAGGGAGTATCCCTGTCTCAACGAGCGCATGAAGACTGAATCTCATTTTTTTATGATAAGGGTGTGCCTTTTATACCAAATACATTTAAAAAGCATGGTAGACCCGACATATTGCAACAAAAATGAGAATAGTTACCAAAAAAATCCTCATATTAATATAATAATAGGCTAAATGTAACCCTGTGTCAATTTTTCAAAATTGAGATTATTTTATATATCATCTGTAAGCTGAATAAATAATCTTTTCATTGATGTGTGGTTTGTTAGGATAGGACAATATTTTAAATTTAATATCTGCAATCTGATGGTGCAAAAAAATCAAAATACTAAGACAATCGGTTTTAAATTAGTCTAAATTAAGTTCTTAGCAATGCATATTACTAATCAAAAATTAAGTTTTAATGTATTTACGGTAGGAAATGTACAAATATCTTAATGGAACATAATCTTTACTTTATATCCTAATGATTTTTGGCATTAAAGAAAAATAATAATTTTGACCCATACAATGTATGTTTGGCTATTGCTACAAATATACCCCAGTGACTTAAGATTGGTTTTGTGATCCAGGGTCATAAATGATTAATTCATGCACACTTACCTTGAGTACTGTGATGCACAGCCTTTGTTTGAGACATTGAGATGCCTATTGTTAGTGTCACATAAGCGTAGTCTGTAAATAAAATATAATTTGTACATTTCTGTGGCATTTGTAAATTTTTCTCCTATAAATGAATTCACATACCCGTTTCTTTCATTTTTCACACAGGTTCTACTGGGATTTCACAATGTTAATGTTTATGGTGGGCAACTTGATTATCATTCCTGTGGGCATCACCTTCTTCAAGGAGGAAACCACCACCCCTTGGATTATCTTCAACGTTGTGTCCGACACATTCTTCCTCATGGACCTGGTACTGAACTTCCGCACAGGTATAGTCTACGAAGACAACACTGAGATAATACTGGACCCTGAAAAGATCAAGAAGAAGTACCTGAAGACGTGGTTCGTGGTGGACTTCGTCTCATCCATCCCAGTGGATTATATCTTTCTCATCGTAGAGAAAGGCATTGACTCTGAGGTTTACAAGACGGCCAGAGCATTGCGGATTGTGCGTTTCACTAAGATCCTCAGTTTACTGCGACTTCTTAGACTATCCAGACTGATTCGCTACATCCATCAGTGGGAAGAGGTAAGATGAGTGCCATTGTTATACGTCTGTTGAAGTAAGGATCTTCTGAATTGTGATGCTGGGAAGAAACTGAAACACATTTTTCGCTGAGCAGGCAGCCTGATGGTGGTCGCCATTTGAACTTTATCTCGCGGACTTCTAAAATATAAGACATTTTTGTTTATGAGATAACATTGGTAACTCAAAAACAGTTGATAAATCCAAGCCACTAGATCCAAGCAGAGCCAGTGAAACATATTTCACACACATCGTCTTTATCAGAGTACTAGGTGTCAAAATAACACCTACAACTGATGTTATGTTAAATGTTCTTATAACTAGCAGTGCTAAAAACATTTACTTTAATCTGATGAACATCATAAAATATATGATTTATGGTTAATTTGTCAGACTGAAAAAAATAAAATAAAATGGTCCCAGCACATTGACTTGTGGGACACAGTCATACACATAAGAATAAGCTGTGTTATAATACCAGATATAGTGGGTCATTCAAATATTCTGTGCAAACAGTAAATTTGCATACTGTGCACACTAAAAATACAATATACCGCAGCTATATTCTAATTAGTTAGTTAGTATGCTATTCCAAACACAGCCCAAATGTTTACTTACCTATTGACGTCACTTTTCTTGTTTGTAATTGCGAGAGGCAGAATGTGATCAATGGTGCTTTTCACTGATTTCCAATGCTGCCTTCTAGGTGTTTTGTTGTGGGTGACTAATTAGGTGCACAGGCTAATTAACGTAGCCTGGAGTAATTAACCATCATAAACGTTAATAACAGCAACCGACTGACCACAATTGTAAAACCAGTTCAGTGCATTAACATTAAAACGATGGCCGTTTCAGATGATTACATAGAGAGCCAGCTGTTCAGAGTGACAGAAATGTGACGGTTTGCCTGTGCTTGAGCTGACTGATGATTCAGTTTTATGTGTTCTTTTCACCACTAAATGGGACAATTATGCTGCTGATTACATAGTGGTAATGTGAGCCAGGCATGGCCCTCAATTACTGAATCAACCTTGCACAGCAGTGCCACATCCACTCCACACTGTTTGGCCCCCGTATAGCTCTTGATTACTCAAGCAGGGACAAAGCACGAGTTAGACCTCCTGAAAGATATGACCAAGTTGTGAAACCCACTTTTAAGTCAGTACATTAACCTGATAATGTGGAGGTTGTGTAAATGCTTAAACTGTGTTTAAAGAGAAACCCCAACAGCACACTTAGTTTTTGCCCATTACGCTAATATTGCACTGCATGTAAACATGTCACAAAGAAAGGCATTTTATTAGCCACAGTAGCATGATCATGTGTTGACTTAGTAACACTTTAGTATAGGGACCAATTCTCGCTGTTATTTAGTTGCTTATTAGCATGCCTATTATTAACATAGTACTTCTAAATAAGTACATCCCTAATCCTAACTAAACTTAACTACCTTACTAACTATTAATAACAAGCAGCTATTTTTTTTTTTTGTTTTAAGTCATAAAGTCATTTGTTTTTTGCATAAGTCGTAGTTAATAGTTTGTTAATAGCAAGAACTGGTCCTGAAAATAAAGAGTGCCCCATGGTTTTTTTTTTTGCCGTATTGATATTTATTTGTATACCCACAGTTTTACTGGAAATACCATGGTTAAACTATAGATTTGTGGTTACCATGGTTTAACTGTAGTAACCATGGTTCTGGTTTTATTTGTAGAAAAACCATGGTTAGTTTTTGTAAAGGTTAACAAGTGGTAAATGCTGTTTTTCGCCATTAAGCCAAAAACAAAAAGAAGATAAAAACTAAATATTTTTAAATTTTATTTTTAATTTTGTTAAAAAATGTTGAGACATCAGGCTAGTTAGCTAGCTTACTCGGTACACATGACAATTTGAAAAACTACTTAAAAGTCATGCCTGGCAATCATACAGACACAAGCAAAGATTGCACAAGCCAGTGTTATCATGAGGACATTGGTCTGATGATGTTTGACAATTCCCCTTTATGCATGCCAGTAGACAACAGAGTATTTATATTTGGTATGGATCATTAATTTCAATAAGTTCAAATGCCGGTGCCATGAGACACATAAGTGCTTCCACATTGCTTTGAGACCAATGGCCCCGATCAAAGAAAGCTTTCAAGAACCGCGCAGCAACAATGATATGCTAAACAAACAGCCCTAACTACCGACCATTTAAGAGCTCCAGGCATGATGCTTCTCTTTAAATATTAGTCTTCAGTCAGTTTTGTGTTTTGCATTGTCTCACATCCCATTCCATGTCCTGCTGCTTCTCAAGCTAGAAAAAAAAAAACCACACCAGCTAAGAACTTTACAACACAAGCCAGGGTAGTGTCTCTGCTTGTCTTCTTCTATCGCTGATTTTGGCCTAGTTGCTATTTGGAGCACTTGGCTTTTCTCAGGTGTGACAAGCCTTGTTTCTGGTATGGGAAGAAAGTGTTGACACTGTCTCGAACAACCACACAAGGCATTATCCTGGACTGGCTCCAAATCGCTCTCCAATAGCTGTCCTCTCCACTTTGTAACCACAAACAAACTGCACACATGGCTGTCTCCAAGAGACATTCTCTACTCTCCAGTCCCGCCAGGAAGAACATAGTATCAGCTTGGCACATTACTTTCATCATTCGCAGACATGTTCTGGATTGAATCTAATCTGGCAAAATGAAGTTTGTAGGATGTACTGTACTCACTGCATAAAGCTTTGGCAAACCTGGTCTCAATGCAATATGTGTGCTCGTATTCACAAATCTAGAGGTCACAAATAATCTTCAGGTCAAACAGGTTTTGAAACAGTACCTTGTCAAGGGAATCCCTCCAAAAATTCAATATGAGAAGATGGATTACCTGTGTGTCTGTTTCAGTGTCCTGATCATTTGATCCGGATTGTCCTAGAGAGCTCTTCCCTTCTGCTAAATTGAATGTTCTCTTATCTTGACTGACAGATCTTTCACATGACCTATGACCTGGCCAGTGCGGTGATGCGCATCTTCAATCTGATTGGCATGATGCTGCTTTTGTGCCACTGGGATGGCTGTCTGCAGTTCTTGGTGCCCATGTTGCAGGACTTCCCTTCAGACTGTTGGGTGTCTCTTAACAAGATGGTGGTAAGTCTTGCCTTCCAACTTGCCTTAGTCCCAAAAACTTGTTGGTTTTGTAACCCAAAGTTTAAGTACCATTATCTACAGTTACACACTAAAATAGAAATGAGCAATGTGCTGAGTCCATGAACCGAATCTTGGACTCAGCAAAATGGCTCCGTAGAAGGTCACTCTGAGTCCTCCAATTATGCTTAAACAATTCCACACAATAAGCAAATCACAAAGCCAAAGCTAACACTGATGTCATCAGTGTTTGACAGTGTTAATCACATGGGCACATTGGAGAATCGACTCCATCACCTGCTCTTCTCACTTTCTCAAGTCAGCCAGGCACTTTGAGTCACATCTCCCTGACTTCTCACCATAATCCATCTGCTCTAGAAGTTCTCCCTGCTGTTTAGTTTAGTCTGAAGATAAGACGCTGTTTGGACATTTACTACACTGATGTATACAGTAAGTTATCATGAACTCTTGCTCTGTAAAGTGTGTGCAGCGCCAGGCAACTTAACAGAGTCGATTTATACTTGTATTATCTGGGGATTCACATGTGGGCTGAACGCAATTCTTGACAACCAAAGGGCTGGATTATTTTAAGCCTTGGTATAAACCACTGGCAACAGCTCATGAACTGTCATCAGCCATCAAATTTGAAATTTGTCATCAACTGTCGAATTTACCATTGAAAAGGTTGACAAACTAGTGAGACTGAACTCTGATAAATGCTGATTATGTTTTTTTCCTTACTGTTCATCCTTTATATATCAATACACACTCTTTAAATGCTGTCACTTGTAAGAGAGGGACAGGTTTCCCATTGGCTTTTGTTACAACAGTAGTGTTTGAGTGCAGTCATTCTAGTCACTGCCAGTGCTTAGCAATCAAGGTCAGCAGCTTTCGAAAGGCAGATTGCTTGAAATGAAAGACGCAGCGTTAAACGATCTGTCTCATTATTTCAAGAGTCCGCTTGGTCTCTCAACAGGCCTGTCTTTGTGTGGTAATGAAGCCTGTGAGTCACACTCGCTGAGATGTTGTTAAGCTTCAGCAGAGGTGCTATAAAACACTAGGCAATTTACAAACCTTCCCTCATTTGTTAAAATACAATAAAACTTAAATAGGTATTATCATTCAGGATATTGAAAAAAGTCTGATGCTGTTCCAATCCAAAAACAAACTTACACGTACTTGCCTCCTTCCTTAAAATCTTAAATAGTGGTCGAAAAAAACATCATTAATATAATCTGAGACTTATCAATATCACACTCACATAAAATTGAAATTCTGCTTTGACTTAACATAAATGAGTTGCAGATGGTTCAGCCGCATTTCACCTGCCACTGGGTTTCCCGCCTCTGATAGACTTATCAATATCACACTCACATCAAATTGAAATTCTGCTTTGACTTAACATAAATGAGTTGCAGATGCTTCAGCCGCATTTCACCTGCCACTGGGTTTCCCGCCTCTGATAGATCAGTGCACTGAAATACACCCTTTGATCCCTTTTGATCCAGCTGTGCCCTCTGATCCATGACCTAGCATTGTCAAATCCACCCGTGCACAGTTAGAATCCCAAATAAAGCACGTGTGATTCACAGGTACATGCTCACGTGTGTTTTTCAAGAGTCTTGCTTATGAGCTGTGCAAGCTTGAGGAGCCATTCAGAGTTCAGATAAGCAACCTCCAGACGTGCACAGACACATATGGACTCAACGTGGCCTGTCTTCATCTACGCATTCACAGTGAAGGACTCTTACCAAAGTCAATTTAGAGCAGGTCAATTTATTCGTGACCGTCTATTTACTGCGGAGGCAATAAAGTATAGCTGTTATATAGTGAATGGCTCTTTAAACTGGCATGACTTAAATTCTTACAACTGCTGTATTTAGCACTATGAATTATTCCATTCATTTTTTCTACAAGTGTTTTGTATCTTCCAGCACATACAAATCTTTACTCTTACCCATAGTAATACTAGATAAGCAATGCTAAAGGAAACTTTTTCATTGCAGCTAATAAGCATGTTTAATATAAGCACAATTCAGTCATGTTTCCCTCAGCTGAATGTAGACTCAACACAATCCTATTCTCATACATCTCAAAGAAATAAAGCCCCACAGTAATGACAGTCTACTGTGCTAGTGAAGCTTGACTAAATCAACTTAGCAGCTAAGTCTCGTCATCACAGTGCCAGTGGGGGTGAGTAACACTAGGTTAAATTTGCGCTAAGGGCCCTAGTTAGGCAAATATAACCAAAACACAATTGCTCAACAAGATATACTCTAATGTGCGGTAATCTTTCATTTAGCTCATTCCAAATCATCCTAGCAGCGGTACAATGCATGTCTGCTGAAACTGATTACGCAGCATTAAGCATTTCCTCTTTTTTCCTCCATAAATGCAGGGAAAAGGAAATAATTTGTGAATGCCTGTTTATCCACAGAACGTAGAGCATGTGTTTGGGTGTTGAATGGCAAATGTTTTGAGGCTATGCAATAGCTTTCATTGCATTAATTTGCACACTCCTCTCTGAGAAGTATGGCGCTGCCAAGTGACTCTTTGTGTTTACAGCTTGTTGGTGTTCTCGTAGCAATAAAAAAAAAAATCAGTCTCATAGTGGAAGGTGTGACTCTGATCCATTTAAGAATGAACATCAACAAAAGAAGTGTTAATTACGTTTGTTTCTTTTCCATGCATTTGTCAGGAGGGTTCAAATATGTAATATAGAATTTAGGCAGTTTGTGTTCAGACAGTGCTTAAGATGTTCCTGTTAACCCCAGAAGAAAATTGTTGCTCAGGGTATGCCTGGAAGTCTTGGAAGGCAGACACGTAAAGAAGATGGAAAGCAGACATGAACTAAGCAAACAAATCTCCCTGACACCCTGCCCACACTGCATGCTTTCTACACTGCCAAGCCTTGCAGTTACTCAAATAAAGGGTTAGACTTCAGACGATGTCTTCTCTGTCTTGTTTGCATCTGCACTTGTCAGGATTGTTGGGGTTGCAGCAACACATTTTTTGCCTCAGGACTGTGTAGTTGAGTCTGGGAACACATTTATATTTCTTATTTCTCCATGACACTTGCACTCCATGTGCACTGTAGCCTGTTCTTGCCCCCAGCCTGCCAGTTGGCGATAGCAGCCAGGTGCGTCCTGGCCTCAACAGAGGCCTCCTTCATCCCAACCCTAGTAAGCCACTTCTCGACTCATCTCCACAAAGTAATTCCACCGATTACCAATCACCCTCGTTTTCCATTTTCACCTCCAACTCTTCCCCCACTTCATCATTCAAAGTCACCCGTACCCTCCTTGACTTTGATTTGGGATTTTCATAGCCTTGTCTAAACCCTGCTCGAAGTGAATGCAAATCAGGTTAACCACATTTCACAGGGACCCATCAGGTCAATCCTGCAAAATCAGTCACTTATGAAGAGAGAGACGAGGCACCTTAGTGTAGCAGCTGAGGCCTTATGCAGATACTTGCAAGGGGAGGAAAGACATTATAACAAGACCCGACTGAACAATAAACTCTGCGGTCCCATTAAATTGCAGACAGAGTGATGGAATAATGAATCTATCACAAGTCCATGGTGCTATCCAAAGTACTTGGCAAGATGCCTTTGATAGGGGTTTGTAGAGGTATACACCTCATGAGCCAAGAATCTGACTTAAGGAGTACCATGTATCTAGTGCATATGAAGTAATCAAAGTCTCTCTTTCTTTTTCTGTTTATTGCTTTCTCACATCCCAATTTGCAGAACGACTCCTGGAGCGAGCTGTACTCATTTGCTCTGTTCAAGGCCATGAGCCATATGCTGTGTATTGGGTACGGACGCCAGGCCCCTGAGAGCATGTCTGATATCTGGTTGACCATGCTGAGTATGATCGTGGGAGCCACCTGCTACGCCATGTTCATTGGCCACGCCACCGCCCTCATACAGTCGCTGGACTCTTCCCGGCGCCAGTACCAGGAGAAGGTGGGTACTACGCTCCAAACACACACACACACACTGAAACACCTGCAGATGACCTTCTTATGTGTTACCGTTTGTTTGATCTTGCCAGATCAAAGTCGGTACCTATCGTCTGTTTGAGAGGATGAAACTGCTCAGGCCAACTATCCCTACAGCTGAGAATTCTGGGTATTCTCTGCAATCTGGTCTCCCTCTCATCTGATCAGTTGTCAGTCCCTCCCACTGCTGTAATTCGGTCTTCTTTGATTCCTAATCACGGCATCTGGTGCTTGTTTACAACTGCAAATCAAGCCTGCGACCCATGTCTTGCCGTCACAAACAATTTGGTCACAAACTTTTCCATTGAGCAGATCCTTTCTGGAACGTCCTTTTTCCTAAAAAAATTATAATCATTTTGTTATTGCCATGTGCTTTTAAAGAGAACAATATTTTGGGATACTCTATTTCAAAGAAATTTGATACCCACCCGAGTAAATAGGCATGTGTATTCTTACATATGTCACCATTAAGTACAAAACCTTAAGTAACACAGAATCTTAAATGCCACAGGTAAATTTGTAGCATTAGCCAAAAATACTTTATATGGGTCAAGATGATTGATTTCTTTTTGCCAAAAATCATTAGGATATTAAGATCATGTTCCATATTTAGTAAATTTCCAACCGTAAGTATATTAAAACTTACATTTTAATTAGTAATATGCATTGCTAAGTACTTCATTTGGACAACTTTAAAGGTGGCTTTCTCAATATTTTGAAAATGGACCCTTATGACTGATTTTGCAAACCAGGGTCATATTTGACTTAGACATACAGTAGACAAGTCAGATAAAAGAGTCAGACGTTTCTTCTACAGGAAATGGGGTACAGCAGTTAGATGGACATAAATGAATTAAGCATATATTAAATTTGATCAGCAATCAAATTCAGTTTTGAATAGAACAGAGGTCTTTCACCGTGCTCCTGAAGACCCACAATCCTGCAAAGTTTATTTCCAACCTGCTTCAATGCACCTGCCTGTGATTTGTAAGCAGGGGCGTAGATTTAGGGTGGACGGAGGGGATGTGTCCCCACCAATATCATCCGACCATTGAAATGTCCCCACCAAT
>JAUMHE010000079.1:7238466-7252833 GCA_032359235.1 Enteromius mattozi
GTTCGGTTTGTAATGCGTACCGAACCGAAAGCCTCGTACCGAACGGTTCAATACGAATACGCGTATCGTTACACCCCCAGTTGCAACGTAACAGCAATGCACCTTGTTAGCTCACAATGGTTTCAAAATTCACATTTGATGTACTGTTTTATGTTGTACAACAGAAAGTAAAAGCCTCTTTGAATCATGTTAACTTTATTTATACATATAAATTCTGATATTCCACACAAGAAGAAAATGTTAATAATGCTAAAAATGCGCATTCTCCTGGGTTTTACGAAGGCAAACTGAATAGCTATATTCAACATGACAAAATCTCAGCTCTAAACATGATGAATGCTATAAATCTGTGCCACACATTGCGTGATATGCAGCACGTAGCTGTGGATGTGGAAGACAGCTTGGTGAAATTGCATGCTCAAACCACGAGTGATAGTTCTAAGACTAAGTGTTATTTGTATGTGGTACTGGAGACGGAGGTGAGAGAAATTGAAGGCGATGTTGGGGCCCTGCCAGCAGGAGCTGTGCAAAGGATGTCATTTTAGCTGCAAATTGTCTTGCTAGCAGCAGGGTGCAGGTGATAGGCACGCGGCATGTCGCGAGTTAGTGTTAGTGCTACTGTGACTCAGCACAAGGACACCAGTGCCAGACATTATAGCTTCCCTCTCACTGGAAATCTCAGCAGGGCTCTGGGGCTTGTTGTTCACAGAGAACTGGCTGACCCATCAGTTTGATAAAGCAGTCATCAGAAAAAACTACAGGAGTCCACTGAGTAAAGTACAAAAAAACCCCATTTGAACAAGTTCAGTCAAGACAGTACAAGAGTTGTGCAAAACTACATATATTGGTTTGGGGTTTACCTCACCCCGATTGGACAAGTTTCTTAGAGGCCATTTAAATTAGATACACTCTTGTGTTCAAAAACAGCAAGATGGATCGCAGTGGATTGGAACACAAAACAGTGATCCTGAGACACATTCTTGGTCTATTTTTTACCTTGACATGTCACATCCTTTTCCTTTCCTTCCTTTCCTTGACAGACCACTAGTTCATGGGCGTCCCATCCAGGGGTGCCATAACAGAAGGGGATAGTTCAATAGGACAATTCTAAGGGCCCGACAAGGAGGCCCAAACATGATTTCTACTGAGGGGGGACAAACACATAACGCACCCTAGAACCCCAATATGCTGTTCAGGGACTCAGAAACTATAGCCATACCCCTGGTCCCATCCTCCGCCTGGACAACCACTTACCTGCAGATTTTAGTTTAATCAGGAATATAGCTAAACTTTGCTTGAACCAGGAGGATTCGACACTCCTGGACTAATTGGATGTTTGACCACTGTAATTTATCCTTTCTCCACATCGTGCAAGTCTAGCAAATTTCCATTACTTTTAGCACCATATAATCACTTCACTTGGAAAATGAGACAGAGATTAAGTGTATGATGTTGTTTTAGATTGAGCTAATGCGCCACTGTGTCTGACAATTACTAAATGCACTGAGCCTAATGGAGTAGAGCAGTGGCTCTCAATTCTGGTCCTTGCGTACCACCGCTCTGTGCATTTTGTATGTATCTCTTACCACTTCAGACATTTGTTCTATTTGACTCAAAGTGCCCTGTCAAGTGGATATCATAGTGTGATGATTCTAGTTCGAAGGGAGCATATATTTTCCATTTAGAAGGCATAAAAGCGTGCAAGACATGAATGTAAATGGTATTTTTATCCAGAGGTGTATCATGTCACACGTATGCCGCAGTTCACCGCTCAATGGATTTCCCGTGTTCAGGGAGTGGGGTGCAAAGAACACTTTGTAGGGACCCTGTCAATCGGAATGCAGTTCATGCATGGGGCTCACTTCTAACAAGCTGGTAATCTGTTAAATAAGAGAAACATGCAAAATATGCAGAGCAGTGGCACGCGAGGACTGGAGTTCAGAACCATTGGAGCAGAGTGTAAAGTGTTCACTATAATAAGAATGAAACATTTAGGTTGTATTAGGTAATATTACTCTTAGATATCCTTCACTGCAGTATTCCTACCTAGTTAACAAATATTTGTGTTCAAGTCCGGCTTCAAGGTGCACAGACAAAGCTATAACTCACTGTAATCTGTACCTTTCAGGGAAGAAGAACTCCATCCTGATGCACAAAGTACAACACGATCTTAACTCTGGTGTCTTCAACAACCGTGAGAACGAGATGATCCAGGAGATTGTGAAGTACGATCGGGAAATGGTTAAACTGGTTAAACAAGGGGACATGCAAAGGCCCAGGGCCATGTCCATGACTGCTGCAACTCACGGGAACCTATTTGCACCTTCTAGTCAACCCTCTACAAGTTCTGCCATTGCTAGCCTTCAGCAGGCTGTTGCCATGAGCTTTTGTCCCCAGATGGGCAACCCTCTAGTGGGTTCTGGGGCAGTCCAGTCTCCCCGCATGATTCGGCGCTTCCAGGTGGTCCAGAGCCAGACGCCCCCAGGCTCCCAGTACTCCACCTTAGCCCTTGCCTCTGCCCTTGCAAGCACACCTGTCCACAGCCCTCTGGCAACTGCTGGTCGAACATTCCAATATGGTTCTAGTCCCCCAGGTGCACCCTCAGGCTCCCAGTTATCCCTTGTACAACAACACGTTCCCACTCCCACGCATCGACCACCAGTCCCCAGGAGCACTCTAACCCAAGACGCCCGAGCC
Organism: Enteromius mattozi; assembly: GCA_032359235.1. NCBI lineage: Eukaryota > Metazoa > Chordata > Actinopteri > Cypriniformes > Cyprinidae > Enteromius > Enteromius mattozi. The sequence continues at coordinate 7,241,164 of JAUMHE010000079.1, forward strand.
CTCTCTGCCTCCCAGCCCTCCTTACCCCATGACATGGTGCAGCCAGTTGTCCCAAGCCCTCCCCAATCCACCAGAGTCTCCTCCACTTCCATCGGTCCTCCTCAGAACCTCCCAGGCCCTGCTGGTCTTAGAGGAAGCATCCCACCAAGAATAGCACTACCCCATCAAATGTCCGTAGGTACATTTCCTCCTGCTTCCCTCCCTCAAATGAGACCCAGCTTGGATTCAGGACTGCCCAAGAAGGATTCAATAACCAGTCTCCCAGAAACGGAACCACATCACGTCAGATCTAGATTATCGTCAAATTTGTGACCACAATAGAGTTGGTGGGCTCTGTCTGGGTCAAGAATATGTGGACTCTCCTTCACCAAGTACTATTCCCGACCCCTGTCACACCTTTGAAATTTACTCTCAGAATGTATGTGGTGTGACTGGCCACAAGGGCAAACAAACCCTCGAGACTTGATAGTACATAATGAACATGTCTGTATCATTCTTACCACGATTGGAACTTTTCCATTTTACCTATGATATAAACATCAATGTAGCTTCCACCCTCACAATTTGCCTCTGAAATGGTTTTCTTTATTGTAGCTGTTCACAAAGATTACAAATGTACCACTCCCTTTTATATACTGTAGTTCAAATGATGCAAACTGATTTGTGTCTGAATACCGGTACTTAGCAGTTTGCTTCTGATCGCAATATAGGAGCTTACTCCCTATTCTCAACATGAACCGTCTAGACAATAGATATATAACCTATAATGCACAATATTAGAATTGTTATAGAAAAACAATATATTAAACAGCGCGATAGTTCCAAATCGGTTTCGAAATGGGATGTATTCGTACTGGAACTGCTGTCCATGTGTTTGTCTTATTCCTTCAGACCAAAGTTGGGCCAAAGGAAAATGTTAACGTGAGATGACATGTAAAGGTGTCAAATGAAATGAAAGGATAAAAACAAATACAACTTCATTGCCTTGATTTGACTAAAAATACTGTGTGTGTGTGACCATACGTGTGTTTTTCTTAGCTGTCCCACAAAAGAACACATTTCACTTAATTTAGCGTTGGGACAATTAAGTGAATCAAAAGTTTCCTAATAAAGGTTCATGGAAGTGAATACCACATAAATTTCAAGCTAATTATGCTGCTGAAATATGAAGTTTAACAACAGGGAGACTCATTTGCCCTTATCTGGTGCATTCAAATGCATTTAAGTCTTAATTACAAAGGACTTAAGTAGCTTTGTTTTCAAAGGTCAGATTTCGTAATTAATTAACTATTTATTTTAAGATTGTGGCTTTGTCCTGTTTGTAACAATCCTCCTTCACAAATAAAGTGCACGACTATGACAGTGCTCAAAGCCTAAGCAGCAGGGACTGCACATTTTAGAAAGCGAGTGAGGTTATATGAGTGAGTACAACTTCTCTGAAATGTGACGAGATCCATCAGGCGACGACGAGTCGCTCCACTATCTCTTGTTTTGGAGCGCTAAATAACTCGCTCGCCATGGCTACCTAATGAGGTCTGATGTGCTCTGAGTCTTTGAATCCTTGAAAACCTATTTATACTCTGTGGTTACTTACCATTTCACAGCTTGAAAGAAACTATAGGCTGCTCCTTTTTTGTTCTTGGGATCCTGGAGACGAAGCCAATGCGTGAATTGATTGTTTATGACTTCTAAAAAAGAACTAAATGGGCAGATGGTTGAAAATAGCATTAGACTGTTCGCATACAGGGTGTAAAGTTCATTTCTGATTACTTTGAATAGAATAATAATGTCTTTCCCTTGTAAAACTGAGTTTTAAATGAGCCCCTGTGGACATTGCTGTGCACAAACCAGTGCCGCCCCATGAGCTGAATAAAAAAAAAAAACAACAACAACCTTATACCTGCTTTTAATAATGCACATATCCTCAGTTTTATATTGCACCAAAAACAGATGTTGATTTTATTCAATATATGCCAAGTGTTACTTTTTTGCCAAATTCTAAGTAATATTTCAAGCAATAAAGTTTACAATGTGTCCATGAGAAAAGAATATTTGTCTCAGCTGGAGTTATCATTAACAAAACAAATGTTCCACAAAGTACCACTAAGTTTTACTATGCAGTATGGTAGAGGAAAAAATGTTTTATGAAACCTTTGTCTGTAGGGCATGTTAACTTTTACAACTCTGCATACATTTGATTTATCATCATTTATCCACACCATCTGTGGTTATTTTTCCATGATTATATTGATTAAAAAGCCATGTTTTTAGCAGCGGTTCTGCGGTTTTGTTTAAATAAACTTTCAAAACATCTTGAGATGAAGCTACTTAAACAGTGTTCCATTAATTAGGATATTACGATAGCCTGGGGTTGTTTTGCAGCTTTGCGTGAAATAAAGGTGTATAATGACGGGCCCAGGGTCAAACTTACTTGCCGTTTAATTAATTTAATTGAGTTCATTACATCAGGTCTATGATATTAAGTCCAGCAAATCTGAAATGCAATTTTATTTGCTTAAGATCCTAAATGTAATCAACCCACAGAACCATCCCTCGTCACCAGCTATAATCTTCCTCTAAAATGTTGTGTTTTGAACACAATTTTGCATTTGTCAGACAAGCCACTATAAAAAGTAGCAAACTTTAGACTTTTGTTTAGTGCTCCTGTATGTAAGTTCCTCTCTTGTTGAACATTCTCTGAGTTGACATCATGTCAGCATGTTCAACTTGTGGTCAGTCTACTCAAGATGTTGAAAAATGTGACATGGTGAACCCTTGAGAGGCATCTTTCCCTCAGAAGGCATCTCTGTGACAACTTCAATCAATCCACTGTTGAGTGCACAGATTTCTTTTTGTTTTCTTCCAGAGGTATTGTGCATTCAAAAAAAAAAAAAAAGAAACTAGAAAAAGCATTTTCCAAAAAAGTTTATTCGCGAAAAATAAAAATAATTTTTAAAGATTGTTTAAAAAAAAAGTTTTTTTTATTATTATTATTATTATTTTTTTTTTTAAGAAAAAAATATTTAAATTCCAAGAAATTTTTCTTGTTTCTGGCATGCAGTCATCTTTCAGTTCCATTGGTAATGTTTGGGACACAAGGAGCAGAAGTAGTAACCACATCGACTAGGAAATAATAATGAATTCATCTAAATGACTGCATTTTAGTCATAGCTTCTGAGATGACCACTTTAGTCTCTGGATATCTGCTCATCTCATGTCCATTCATGTGTGTCTTACAAGGCAAAGTTGTCTATTAAAGCAAAGAGCTTTGATTTTCTTGTAGGATGCTGTTGGTCATGGCAGCGAGCATAAAAAAAAGTGACTTCAAATGACTTCATTAGAAAAATAGGTAATTTTAAAACAGCTTCAAACGTGGTTCTTCCAATCGATGCAAATATCCATTGCATAAAAATATATTATGCATTCATTCATCAATTTATATGCAGTAGTCCACAATAATGGTTTAGCAGTGTGATTTACATGATTATAAATGTGCCGCGTCTTTATGAAAATGGCATTCCTCTTGTTGGTCATTGCTTTAAGTGACTTCTCAGACGGTTTCTTATGAATGATTAAGTAGAATTTCATCCAATCACTAGATTCAAGAGCAATCTTCATTCTTTTGCAGTGACATTTGGATAATGATGAAGTCTTTGGTTGATTCAGCTAAGGATTTGAGTGATTCATCAATAGAATCAGTTAATATGAGTCATTTGTTTGTGAATCATATCACACTGGTAATTGTGCTTTTAAAACGCGAAACTTAACTCTGATTAGCAGTAAATTCAAACTGAGTGTTCTTTTTGAGTGATTCATTAAAAGAATCAGTTCATAAGTGTCAAACTCAACTCGGTTAAGCACACAACACATTTCTTGCTTCATTTGAAGTAAAGCAAGAAATGCTTTGCGGTTCGGTGAATCAGACAATAGGATGATTCATCATATAGTGGTTCAATCTGTAAAGGATTTTACATTTTTAAAGGATTTTGTTAAATGGTTCAAACAGGGTTTGTGAACATTTTTATATGAATTCTATATGACATTAGTGGTTCCCAGCAGGCACACAATGTCATAAGTCGTTGATATTTGGTTCAATTTTGGTTATGTCGTCGGGTGACTAAAATTCAATGTCAATTCAACGTTTCATGTCAATGTTAATTTACTGTCCAATACAAACATCAGCTTATTTGTTGTTTTTAGATTGTGCATCCAAAATCCGTTAAGTTGGCGTCACATACTGACATCAACCTGATTTTCATTCTCAACCAAAATGCAACATCTATCCAACTTCATGTCTAATGTCAACCTGCCGTTATATAGATGTCCTGACAGTGTTGCCAACTCAAAATTTTTTCAAAATACCCTAGCAAATTTTTCTTCCAAAAGCACCTAGCAACAAATTTAGCAACTTTAATTGCCAACTTTGATAATTACACAAAAACAGGAAACCAAAGATGCCTAGCAGTACACATACCATGTGAATTGAGTTATCTGCTATTTGCAATTGTTCAATTTAATTAATAATTTAATTTAATAACAATAATAATTTAATTTCATTCATAATACGCCTTGTTAGTAGATTGCAATTTGCTAGAAAAATGTGCATTATGAATCGTATTACTCATAGTTCAGCGAAAGCTTCTGTTTAAATGACTTTTTTTAGCAATTCATTAAAATCAATTTATAAGAGTCTTAATCACACTCAAACTCAATTCTGGAAAATAAATATTTTGAAAGAATTCACCGGCGGTTCAATGAATCAGCTAATTCTGTAACATTTTCCAGATTTAATAATTTATTACGCTTGTTTCTATTTAAAAGATTTGCTTGAAGAGTCACTTGTTTGTGAATCGCATTACACTGTTGGCTGTGCTGTTCAGCTCGACTTGACTCAGGTAAAATTGAATTTCTTTCTCCTGTAAATTGAGAAAACATTGGCTGCTAAGTGTCTTAATACATTATGTGGCGGCAAACAGCTTTAAGCCCATGAGCTATTATTATTGTAAGGGCAACTTCCCACGCAGGGGTTGTCGAGATGTCAGGAAACGAGCAGGTCTGTTGACGTCAATTCTCGTGTAATTAAGTGTAGCTGTGCATTCGATTGGTTTCGTTCCGCACTGCCCTTTGTAATAAAACGCTTTCAAAATCCAGAAAACAGAAAGAAAGCTGCTGAAGCAAGCTATAGGGTCTTGAAATTTCAATAACAATTAACCTTTCGCAGACCCAGAGTGCAAAAATATCGACTTTATTTCACGCCGTTTACCATGTGTACATTCTTCCGACAAGCACCCGACGGATCAAATTGTCTCTGATCATAAAACACAGTCATCAAGTGCTTTTTAAAAAAATGACGGCACAAGGTCACACGTCATCCAAAGTTTATCATAAATATCCTGGCGTTTCTTTGCTGGCTGTGAATGCGAGAGCCGTCAGCTGTGGGGGGATGCTGGGAGTAAATCATGTCCAAGTGGAAATGTCAGAGAGGGCCTTTCAGTCAGGGCTGCCTTGAAATCGATGAGAGCCAGAATCATGTGGTTAATCAGCTCTGCGTTAGCACTCAGGAGTGAAGGAGCGGATCAGAGCCCTGCCGAGAGAGCATTCTCACTCCATACCGAGAGGAGATCCACGCTCTCACACCCACACACAAGGGCGACTCCTGCTGTTCGCCTCTGCCAGAACTCTGCTTCAGTGCCTAAGTGATGTCTTTATGATAATACGACAAGACAGACACACACACGAACTCACTCACGCACACTCACTTATCTACCAGATCAACCAATCCAGTCTCAGTCACGCACTCTTTCTCAATGTAGTAAAAAGCAGCAATCTGTTTGGATGAGGTCTTTGGAGGGCTCTCGGCCTCCCGATGAAAGCTGTCCGTCAGCTCACGGTACGCTCCTCAGCTGAAGAAATACACTGATTCTTTCACCTTTTCCAGGTTGAAATCACCTACAAGAAACAAATGACATGATTACGGCCTTTTAGGAGGGAATACATAACAATGAAAGCAGAAGAGTTGATTGTAGCACTCATCATCAAGAGCCAGATACCGGAGCACATTTTATTTTGTGATTATTAGTGCTGTCAAATGATTGATCACGATTAATCACATCCAGAGTAAAAGTTTTTGTATCTATATATAAAATAAATACAGACAAATATGTTTATAAGTTTATATATTAAATATATGATATAATTTATGTGGGTATAAATATGTACATGTAAATATTTTTTTAAAATATATGCTGTATGTGTGTCTTTATATACAGTATACACATAATAAATATACACAGCACACACATATATATTTTGTAAACAAAAACGGTAACACTTTATAATAACTACACACTATGAATCATTAGTAAATACTCAATTTTTCCTTTATAAAACAATTGTTCCAACATTAATAAGCATTAGTAAATAGTTTACAACTGCATCTATAAACGCCTTGCTCTTGAGCATATATATAATGTTTAATAATTGTATTTTCATTACTTTTCAATGTATAATTTCTATTATTTATTGCATTATTTACAAACCAGTTGTTAAGGTGTTGTCAGTGTTTAATGATTAATAAATTACATTACATAATAATTTACATTAATAAATCTTATTATTTAGACACATGATAATAGTTGCTCAGTGTGTTAATAAATGCTTTATTAGCACTATTTATAGCTTGTAAAGCATTTATAAAGGAGACGTAAAGGCTAATTTTTCTTCCAAACAAAAAAGCTAAACTATCACTAGGGAGTTGTTATGGAGAGGAATTGTCGATCAAATATCCATTAAATACCCATATTTTTTGAATGGTTTTGACAAACACGTCTTCTGACTCCCTATTTCTGTGTGACAAGTGAGTGTCAGAAGCATAAAAAGTTGCGCAGCGCCACCTTGTGTACCGTATTTCTGTTATTTTCCATATTTCTGTTTTTCTTTAAGCGCCATTGGCTCATCGCTAGTGAGTATGAACAGTGAAAAACGCTGCCGATATTCACTTGCGATATTTGTCCCACGTGTACAGGCCTTGAACAACAAAATTACTGTAAAATTTAAGGGAGAAAATATTGTGACCAAACAACATCAGCATAAACGTACATTTCACATAAATTACAAATACACTTTTAGAGTTATTGTTTTTTAATATGCTGATCTAAGTTGCATTTCTTTGATCCAAGATACATTAAAACAGTAAAACTTTAAAGTATTATTGCATTATTTAAAACTATTTTCTATTTTAATAATTTTGAAATGTAATGTAATTTTGAATTCTTTCAAACGTAGCTTTCATGAAACTGCCAATACAGAGAAAAAGAAAAATGTATTTCCTTCTCTTAAAATAAAACAAAATATTACCCAGACATTTTCAACAGGCTTCCATGTGATTTCACAAAAAAGCCATACAAGCAACCGTAATTAATTATAAAGAAGTGTAGAAACCAAAATCAATAAACACTAAAAAAATCAGGTACGTTAACCAATACCACACCACTCTATTTAATCAATCCATTCAACTCTAATCAATTGCATTTATTCTACAAAACATGAACTGAATCTCACAGGAGGTATTAATATAGATAAAACACAGCAGAGACTGGCTCATGCAAACAATTGTGGGTGGTCTGCTTGCTTGTGCACAAGATGTCACCTTGTTCTGAAGAACAGAGCAGAGCAAATCAGGCCTGTGGGACACACACAGATGGACATACACTCCTCAGAAAGACAATTTCATTAGTGAAAATAAGGAGGAGTCCTGGAAGAATACCAAGCGTGACTCCAGCAGCCCGCTTATCAAAGCTATAGAAATAAAATCAGTGAACGTATCACCGCTACACAGCGAATGAATCATCTTATTGCTGGTTTTTATTGACGCTGAGCTTTTAAACATGTTGTAAAAGCGCCCCCTCAATACCGCCTCTGCTGAATCAGCGATTTGATGTGCCAGATGTGTGTGAATCTGTTGTAAATGTGCCCATGTTGTCTAGTGAGTTTCCTTCCGGCCCGCGTTACGTAAACAGATTAACCAGTTGACAGAATTAATTGTCATCAGTTTAATGAAATCTATCTCGCTGATGTACATAAAATCACATGTGCGGTTCTTCGAGATGTTATGCAACGGTAAAAAGCTGCCGTAAACCTGACAAGCTGTCAATCAGATGAGGTCAAGTCGCCCATCTGTGTGGCCGAAAGTGACGGATGTGGTGCTCAGGGTTTAACTCACCTGTTTGAGGAACACTGGCCAAAAGCTGTGCCATCTCATAGTACTCTTCAAACTTCTTTGGCTTGGTTATAACCCTTTGAGAGTGAAAAAATTGAGCTCAGTTGAACTGGACCACATAATGACAACGCGTTAGATACTTGAGGAAACATGAAAAGACAACTTTATGCGTTTTCAAAAGTTTTGAAAAAAACATTTTTTTGTAGGGATGCATAATATATAGGCAGTGTATCAGACGATATTGGTGGTTTTTGAATATTTATTTGTTCCTATCTATTTTAAATTCGTTTTAAGCACACAAACTAGTGTATTAATAGTTTAGCACATTATTTATCAGCTACAACCTAAAAATAATTATTGTTATCAGTCAGAATTTCAACATCAGTTCATCCCTGGATTCTGATTTTGAATATTCACTGGCCAAAATTGGACATGTAATTATTTCCAGAGATTTTTTAATTCACTTGTAGCATAAAAATATTAATTTGAGCTTTTATTGTACTAATATTATCTCTTTTTAAATGAAAGCAGAATAGATTTGTAATATTATTATTTATCAGTTATTGGTCTTATAGTTTTTAAGTGTTTATTTATTTCCTTTTTAATAAAGAAAAGGAAAGTAGAACAGATTTATAATTTCAGCAATTTATTGGTTATCAGTCTTACCTGATTTTATATCTAAACACAAACTTTTTTTATACATATTATTTATACATTTTAAGTGTGTATCAGTTTTATAATACAGATTTATAATATCGGCTATTGGTTATTGGCCATAAACAGAAAGATACTGTAATTATTGGTACTGGCTGAATATTAATACCAGCATTCAAGTAGTTCGTGGTTTATTAGTAAATACTATTTTTATATATATTTTTTTATTAGTATCACCTGATACTGGATATTTATTGGCCGATAAATAAACTTAAGTATATCAAGCTTCTTTAAGTAGCATAGATTTGTACTAATGACCATTTATCGGTTATTGGACATAAACATGAAAATACTGTAATTATTGGTATTGCTTAATATTTATACCGGTACTTTAGTTATTAGCAATTTAGTGGTTAAACAAATGTTTTTATTACTATTATTACAATATTGGATATTTAATGGATTCTACCTATTCCAAACTCACTTTTGGTATCGGTTATCTGCCTTAATGTAGAAATAATAATTTATCTGCCAATATTTGACATTTAATTCTAAACAGAACATATTTATACACACAGTATAAAACATAATGATACTGTAATCAGTGGTATGGGCTAAAAATAAATAACAGTATTCTAGTAGTTAGTGGTTAAGTGGTTGAATACTAAATATTTTTATATTTTAATTTTATTTTTAATTTTATTTATTTCACCTGATACTGGATATTTATATTAGATATTTAATGGTTTCAGCCTTTTACAAACTTACTTTTAGTATCCAAGCATTTATCGGTTATCCGTCTTAATATGGAAATTACAATTTATCTGCCAATACTTGATATTTAATTCTAAACACAAAGTTTTTATACATATTTTTTTTAAGTGTGTATGAATTTTCTTTAAGTAATAGATTTGTAATATCGGCCAAGTATTGGTTATTGGCCATAAGCAGAAAGATAATGTAATTATTGATGTATAATGCCAAATTTTACATTTCAGAACTCCATTATTTAGCATTTAAGTGGTTTATAATTACTATTTTTCTAAAATGTATCAGTATCACCTGATACAGATTTTTTTTTCAGTCGACATTGGATATTTAATGGTTTATGTCTATTACCAATTGACATTTAGTATCCAAGCATTTATCGTTTATCTGCCTTAAATTTAGAAATTATTATTTACCCACCAATACTTGATATTTTTTTCCAAACACAAAGTATTTATACACACTATAAATTTTCTTTAGGTTTTAAAGATTTGTAATATCGGCCATGTATCGGTAATTGGCCATAAACAGAAATATAGTGTTATTAATTTGGTGTATAATGCCAGATTTTCCAATTTCAGTATTCCATTAGTTAGCATTTAAGTGGTTAGATTAGTATTATCGGACGTGTATCAGTTATTGTCCATAAACATTCTTTTTTTTTTTTTTTTTTTTTTAAGAACGAAGCATAATATCAGTCCTTTATCGGTTATCGGTCTTAACATGAAAAAGTTTTTTATATTACAATATTTGATATTTACAAACAATTAAATACAACGTATTTATTTAAATTTGTATATAATTTATCCTTAAGTACATCCCTAGTAATTAGCAGTTTAGAATCTAACTACTAACTATTAGTTAAATACTATTTAGTCGCTAAAAAAACCAACAACGTGCAATGGGACTTACGGTGGCCTGCTGCAATATTTCTTTAGAAGAAACCCGGACAGCTCCTCTAGAATGGGCTGACTGTGCAGAGCCACAAACTGCTCACGACACACCTGAGGAGCGACAAAGAGCACTCAGTCAATCATTATGCACACTAATGTGCCGACTTCAATGCTATCTCTCGCTTCCCCTTTCCCTCAGACATTTCACCTCTCTTCTGTTTGAACTTTCCCATTTTAAGAGGAATCTGTGGTCACAAAGCATGTCAGGGAAAGACTCGCAGACAATAGACCACTCACAGAAGGAGAGAAGGATGGGAAAAGATAAAACTCCAAAAAGAGTCATGAAGAGCTGAATTCAGACAGCTGAATATGGTTCAAGGGAATAGATGATGTTATTAAGCTTCCGAAGTTCATGGAGGTTAAGCTTATCTAATGAAGGTGACTGTTAAGTAAGTAAAGCCAGTGAAACAACATGTAAATGATGACATAACTTTAATTTTTGGGGGAATTATTACTTTTTTTTAATCAAAGCAAGAGAAATATACGTTCTAAAACAGATCTTTGAAAGGAATCGGCTGAGGTAAATGAAATTAAATGCTGTAAATAAGCTTTTTTTTTATTTGAAGATAAGTCTAGATAATGGCAGCTTTCCAAGAAATGCTTCAGTTGAGAGGATGAGCAGTATGGCCATTCAATACCAAAATAACCCATGCTTATAGGGTTGGTTATTGAACATATGGCGAACTCAGCATGCAAACATCTGGCCGTTAAGCTGACGTGGTTGGGCTGTTTAGTCATTCCTGTTGAAAGAATATGCATTGAAAAATATTCAGCAGAGAACGCTCTGTTCATTACACACCCTGTTCATGATGTCCACCGTTACAGCATGGGTCCAATAACAGTCATGGACGGACACAAACGTCAGACCAGCCCTGCATGTTTGAAGAAAACAAGAAAATGTACACAACACATGTACACAAAAACAACAACATCAAAAAATATTGTTCATATCCTTTATATATATTATAGAATGTATAATTATTAAAAAATATATTATTAAACACTAAATCAATTTTGCATTAATCTATTATACATATTATATATACACATATATATATATATATATATATATATATA